>JANCRC010000015.1:8912500-9410000 GCA_024362995.1 Heteromeles arbutifolia
CAATGTCGGCGATTCGAGTCTTGAAAAATGCGGCATGTTCCCTAGCCACGAGGTTTGCCGCATTGAAATGATTCTGCAGTCGGTGTCATATAATCAAACATTGTTGAACTATTTAAGGCACGGAGGCTGATCTTGTGATGAAGTTTGCAATGTGTTAGTGTGTGTGTGTGTGTGTGAGGTTAGTAATGTGAAATATTGTGGTTTAATAGGTGAACAAATACATGATTGCCTATGAAAAGGCAAAAAATTGGCACCAGCAAATTGTTCTGGTCCCTAAACAAAGGATGGATACATTGCGCCAAAAAATACCTTGGTGGGATACTTTCCCCAATTTTTTAACAAAAAATGTGTGATAAAGAGCAATGTAATGTACGATTTGGGATTCTCCTCAACAATTGGCGGTAAATAGGATGATACTTACCCCATTATTTTAAGGTTTCTTTTATTGGAAAAAGCACCATCCTCATAGTTGTGTAAATCCCAAGCTAAAAAGTGGAAATTGGTTAGCAAAAGTTGGCTTCCATGGTTTGTTTGCAAATGTATTGGTTGGCTTCATAACCTGATTGATAAGACAAGGTAGATGAGTTGTACATGACCTCACCTCTATGTCTTATCCTAACCTACTTAAGGTGTGCATTCGATGTAAATGTGTAAGATGTCATTTCTTCTCATATCAACTCATAAATGTTTAATAATAATATGTTGTAAAAAAGAGAGTTTTAATTACGGTTATATTTGGCCACTTAATTTGACCTAACGGGTTTTCACCCACATCATGGTAGACTTGTATAAATATCCTTTTTCACATAGACTCCATCCCATTCAGTGTGGGTTATAAACATGACAACTGAATATCCTTCTTATTTGTAGAACAAATGCACGACTGAATGGATGTATAGTATATGCACAACCTATGCACAAGGAGCTGCTTCTACCATTTTTTTAAAAAAATACACTTTAATCCAAATATACCATGACATGCACATTATTGGGACACCCTATGCAAGGAAAACAATCATGTGGTGTTGGGGATATCAATAAGTTCCCTACAAGTCCGTTGGTTATGACCAAGCTTCCAGCAACGCTTTCATTTCCGATGGACTATATCTTCTCCTTGGGATGGGATACGCTGCTTCTTTGGTCTCCCGGCCGATACCTTCACTGTCGAAGGTAGGACTAATGTGCGTTCGGCTACACATTTTGTGTTCCATTGCAGAGCGAGGAATACTGGGTATATGGAATCAAAATAGGCTGCTTCTCATGCTGTAAGACGGTAGTAGATCGATGTTAACTCATAGAAGTTATGTTTACAAATAAGCAAGCTGTAATGGCGTGTTTGCAAGGTAATTGCTTAAGATCAAATTTTTGGCAAGCGCAAGTCTTGTTACCTATATCAACCACAGTTTCACTGTCTGTGTGGTAAACATGAAACTCGGTTTCGCTTACTTTATGGACACACATGTGCCTTGCATCCTGTACCCTTTTCTTAATTTTTTCTCACCGAGGCCGGGGCACAACATGGAAGTGGTCATATGCGCTATATCCCGCATTTGACAAAACCATTTTTGCAACACCGCCCTTAATGAAATCAATTAAGTAAAGTATGGACAACCCTCTCGCAAAGCGCAACATTGCATTAATGCTCTCGGTAATGTTTGTCTATATGGTTTAGCATGGAGCCACTCGATTACATGCTATTTACAACAATACCAACCAAATGGGGCTGGGCTGGGAGGGTAGTTCTTAAAAGTTCAAAGGGTAATTTTGTCCGTATGGTTTAGCACGGATTGATGGGTTACACCCGTGCGCTCTCCTCTCATCTCTTTCTACGGGAGCCATCTCTTATCTCTCACTCTTCCTGTTTCTGTCCTTCTCAAACCCTAGCAGCCATAACTTCATCTTTGGAATAGCATCGGCTCCTGCTTCCTAAAACCAAAACCACACAAACTGGCCTCCATTTCTGTAAATCGAGAGCTTCAGTGAGATGAAGGAGAGGAGCAGGGAGATGGGCTCGAGTCCGCCAACAGCAGAAGAGATCTTCAGGGATTACAGTGCTCGGAGAACCGACGCCGTCCACTCTTTAACTAACGGTACTCCAATCTCTCTCTCTTCTCCGTTTCTCTCTTAATTTCCTTTTTGTTTTGTTTGAATTTCTTTTTTGTGATTTTGGATTTACAAATGGATTTTGTGTTCAAATTTCCTTTTTATGATTTTGAGGATTTTGTTTGTAAAGCGTTCATCATTGTTGAAGATGCCTCTTCTCGAGTCTTTTACTTCATTCCGTTTCTCTCATCCAAAAAATTAATCGCTGCTTCTCAAACTCTCTCTCTCTCTCTCTCTCTCTCTCTCTCTCTCTCTCTCTCTCTCTCTCTCTCTCGCAGCGCCACACCAGGCGCCGTAGCCGTTCAAAGGTTGAGTCTCTAATGAACTCTACTTGCAACATGCTCTTCCATTTGCTACACGAACCCAGCTCTAGTTCTCGTTCACCAGTTTTCCAGGAAGCACAAATCGAGTTCCCTCATCTTTTTCTTTGAGAAATAAAAAACGCGAATCCCATCCCAATTAGAAGAAAATTCCTCAGGTGGATTTGATTTCAGGTTAAGTCCTCCCTCTCTTTAGAATTTTGTTTGGGATTCTCTCTTCCTCTCTCTCTTCCGCTCAATCTCAAAAAAAAAAAAAAAAAAGGAATTTTGTTTTGTACTCTCTCCTCTCTAAAATCTCTCTGTTGTGTCTCTTCCATTATGTCAATTTGTATAATTTATTTTTTGATGTGAGATTTGGTGGGTTTGATTTGGGTTATGGTTTGAGATGTTATTTGGAAGATTTCATTTTTGAGTTGGATTCATGGTTTTTGCTTAAGATATCTCCATTTTTTTTTTCGTTGTATCTTGCTGTGTATGTGATATTTTCTACTAGGTGTAGTATTATCCAAATTCATTACTGCATTTCAAGAGCTTGCGACTTATAACTTGGCTCCCAACTCCCAAGTGAGTCTTCGATAGCAAATCACCCTAATAACCTTTCTAAAATACATTAAATGGTGAAAGTAAGAAATGGTGGCGTGGTACATTATGTAGAATCTTTTGAATTGAAGTTGTCTTTTTTTTTCCTTCCCTTTTTGTTGATTTAAATTGGGATTGCCTACTGATTTGTTTTTCCAGATTAGGAGGAAAATAGAAATCATGTGCATTTCATTGTTTTGGAGCATTGCACATAAATACGATATACAATCAAATTAGGAAAACATAAAGGTATATGCTTGCTGACTAATTGGTTTATGGATTAGTAGTATTATTTGTGATGTAGATCATGGTTTTTCAGGTCTTTTACAATTTTTGTGATTGTGCTTAAGGGTAGATGATGATGTAGGATGAAGATAGTTTTTAGAGAATGCTGGAGTTACATTCGTTGGAGTACATTCAAGTAGTTTTGTGTCCCTGTGAGGTATTTGATATTCCTCATAGTTTCGTTCTTGACCATATTCCTTCTCGAATCTTCATTGATAAAATGTTTCCTTGAGCATCTTCTTTAAATGTGTCTTTTATGTTTGATCCAGTTGTGACTTTCCCTACCTTTGTGTGCATGTACTGGTTTAAATTTATGTGCATTTTATTTGAAATGATTCGAATTGAGTATTTATAACTAGAAGAAGTGATTTTTCTAACTGTGATAATTGTGCCTCATGTTTTGCTTAGGACTTTGATATTCTAATTTCTTCTTGATAATACATCGTTTTTGTAAGCATATAGTGGTACTTATAATTCATCATTGTTTAACGATCACATGCTTTACTAAATGTGAAAATAGTGACCACTGAAAGCCTTGACCCCTTAACAGGCCTATGAAACTAAAAGTATTTCATTGTGGTTAATTACTGATACAAGTTTAAATTGGGAAAAGAATATGCAAGTGGATTACTGATTTATGATGAATATGATTTTCAATTTGTTGGTGCTACAACAAAAATGTGTCCTTAACTCTGAGAGGAATCCTCCTTTGTGACTTTGGTTACCGATTTATGATGAATATGATTTTCTCAGCTTATTATCAGGACAATGTTAATTTCACCTGATTACTTCACATTTTGCAGGTCAATCTTTGATTTTGTGTTCCCGGAAGCTGCTGTCATCTGCAGCTTGCTTAGTTTGGCCACATGCCTTCATTGTAGCATGCTCTCTGTGACAAGTAAGCATTATAATTCCATTGTGGATTGATATTAAGTTAGCTTATGGAATAATATAAGGTCGTGTCATGGTTGAACATTTCTACATTCTTTATAGCTAGGATTATTTTTTTTTTCTTTGTGATTTTTGACCTCTTGCTTTTCAGTTAAGTAGACCGATTACTGTTGCAATTTTTTATGGCGGGTCACTAATAAATATTCGTACATTATTTTGATTAACCTATTTTTCTAGGAATATGGCTTTCATGAATTGTGGTTAGACATAGTATTTGAATTTGTTTTTTTTTTTTTCTGTTGAAAATTGCAGGGCACAGTTAATAATTTCTCTATCATTATTCTTTTTGATAAATTAGTTTCTCTATCAAATTTGAAGTCTGAATATGCCAATAGAACCATATAATTATAATAGTTGGGACATTTTCTACAAATCTTTTTGTGACGTTTTTTAATGGGTATATTGTTCCATTGCTTTCTTGCAGTTATGTATTGGCTACTTGAGAATGTGAATGAAGACGCAAGGTCTTGATGATACTATATAAGTACAATGTAAGACTTTTATGGCGCGTTTACGTAACCGTAATCAAAATAGAAGAATTGAATTGAGGAAGAATTGAATTGAGGATGAATTGGATTGAGGAGTAGTCAGAATCAGATTCTTGTTGAAGTTGTTTACTTAAATGTTCTGGAATCGGAGCAAAAATAAAATGAAATTCATATAAGTTGTTTACTAATTCACCTGAATCGGAATATAAATCAATATAATTACTAAAATGCCCTTTAGTTCTTTATTTTTATATTTATTTCATCTATATTTATTTTTAATCACATTTTCATTAGTTATTTTAAAATGCCCTCATTCACCTCCTCAGCACCGCCATACCCCAATCCTCCAACACCACTCTCCCAGATCATCTTCCCAGTTCCCACCCCGCAGAAGAAAATACTATTTTAAGAACCTAGCCAAATTCATCTTCCCAATTCCCACCCCACATAAAAAATTAACATTTTAAGAACTTAGGCTATGCATCTTCCCTGTTCCCACCCTGCAGAAAATATTCCGGAAAGCAATCGGAGCCAAGGACCAGACGAGCATCAACATCGCCAACGGTGCGAGCAAGTTGGCCCCGAACTTCAAGGTCCCGATCGTCAAACCAACGTCACACGAGGATGAGCCGGCTATGTTGGCGGTGTCGCAGCGTCTGCCGAAGCGTTTGTGAAGCCTCTTGATATGAGGGCATAATAGGAAAGAAGAAATGCATTCCCGATCCCTTCACCGTCCCGCAATCCAAATACTTTTTCATTCTAGTTACGGATGCGTAAATACACCGTGTTTACAATCTGATGCCTCATTGACCATGGGATTCCATTTCAGTCTATTTTGTCTTATTGCTTAGAAACCCGCTCTCTTTGTTGTATATAGGCTTTTGATGTAAATTCAATAGAATATAAATACAAACTGAAAGATTTATTTTATCATGTGAATTCAATTGCTTTGAATGTTTTCTAAATATTATAAATGAGTGCGTTAAATTGTGGTTATGATTTCAAGACAAGCAGCAGAACACGGGCATTTTTGCTAGTATATGCTAATTTCAATTGAATACACCCGAATAAACAAAGAACAAAAGCCCAGCAAGCACCCCAAGCCAAGAGCCACTCTAAAACCCTGTGTGAGGAGAGCTAAGAACGGTGGCGCAGATTCCGCACCAAAGCAAAGCAAAAGAAAGCACAGGAAATGGGTAACAACAAGCGGTTCAAGAACCATAAGCCTCACCGTGACCGGGGGCAATCTAGTCGGACCCATCACCATCTTCCAGTCTGACGAATCCCTACCATCTGATCAAGGTCTCCAATTTATTTTCCATTTTTTCACGCAAGGTGTTTGATATAATTCCTGCTGTGGAGGCATTGGGTTTTGATTTTTGATTTTTTGGGTTGGTTACTGCAGCTACTGAAGAGAAGCCAACAGCAACAGGTCCCAAAATCCAGCTTGCAATGTGGGTATGCATTTCTTTGCTTTTTCTTTCAACTTCCATTCTCTTCATATCGGTGTGTTTTTCTGTCTCTGATTTACCTCATAATATTCGTCTTCGATTGTTATTTTTGGTTATACTTCAACTGTAATGGCTTGTGGTCATGTTTAGAAGGTGTCTAAATCTACTGCAGTTGCCATTTGATGTCGATTAATTTGTTTGAGATAATGTCCGAATCCTGTGGCTTTACTCTGTCCATCTGAAATGAACTTTTGCAATGGCATCCTCAATTTCAGTCCATTCTGTGAACCTCAAATCAATTGGTGTTGTTTTGTTGATTCAGGATTTTGGCCAATGTGATGCAAAAAGATGCACAGGACGCAAGCTTTCAAGATTTGGCTTTTTGAAGGCTAGTGTCCAGTTATTTTTTTCCTTTTGAATCACTGATTGGCTTTTAGATTTTTATGTTGCCGGGGTTTCTTTCCAACTATCTGTTCAATCAGAATTTTGGCTGTAGGATCCCTACTTTATGTAAATGTAACTGGTGCATTGAAATTTTTGTTAGATATTATGGATACAACTTTTTTCAATCATAAAAGGGAAGTATTTAAATGGAAAATAGGTCTAGTTTACATGTTTTAGGTGAAAAGGAAGGATGCCGACTGTAAACGATAAGTCTTTTGTAGAAGCTCCATCTTATGTATGTTGAATATTTCCTGCATAGCATTGAAGGTTATCGATCTTTTTCCCTGGTTAAGTATTCCTAGTTGGTATAATGAGCACCTTGAGCATATTCACGACCAAATATGTGAAGATTGCCTTTAACTCTTGATGTATTAAACCATTTATAATGCTGTGAAGTGTATTGGGTTACAGTTATGACACAATGGAAGTACATATCATTTAAATGTTGGAAACTTGTTGGGACAAATATAATTGTGTCATAGACTCATAGTACTAAACAATGTTTTAAAAGGCTCGCCTTAGGGGGTGCCTAGGCGTCCTCTGAGGCTGGGCGTGAGGGTTGCCGCCTCTGTTTTGAGGGAGTGGGCAGAAGGCTTCGCCGGAGCCGCCTAGGCGCGCCTCAGGGGTTTTTTTATTTTTTTATTTTTTTCAAACTCCCAAACCCAAATTTTGGGTAGGGTTTTAACTGCCTCATACCTCTTCCTTGCACTATCGTCTCTCTGTCTTTTTTTTTCTGATTTTTATTTTTTTATATAATGGATGTGTGTGCCGTCTGTGTGCATTGTTATATGTGTGCTCATTGTGCTTTTCATCCTCTATTTTATATATATATATATATATATATAAAATATAATATATGTATATATATGTGTATATATATTTATAACATATGTGTGTGCTTAGGGTGATTATTGATTAATAATCTTCTTCTTTTTTAATATACTATATGTGTACGCTCAGTGTATATATTAAAAAATTTAGGTTCCGTGAGACTTCGCCTCACGCCTATGCCGGGCTATCCCTCGGACGCCTTGCCCACGCCTCACGCTTTTAATACATTGGTACTAAATGCAATTTCCTTAAGCTGTAAAACCTGGATCATGGAATTTAAGATTTATTAGATGGTTTCACTCTTGCAATTTCTTTAGTGTTAATATTCGTACTAATTCTTGCAGGAATTGCGTGTCAATAATGGTTTTGGAATCATTGTTTTGAGGTACTTCAAGAAATTATCTTGTTTTACCTTACCATACCTATGATATTAATTAATTTTTTTAATAATGTCATGTTGCATTGTGTTAGTTTTATATCAGTATCTAGCTGCGCTGGAATATTATACAGGAAAAATTAAATATATTATATTCCAAAAACCAAGCGAGCATCACTTGATCTTTCTGATGATGTAATGGGCATTGTTGAATCATTATAGCCTTCTGCATTCGCCTCAAATTATTAGTTTTGCTTCATCTGCATGTACACCCCAAATATCTGAGCTCTAAAGAGTGAGTGTTTCAGTTTTTGAAGAATTTTTGCTCCGGATCTTGGCAGATGGGAGGTGGGCAAGGTGATTGAAATGTAGAAACTTTGGGTTTAGCTGAGTTTTAGGAGTCTCTTGTTATAGTTCTAATGGAAATTTGTAGTAGCACCTTTGTTCCTTCTGTTTAACAGTTTATATATTTAAATGACATTCATTATTTCATGGTTCATTATAAAAACATATATAAATTCTTTTGTTCCTTTCATTAAACAGTTATGCATTTGAATTGACATTACTGCTTCATGGTTCATATATGGATTCTTTTACTAATGTTATTTCCCATTTCTACAGCCAGTTGGGACGCATTGTGTCTCAAGGGAAGATCATAGTTTAATCCAGCGAAAAGGATTGGCTGTTGTGGATTGCTCTTGGGCACGCTTGGAAGGAATATGAATCACTTAGACATGCAGGAAAGTGATGAAGAAAGTGAGTAACAAATAATGATATGTTTAATCACCTTTGCGATTTTGGCAATTTCATATCTTTTAGAAACACATTTCCTGTTTATATTGCTCGAGGGACATTTTCTTTTTCCTTTTATGTATATTATTCGGTTTGCGATAGTCCACTGGTGTTATAGCACGTATACCTATTTATTAAATTTATACCTTAGATCCATGAAATATCGACCTTTAATCTCATATTATTGCATGTCGATTACAAACTAGTTATTGGCATGTAGTTGTCACACTTGAGCGAGGCATTTCAAATAATGCATAAGGTAGCTCTCAAATTAGCATGCTCAGTGATTCAGCGACCATAATTCGTACATAAAAAGTGCACTAGTGCCGTTAGCTTGGATTAGCTTCAAGGTGACGAGGCAGAAGTGCTGCTTTGTGAACCGGATCAATTCACAACCTATGAAATAGGTTGGTCCCTCAAGGTCTTTGACCCCTCGATTTGCCACTCCACGGAGCGACAACTCATTGACCAATTGGCCATTGGAGGCCAATTTATCCACATGCTCCAGGTGGCCAGAGATGTCCTAAAAACAGCAAGACGTGCCTCATTAAAGCATCAATCCTAGCACAACAATGCAAGCATTCAATATAACCAAATTCAACAATTAATACCCTTAAAACCATCTGCCACTTAGTAATACGGTCTAGTGATATTCCTCTTCACTTGTAAGTGGAGGTCTTAGGTTCAAGTCTCACCAAGGGTGAATTTAAACCACATTATTGCTAGGCTATTGTGAGACTAAGCCTACCCCTCCCCCATAATGTAGATAATGTCTTTTGTTAAAAAAAAAAAAAAAATCAACAAGTTTTTATAACCATACATCTACCAAGAACAAATCACGACTTAAGCAAAATCAAGTCAATTCGTAAGATTAAACAAGATTTCACCAACAAAAATCTATCTCAACACTACAACAAAAAAAAGCTAATAACATAGCCCTTTCACAACCTGTCAAGGATACTTCATAAATTCACAACGCACCCAACAACACTGATGGTCTAGTCAAAAAATGCAACATTTCAACAAATACACAAGGAAATACTAAAGACGGTGCATCATCGGCTTCGAAATTGCATCCCTCCATGTATTCATTTTCTTTTTGCTTTTACAAACATTCATGACGAGCAGAAATTTTATGATTCTTTTGGTGTCTTCCTTGCCAGATAGCGTTCTCTCGCTGCAACCAAATCATCTGCACTTCTTTTATGGTGGTTAGTACTCAATTGGTTTTCTGGCGGCTGTTCAACCGACAATTTTTCCTGTGCTGATGCAATTGAAGCTTGCTTTTCATCAGAGAGCTCATCACTACGTTTAGACTTGGTTAAAGTTTCCTATTGATGTCCCTCTATCACCTCGAGTGACTTCAACGGCACTGATGCTGCAACTATTTCTGTCTTCAAGTTTATCTGGCTTGCCTGATTCGGTCTGCTTCTCTAGATGCACCTCTCTCACACTGGAAGACCCTGTTCAGGCAGGAATTTCGCTGGGAAGGGTCCCTGGCTCGAGCACACAGCTCCCCGAAGAGTTGGCACTTTGGTTGGTCATCGGGCTCCTGCTTGTTGAGAGGCTGCAAGAGGAGAACATAGTTAGTTCTGAAATGTGCCTTTGTGGGGCCTTAGGTGCAGGCCTTGAGGCTCACAATCAAAACTAACTCAATGCGAGGCGTGCCACTGCCATCTCAGTATGGCAGATGTAGAACAAGTGTGTTTAAGCCGATTACTTGCGCCCTAAGTTATTCCGACTTCTTGTTATCAAAGGATTGTCGTGGATGGGTTAAGTCCACATTAAGTTCTTTTATATGCCTTGAGATCAAGGACTTTTAGTTCATTATCTTGTATGCTTAAAGGGTGGAGGTCCAGATCTGGTTAAGTCATCAGTTTAATTCCCATTTAGTCCTCTTTATGACAATAAAACCACTAAATGAACCAGATCTGAGTACTGACGAAACTTTGAATCATCAAAAGACTGAAAATGACTTGCATATATACTCGGGAATACATCATAAATCCAGATCTACTAATTGAAAGACAAGACAAAGAGAGTCGGGCAAGACTTCACCTTGTCGGGCAAGGTTAAACGTTTTGCGATTTCTTATCCTTGTAGTTACAGAGGGTTGCTTGCTAAAAAGGGGTGAGTGGCAAATGAGTTTACACGAAGGAATCGATACTATAGCATTTAGGGAAGGTAGCAGAGCTTTTACAATGGACAAAAGATGTCTTTCTTAGGGGAATCTATGGCTAAAAGGAGGGCAAAGTTGGGACAAAGCGCAGCTTTCTGGGTATTTGCTTGACTGAGAGACAAGTTGCATGTTTGTTTGTTTGGTTGGTTGAGTGTCCTTGTCTCTGGGGCCTCTTCCTTCTTTTATAGGCGAATTAACCCGACTGTCCTGTCTTTGTTCTTGCCTGAAAACAACTGGAGGGTAGTGACTTATCAACTTTTTATTTGTATTGCCACTGTAAAGTGCTTTTTTTGCAGATAGCTGGCTGGTCTCTATCACTTGTCATTCGAATCATAGGCACATGGCCTATGCATTAATGGATAGACGCCAATTGGCTTTTGGGCCAAGTGCTGAGCTTCGGGCAAGTCGTCTTAAAATGGATGGTCTTTTTGGGCCGTCATTCCTTTAGGCCCAAAGTTCAAATATTAACCCAAACAGTGCCCCATTTAATCATTGTTGAGTCTTCGGCCTAAGACGCAAATAATGATTAAATAGCTGCCCACACCTTCACTTGGGACACGCGCCATTTAGTGCAACCGTTGGCTAACTGAGACCTTTGTGCTAACCTAAGAATTCCAATCGTCAGTTAGTCACTTATTATATAATCAATGCTTAATCTTTTCAAAGCTCCAAAGCCATCTCGAGTGCTCTCGCCTTCTGAGTTCTTCAATTCTTGCTCTCTAATCTCAACTTTTTCATCTTTCCCTCAAACTCTCCCAATGATACCCAAAGTTGTTCAAACCCAACCTCTCTGGGAAACTGGTGACGGGATTTCCACCATGCATTGCTTGCTTAACGGCCATCATCGTCCTTGGGCATGTCTACAGATTTCTCATTTCTTTGAAGAAAGTGGAATGCATTCCTTGGTTTCTGCATGGACCTTTCAAGTCCCTGTAGTTGTTGAAAACAACATGCCTAAGGAAAAGTCAGTTTCTACAGTATCCTCATAAATGCGCGCTTCTCGCAGCTTCTGTTTCAGGATTTCTATAGCATTGAAGATTAGTCGAGTGGTCTCAATTGCACTGGTAGATTCCACTCGCATTGATATCTACACGCCTAGACTTCCCTATAGCTTCTACTTTCTTGATCACTTCATCATCATAGGTGTATGCTTCAGGATCAACTATTATGCCTTCTATGTTGAAGATTTTGGCAGGACTCGCAAAATAATGCTCCATAATAGAGGCAAAGAGTATGGAGGCATCCTCTGAAATTGAGAGGTTTGGAGGAAATAAATGTTGAAGTTAAAGATGCATGGATAGCGAAAAGTAACACTGCTTTGGAGAAGCTGGACAACACCTTCACTATCATGCGAAAATACCATTTTTAGAATAGCTGACCGAACTAAGGATGTAAAACTATTGAGCTAATTTCTGTGTAACTTCAATATTCAATGAAATGAAAGTGGCTTCTTTAATTCATTCTTGCTTCCATTTCTTTCCTGAATTTCAACTGTGGTGAATATATAAGCTGATTTTAGACCGTTCACAATGTCTATACTTCCTCGATGTAACAATCCCTAACATCCCACAAAGTTGAATGATACTTTTTTAAAAACTTGGCATTAACTGGGTTTTTCTGCAATCTTCCTTCCAATTCTAAAATCCCCCTTTATCCAATATTCGATTGATAATCAAAGGACCTTCCCAAGTCGGACTCTACTTTCCAAAGCCTCTAACCTGAGCTCCTAAAGGTAGAATTGTTTTCCATACTAACTCCCTTTTCTGTGAAGGTTTTCAATTTCACATTCTTGTTGTATGCTCGGGCACTTCCCATCTTGGATTTTATCTAGAGCCTCAATTTGGGCCACATCTAGATCTTCAATCCCTTGACACATGGCCTGAATATACTCTTCATTATGTAGCCCGAACTAGCTTTGAATCAAAACAGAACTCACTTTAATTTCCATGGGGAGTATAGCATCTTGCCCGAAGGTTAAGGCATAAGGAGTAGTTCCAGTTCCTGCCCTTTTGGATGTTCTGTATGCCCACAAAGTGTCTCCCAATTTCTCGTGCCACTTTTCTGGATTTTCTGCCACCATTTTCTTGATAATGTTTACCAAGACCTTATTGCTTGCTTCCGCTTGACCATTTGACTGGGGGTTACTAAGGACTAGATTGAATCATCTTGAACTTACTCGCGAATTCTTTTACTTCTTTTGAAATAAAAGATGGCCTGCGATCTGTGACAATTATTTCGAGCACCCCATATCCGTGTAAGATCTTGGTTTCGATGAACTTCTTGACCGCGCTTGAGGTGATAGTCTTCATAGCTGAAGTTTCTACCCATTTGGTAAAGTAATCCGTTGCCACAATTATGAACGTGTGTCATTTGCTAAAAGCTGGGTGAATCTGCCCGATGAAATCCATTGCCCATCCTCTGAAAGGCCAAGGCTTGACCATATGGTTTAAAGGTATTGAAGGCACATGTTGGAGTGGCCCATGTCTTTGGCATTATTCACACCCTCGGGCATAAGCTTTGCAATCTTTCTCCATCTCGGGCCAGAAATAGCCATATCTTTTTAGTAACCACCTCATCTTAGTTCTAGCCTGATAAGCCCCACAGATTCCTTCATGCACTTCAGCCATGACCCTCATTGATTCTTCCTGGCCCAAACACCTTAGTAACAGTCCATCTGGAGTTTTCCTTAGCATAGATTTATCCCACAAAACATATTTAGTTGCCGGTTGTCTATTTTTCTTACTTGTGGGAAAGGACGGATCTTTCAAATATTGAACAATAAGTGTCCTCTAATCCTCTATCTCCAATTCTTCAATCATCACAATAGGTGTCCTCTAATCCTCTATCTCCAATTCTTCAATCATCACATCTAGGCTGAACCTCCTTTCAAAGATAAACGGGAGAGTTCTTTGCTGAACTTCTATATCTCCTTTAAACTTTCTTTCTTGGATTAAGGCTCTAGAAGCTAATTGTTCCATTTCATTGGCAAATGCATTTAACTTTCTTGGGATATGGCTAACTGATATTTATGAGCCCCAATAGCTCAACAGTTGTGTACATGCCAAGTAGTAACCTGCCGTGGTGATGTGTCTGCATTTGTACTCCTTATTTAACTGATTAATCACCAACTCTGAATCGCCAAACACCTCTACTTCGGTTGCCCCCAACTCTATCAAAATCTCCAAGCCAACTATTAGTGCTTCATACTCCGCTCGATTGTTGGTAATCTTTTGATAATCCAAGAGGAATGAATAACAATGGTGAGAGCCTTTGGGCCTGATGATGACAATCCCAGCTCCCGCAACGTTCTGAGTGCAAGACCCATCAAAATATAGTTTCCAAGGAGTGATCCAAAGGCTAGTTATTCTTTTTGTCTCTTGCTAGACCCACTCTTCTTTGCTCGAACAGGTTATGTTTGGCGGGACCCATACACCTGCCACCTCCAAAGTTCCTAGGATGATGACAATCTCCTCTTGAGACTCTCGGTGCTCTGTCAAGAAGTCTGTAATTGCTTGCCCCTTAACCACTCTTTGAGGCATATACTGAAAGCTGAACTCTGATAGTGCTAGAATCCACTTCCCAATTCTTCCAGTCAGCATTGGTTTTGACAGCATGTACTTGATAACATCCACCTTGGCAATAATGTGGATGTGGCAGGGTAGCATGTAATGCCTTAATTTGCATGCAGTAAAGTAGAGAGCTAAGCACAACCTTTTAATTGGAGTATATCTTGTCTCTACCTCAGTAAGGATCGTACTGAGGTAGTAAATTGCTTGCTCCTTCCCCCTTTCATTGTTTTGGGCCAGCAAGCTTCCAATTGATCTTTCCGAGGCAGAAATATAAAGCTTCAACGGCTTCCTTCTCTGAGGTGGCATGAGCACTGGTGGAGGGGCTAAGTAAGCTTTTATGCTATCAAAAGCCTCTTGGTGTGGTGGGCCCTACTCAAACTCTTCCTTGTCCTTTAGTCTTAGCAGAGAAGTTAGGGGTTGAATCTTGCCCGCCAAATTAGCAATAAATCTCCTCAAGAAATTGATTTTTCTTAGCAGCCTTTGCAATTGCACCTTATTGGTGGGGGAGGTGACTCCATTATTGCTCGAGCTTTGTTCTTGTCGACCTTCACTCCTCTTTGATGAACAAGGAATCCCAAAAAGTTGCCCGATCTTACCCCAAAAGCACACTTCTTCGGATTCATTTTTAACTTATGGATCCTTATTCTTGTTAAGGCTTATCTGAGGTCTATCAAATGCTGCTCTTCAGTCTTGGACTTTACCACAATGTCATTGATATATACTTCCATACTATGGCCGATTAAGTCATGAAAAATGGCGTTCATTGCTCTTTGATAAGTTGCACCAGCATTTTTGAGCCTAAATGGTATTACCAAATATTCATACGCTCCGACATGACCCGGACATCTAAAAGTTGTCTAATGTATATCTTCTTTGGCCATTTTTATCTGATTGTATCTTGCATTCCCATCCATGAAAGATAAAACTTTGTGTTTGGCAATTGCATCTATGGATAGGTCAGCCATGGGCATGGGATATTCATCTTTAGGCGTGGCTCCATTAATGTTTCTATAGTCAACACAACATCTAACTGCTTTAGTTATAGCTTTTAATACAGGTACAATGTTGGCCAACCACTTGACATATTTGACAGGCCTAATAAATCCGGCTTTCACCAGCCTCTTGATCTCTTCATTGACGTTTTCCTCGATCTATTTTGACATTCTTCGTGGTGCTTGCTTGATAGGTTTAAACCCTTCCTTAATAGGCATCCTGTGTTCTACTAAGGTTGGATCTAAATCTGGCATTTCGGTGTAATGCCAAGGAAAACAATCTTTAAATTCATGCAGAAGGTTGACGATCATTGCCCGATCCATGGTTTCCGGCAAACCACTGATCTGTATAGGTCTTGCATCCTCCTCAGTTCCTAAATCAATGGTCTTCAATAAGTCTTGTACTTCTGGGGCTGGTTTGTCAGGCTCTACACACAAAAACTCAACTAGTTCTGGATTCTCGGGCAAATCCTCTGGCCCATCCAAGTCATATATACACTCAGCCATTTGGATGGCTGCTTCTAACTCCTCCCCAAAAAATTCTTCTTTATTCATTTGGTTGCTTGAAGCCTCTCTAGTCCAATCCCCTTCCTTTCTGGCTGAGTTATCCCTTTTTTGTTTTTGCTCTCTCCTATATACCAACAGTTTTGTTATTAAGGACCTGACTGCAACCACTTGGTCCTTCCTTTTATGTTCTGACATTAATGGTGCTGGGGAGTTGGGATGATATAGGGCCGATCCCATTCTTCTCTTGTAAGAGATAACCCTTGCTCCAAAAGTTTTTGGGCCGTCACCTTAGTTGGTCGGCCGTTCTTATTAGCTCCTGAACATTGAAGAATCCCAATACTGGGATTGTAGAAGTTGGCTTCTACGATGTTGGCTATAGGGAGGAATGGCCGTGATTCGGCCTCTACCATTTCCCAGAACCCAAGTCCTGTTTCCCTTTCTTCAGAGAGACTCTAAGAGACTCTTGTTGGTGTAAGGTAGATGGCACAGAGAGACTGATGAATCCAATTTCTGCCCAGTAAAGCCCCATAAGTGGAAGTACTGTTTATAACAAAAAAGGCCAGCATGATTTGTTTCGAACCCAAGTCAACCTCTAGTGGTAGTATCTCATGAGTCCTGGTGATAGCTCCCAAGAAACCAACAACTGTAAAATCTGTAGGGATAAGATCTTCCTCACTCCTGCACATTTTCTTCATCTGCTTGTATAGCAGCACATTGACCGCGGCCTCTCCATCAATCAAGACTCTCTTGAAGGGTACTCCCTCTAGGTGAGCAGTTACATATATGGGCTTGAGATGGTTGGCCAGGGTCAAACTTGGGCGAACAAAGACCATTTTGTCCGAGTATATTCTCTCAGGCTTCTTCCTTGATTGCTCGGGCAAGCCTGTCTGGCCGGGTTCTTCTTGTCCCGCCTCTTCGACACTAACATGCGTCATCATAGGTTCCGTTGCCAAATAATCACCTTCCATCGTGGGAGGCTGATCATGTTCGGTGTGAAACATGGCTGATAAAACATATGTCATGTTTAAGTGAAAGTTGCTGGGTCCGGGTAAATCTTTTTCCTTGTCCCCAATGTGGTTCATAAACTCATCCAACCAAGCCTGTGCTTCTTCTGGCAGCATCAGTTTAGGTAATCATTCTTCCTTGGTTATGCCAAAATTTAGCATCTGTTCTGGAACCTCGCAGACAGTATCCACCAACAATGGCGCGGGTAACCCCCTCTCGGGCGAGATAGTTCCAAAGCAGATTGGTTATGGGCTCTATCTTGAGGTAGCTATGATTACCATATTTTCTTGCGCTCTCCTCAAGATTCTGTACTTCCCAGGATGTGGGTTCTGCAGTACATGGTCTCCTTCCTCTTCGGTTTTGCTGTTCGCTTTCTTCACTTCCTTCTTGCTCCTCTAATGAGGTTGATTTCTCCATTCATGAGGTACATTTTTGAACTTTACATTCTCCAAGGTTTCTGAAGTAGTGGGAACTTTCAAGGAGTTCATGTGAGCCTTATGCTACCTCTGGACTCTCCTGATCATGGAGGCTCCTATCTCTTTGACAAGTTTCCCATCATTTCTGACTATATACCATATTCGCCCGAGTCGGGCAAAATTCTTCTTTGTGACCAGGTTCACTGTCCTTCCTTTCATTCTAACGTCTCCACCAACATGACTTGGCTGGGGTGGCCTCACATCTACCCACGTTGGTGTCTTGGCCTCCTTGTCCTCTACTTCTTCTGAAGCTTTATAGTTGCTGAATACTTCTGACAAGTTTTTAGGCTAAGAGTTTCCTCCCAACCTCTGGAAGACGTTCCAAGATGTTTCCTTCCCAGCTGCCCGCATGATGCTCATGTGGTTTTCATGCTCTTCCTTCTCCCTTCTCTTGATCAACTTCTGATCAAAGATGGCTCCTGCTGTTGGTACCTCTAACTCACACTCATTTTGACATTTGCTACATAACACTTCTCATTTGATTATAGCGACCTTGGGCTTTTCGGGTAGCTTGATAACTCCTTCAGTTGGTCTATCGATTGGCCTCATTTCTGCCTTTACTTCCCACGTGGCTTTTCCTTTTCCTTTTTCTGCCCATGTTAGGTTGATCATGTTTACTGGGGCTCGCAGAAAATGATTATGATTAATCATTATATTAGTCTGTGGTTCTTCTAGTAACCGCTTTATTTCTGGCCCACACTGCCCCTACTATTTAATGAAAATAAGAAGGGGTCGGGCAACTCTGGTTCCCTGATTTCCTTTAGCACCGGCTGATTCACTTCAGATCCTTATTTGTCATGTCCCTTACTCATCTTTTCCTCAAGCACAGGAAACAGAGGAATAACTGGCTCCATCATCTGGCTAGCCTCTCATCACCTCTTTAATACGATTATTTTCTGGGGTAGAATATTCTAGATCTAGCCTTCTTTACAGATTCCCTGTTAGGGAACATAGTCTGCTTACTTCCCCCTTATTTCCAGAGAGATTTTCTCCATGCTCCTTAACACAACCACCATGGTAGCTTGCAGGTATTCATTTGTGACATTTCCTCCTGATTTCTCAGAAGGAATCGGGCTCTCCGTCAGGACAGGTCTTTGTAGATCTTAGGGGAGGTTTTCCATGCTTGATCTTGGCGTACACTGAGGTGGTTTTTGTTTTGTTCCCCTCCTAAAGGTTTGTTCTTTCCTTCGTCTTCTTGGCATACAAGATTTACAATCCCACCGAGCGTGCCAAAACTATGTTCGGGCAGGAATTTCACTGGGAAGGGTCCCTGGCTAGAGCAGACAGCTCCCCAAGGAGTTGGCACTTTGGTTGGTCGTCGGGCTCCTGCTTGTTGAGAGGCTGCAAGATGAGAACAAAGTTAGTTCTCAAAGGTGCCTTTGTGGGGCCTTAGGTGTAGCCCTTGAGGCTCACAATCAAAACTAACTCAATGCGAGGCGTGCCACTGCCATCTTAGTATGGCAGATGTAAAACAAGTGTGTTTAAGCCGATTACTTGCGCCCGAAGTTATTCTGACTTATTGTTATCAAATGATTGGCATGGATGGGTTAAGTCCACATTAATTCTTTTCTATGCCTTGAGATCAATGACTTTTAGTTCATTATCTTGTATGCTTAAAGGGTGGAGGTCCAGATCTGGTTAAGTCATCAGTTTAATTCCCATTTAGTCATCTTTATGACAGTAAAACCACTAAATGAACCAGATCTGAGTACTGACGAAACTTTGAATCATCAAAAGACTAAAAATGACTTGCATATATACTGGGGAATACATCATAACACCAGATCTACTAATTGAAAGACAAGACAAAGAGAGTCCGGTAGACTTTACCTTGTTGGGCAAAGTTAAATGTTGTGCGATCTCTTCTCCTTGTATTTACAGAGGGTTGCTTGCTAAAAAGGGGTGAGTGGTAAACGAGTTTACATGAGGTAATCGATACTACAAGATTTAGGGAAGGTAGCAGAGCTTTTACAATGGACAAAAGATGTCTTTCTAAGGGGAATCTATGGCTAAAAGGAGGGCATAGTTGGGACAAATCATAGCTTTCTAGGTATTTGCTTGACTGAGAGACAAGTTGTATGTGTGTTTGTTTGGTTGGTTGGGTGTCCTTGTCTCTGAGGCCTCTTTCTTCTTTATAGGCGAATTAACCCAACTGTGCTGTCTTTGTTCTTGCTCGAAAGCAACTGGAGGGTAGTGACTCATCAGTTTTTTACTTGTATTGCCACTGTAAAGTGCTTTTTGTCTGATAGTTGGCTGGTCTTTATCACTTGTCATTCGAATCATAGGCACATGATGTATGCATTAATGGATAGACACCAATTGGCCCCTGGGCTAAGTGCTGGGCTTCGGGCAAGTTGTCTTGAAATGGATGGCCCTTTTGGGGCCCCCTTCCTTTAGGCCCAAAGTTCAAATATTAACCCAAACAGACCCCAATGGCTCCAATGCTACAACATTTGGTCATTCTCTATCATCATGTTTATCTGGCCTGCTTAATTCCTTCTGCATCTCTAACTTCCTAGACTTCACATCTTCTACACCAAAAGCAAAATTTCTTTGAAGGTTGAAGTAAAAATCAGTCAAGTATTTCTTCTTGGTAACATCATCTTTCTCCTCCCGAAGTTGACACAGTGGATCTTCCTCCGCCCATTTGGCTTGCTTTGCAAGTTTCCTTTTGTAAGCACCTGTGACAAAGCGTTCCTTATCTGCATAGAGGTGATCCTCTTGGTTTTGCTCTTTCTGTAGTTTTCTCTTATATATTATCTCATGCTCTTGCTTTCGTTCTTCTGCGTTTATCTGTATACCAGGAATATACCTTGCCATTCTTTCTTGGCGATCTTGCACACGAGGTTGGATGGCTCTCTAATTCATCTTGTCATAAACTCCATCATAGTCGAACAACGACAGGTCCTGCTTTAGTGCCTTCTGCTGTTGCTCTTCAATATCTTTCAGAGACTTGTTCTTGGAAGCCTGGCGACATATTTCATTCTCAACATCATTGTCATCGTCGTCATCGCCAAAACCCCGAGGTTTAGGGAGAGGAGGCCTCGTCGGCTGCTTCTTCTGCTGCCTCCTTAGGTTCAACCCGTACTTAATCATTCTGCTTCTCGTCTTTTTCTTTTTCTTGTGATGCTCTGCTTCCAAATTCATCCACAAAAAGGCAGTTAGTTTCAATTACTTTTGTAGGAGGTATGTTGAGAATCAGTTATCCAGGGATTTAAATAGATGTACAAGCACAAACAAACACAATATTCCAAATCACATACAGATTCTAATAGCTTCCCTAATTCTAAAATGTCAAGGTCAACTGTGCACTAAATATCTTACGTAAATCCGATCACAGCAACTGTTTTTTATGAGTTAACTTGCAATAGTAAATTATAAAAGACATCATATAAGATTTATGAGTTAAACGAAAACAATACCTCCTCGAAATCTTTTCTTTTCTTATTTTCATTCACTCAAATTTCACAAGATTTATGAGTAACTAAAGTTGAGCAAGGGTAAAAAAACCACATAGCTTATGCATATTCGTAACTGTGGATGCAAATTTCTTCCTCCTTGTTCTTGGACAAAATTACACCTACAAAACAAATAACACCTTTGGCAGCCCTCTAACGAATCCCTCTTGTGTCTTTGTAGAATTTTTTCAAGCATGTCGTCCTCAAGCCATAAGAACGATGATGGTGTGCTGCCGTTGTATCCTCAAGACGGGTCTTTGAGCAAGGTTGGCTACTTCAAGGCTGTTCACTTCAAGATTAGCTTCGATGACTTGTTTGGAGACTTCCTCGAGGCATACTGGCATGCCATTCCATAAGGAGTGCGAGTGAAGCGTGTTAAGGACGGTAGTAGCCGTGAGCCATGTGATGGGGCTCGAAGAACCATCAAGTTCCACCCCTACTATTTTGTGTTAGGGTTTACTTTTCCTATGCTGCATTTTTTTCCAAGAAGTGCTTTGCTCCATGAGATATGCCCCTGCTCAATGTTCTCCGAATGCGGTCCATGTGATGGTGGGATTCCACAATCTTAGCTAATTCTTTGATTTAGATTTAACAATCAAGGAATTTTAGTACTTCTTTTACATAGGCCACATCGAGGGAATTGGGCAGTTGCGATCTCGCCATACGCTTTTTGATAATTTGAGCAAGGGAGATCATGACTGGGCCAAAGAAACTTTGGAGATAAGTGGAGAAAGGGAGTCTGATTCTTCCCCCGGGCTGCATGTTCCCACGATCTTCATATCCGGTAAGTAAGCTGCTTAATCTCTCAACTGCTTTGTATTTGTGCTAAGCTGTTCTTTAATTTTCTGATTATCTTCCGCTGCGTTTGTAGATTCGGAATTCTGCTCAACTTTTAAGACTTCTCCGGACATGAAAAAAGTGCATGTTGCTCTAGGTATCCCTTTCAAGTACCGTGAGTGGCGTTGGCTGCTTAGTCATCTTCGTAGGGAAAAATGTGGGCGGCACCTGAGAGAGGAAATAAAGCGAATCAAGGCTGAGGCTTTGGCTCGTCCTATCACTGTGGTGGAGCCTGCTACTAATGAAGGTGGAAAAAATAGGCATTCCCCGCCTGCTCAAGAGACACCCGCTGAAAAGAAACCGAAGACTTCTTCCGCTGCTCGTGGGGGTTCACTGGTTGCTCAAGAGATGCTTGCTGAAAAGAAGCCAAAGACTTTTTTCGTTGCTCGCGAAGGTTCACCGGCTGCTCCTAAGCTTGTGATTGACCTAACTTTCTCTAAGAGCGCGAAAGAAAAGGCTGCTGGATCTGTGCTGGTGGCGCTTGTCATTCCAAATGCTACTAGTTTGATTGCCGATTGGATTGCCCATAGTAGAAGTTCTTCCGTTCCTCTGGTGTCAAAGCGTTCGTCTGGGGCTAAGTTTGGTTCACCTTCAGAGAGGCTTGCTACTATGAAGAGCGACAAAGTGCCCCTGCCTGCTAAAGTGGCCCCAAAACTCGTTCCCTCTGCTGCTGAGACTGACTCGTCTGCTGAGAAGAAGGCGACTGCTCGTGCAAGCAGTCGTGAGAAATCCACCAAGTCTGTTTTAGGGGAAGTTATTCAGATTTGTGCACTTTTGAAACCAGATCTGCTTGAGGACATGGATATATGTGCCAAGTTTGTTGATGGCGTTAAATGGGTTGTTGGCCCAAGTTCATTCGCGAAGCATACGACCGGGTATAAGAGGACTGCTCTGCTGGCCATGATGCAGAAAACGACGATTCTGGCAGCCGAGTTTATGGTTTTTGATCAAGAGGATACCAAGGCTGCCAAGGAGGTGGCAAGAACTGTGGTAGCCGAAGTTACTCTTCGCCTGAGAAAGTTAAGAAATTGGAATCTGAGCTTGCTGCTTTGAAGAGGTTTAATATCTCTGCCCCTCATTCTCTGCAGCCTTAGACCGCTTGCCAAGAGATCGTGGATTTGAAGACTAGGCTTGACGCAATCCAAGTAAAGTATGAAAGTGCAGAGAATGAGATCGAGTGTTACATACCTCAGATTCAAGATCTTGAGCGTGCCATCTCTGAATTGTGCTCCGTTGCTTATGAAAATAATGAAGAACTGATCCCTGCTTACAACCAAATGATCCACTTCAAGAAGGTTGTTGATAGGCTTGAGCCTCAAGTGTTAGAACTCCAAAGTGCCTTGAAGATCAACGACAATCTGAAGAAAGAAGTGGAAGAGCTGCAGCGGGTTCGTGCTTGTTTGCTCAAGGAGAATGAGCAATTGAAAGGTGAGAAGGCTGGGTTCGAGTCTTCGCTTTCTCAGAATTAAGCCGACTTCTACAAGCTAGGTTACGTAGATCATCTCTTTGGGCGGCCGTCTAACTTTGAGTTTTTTGGTAAAGACTTCGAGACCTTCTCTATTTCTCTGGAAGACTTGCTCACCTTTACTTTTGAGTCTTCCATTGGTGAGGTAGTCAAAGAGGTTGGTGCCTAGGCTGGGGCAGCTGAGGGTGAAGCGCCGGATGGTGTCGTTGTTGAAGGCGTCGCGGCTGCTGAAGGTGTGGCGACCGAGTAGTTGTGGGATGTCCAAGCTGCTGAAGGGTAGTCTTCTAGGTAACCTTCAGGATTTTCTTTGTTTTTCCTTGTTGCTTTTGCTTTGCTTGAACTCCTTAGGTCTTTGCTAGTTGTTTATCAATTTTGCTAGAAAATTTAATAAACTTGTTTCCTTCACTTTTCTCCATCTTCGCTTCTTTTGTTCATACCATAACCTTTAGACTTTATAGGCTAGAGGCAAGCGTGCTGCTGTTCTATAAGCAGACAGGCCTATGTAGACTACGCAGCTGTAGGTGTTGGTGTAGAACTTTTGCAAAGTTGTTAGCCATAGGGTTGGCAGCCGGATGCCTTACTTACAGACGCAGACAAGTCCGCATAACCACTAGGCTGTTTAACCTTGGCTTTCCCCAATTTCGTAGATTGCGTAGCAAGTATCACAACACTTTAGGACTTGGTGTAGGTTGTTTCGCGTAGTGGTGAAGCTTATCGACTACGTAGCATGTCGGCAGTGGATAAAGCTTCATATATGCAAGCTAGCTTGTTTAACCTTTCATAAGACTGTGCAGTTGTATAAGTCTAGCGTGGCTTTACTGCTCGAAGAGCAAGCCGTAGGCAGTCTTCTGAAAATCGTAGGCTATCTTAGTGCACTCGGCAGCAGCTTTAGGTTTCCAGGGCAACTCTCCATAAGGCGTACTGCGTAATGTGCCCCCGCCGTGTCTAGGGCTCGATTCCCTGCAAATTAGGCTAAGAGACCCAAAATCCTTCAGTTAGCTAAGCCTTGAATAAAGACCATTGTGGCTACTTCTAGGAATCCTAGTACAAGCCATCGTGCATCTAGTTATACTAGGGCAGCCAGGCTTATCCACGTCTGGATATTCGGAGTGTAAAGTTTATCATCCCGCTTTGGAGAGTAGATCCATGTAGATGTTGGGGAATTAGTTTACCCTCTCGCATTGGAGAGCATGGTTGGTCCCTCGGGGGGGGTGTAATTCCTGCAGTGAATCCCTAAGAATGGCGCTATCTTCTTTTGAAGTGCAGGAAAGATAAGTTGTTGTAGACATGTAGTCGAGCCAAGTTGTAAATTACTTCTGAATTCCTCATTGAAAAATGAGTGAAACGAACGAATAACTTAACTGTAAAAACTGCATAACAACTGGATAGTCCTCGGCTTGCGAGGTGGTGCCGTTGAGCTGCTTGAGTCTTTGGGTCTCGATATAGAGGGAGGTCACACATGGTATTTCCTCAGGTTGTAGGCGTTCCATTGCTTCTCGATCTCTTTATCGTTCATGGTGGTAAGGGTGTAACTACCTTTGCCGCCTACTCTGCTGATCTTGTACTGACCTTCCCAGATGGGATTCATCTTCTTGGAGTCTTCTCTATGGGTAGTGATGACGGCTTTTCTTAGGACTAGATCTCCCGGTTGGAACTGTCGGATCTTGGCCCTTTTATTGTAACTGGATAGGAGCTGTTGCTGGTAGGCTGCGATGCGGGTGATGGTCTGCTCGCGTTTCTCCTCTGCCAGATCTAAGCTTGTGGCCATCTCCTTTTTATTCTGCTCAATGCTTGGCAGTAAAGTGTTGATGCTTGGCACGATGATGTTGAGAGGAATGATTGCTTCCAAACCAAATGCTAAAGAGAAAGAAGTCTCACCGGTTGCAAATTTTTTGGTGGTGCGATATGCCCATAAACATCCGGGGAGTTTGTCTGGCCATTTTCCTTGTCTGTGAAGAATTTCTTGAGTCAGTCGAGGATCGTCTTGTTGGATGCTTCGGCCTACCCATTGCCTTGAGGATATCTCAGCTTGGACATGTGCTGCTTAATGCCATATTTTTGGAAGAACTTCGCCAAATCTTTGCATACGAATTGCAGGCCGTTGTCTGTGATGATGGACTGAAGGATACCAAATCGGCAAATGATGTTCCTCCATATGAAGCGCTCTATGTTTGTCTGAGTCGTGGCCGTCATGGGCTCTGCTTCTACCCATTTGGTGAAGTAGTCGGTTTCCATAATCATCATGCCTCTGCCCCCAATAGCAGGTGGCATAGGTCATACAAGGTCGATTGCCCATTGCATGAACGGCCAATGACTCGTTTGCGGGTGTAGCTCGCTAGCAGGCAGTACTGGTACAGGCTTGTAGCGCTGGCAGCGATCGCACTTTTGTACTAACTCCTTAGCATCTTAGTGCATGGTAGGCTAGTAGAGCCTACGTTAAGAGCTTTCTGTGCCAAGGATCGGCCTGCGGAGTGGTTTCCACAAATGCCTTCGTGGATTGAGCTTAAAACCTTCAAGTCGTCGGGAGACGCTAGGCAGCGGAGATGTGGTCTAGTGTAGGATCTTCGGATGAGAATACCGTTCCAAATGTAGTAGCGTGATGCCTTTATTTAGAGCTTTCTAGACTTCAACCTTTCCATGGAGAGTGTGACGTTGACCAGGTAGTCTATAATAAAACTTTGCTAGTTGGGAGTTATACTAACCTGTGACACCTCAATTGCCGGCTCTGACTCTATGCTTGGCTTGTCTAGATGCTCCACTGGAATCGACCGTTTGAGTTGGTGATCGAGGGCGGAGCCTAAGCCAGCTAGCGCGTCCGTGTGAGCGTTGTCTGCCCGTAGAACTTGAGTGAGAGTGCAAGTTTAAAATGCTTCAAGTTGCTTACGCACATTCTCTAGGTATTGCGCCTTCTTCGGATGTTTCTATGTGTACTCCCTAGTAGCCTGGCTGGTGATTAGCTGGGAATTAGAATGAATTACTAGCTTCTTCACTGCCAAGTCTTTTGCCATTCATAAGGCTGCTAGTAGGGCCTCATACTCTGCTTTGTTGTTGGATGCTTTGAAGCCTAGAGTGATCGCCTGCTCGAGCATTGAACCGTCTGGGGTGACGAGGACCACGACTGCTCCTGAGCCTTTGTAGTTGGATGCGTCGTCGACCTGCAAATGCCAGAAGTCTCCGTTGGGGGGAGCTGGTACAGCTAAGGTGTGCTCGGCTGCTTCTGGGGCGTTGTTGGGCTGCTCTGTTCCGTCGCCTAGGCTAGGCGTGAATTCTGCTATGAAGTCCACCAAGGCTTTAGCCTTTATTGCCGTGCAGGGTCGGAAAACTAAACCGTATTGGCCAAGTTCCAACGCCCACTTCATCACCCGTTGAGAAGCATCCGTACCATGTAAGATTAATCGTAGAGGATACTGAGTCATGACGATGACTATATGAGCTTGAAAGTATGGTCTGATATCTTGTTTCTGCATTAATTTTTTGATCTTCAGATATCTTGTTTCCGCATCGAGAAGAGCTTTAGAATTGTAGAATACCGGTAGTTGGGCCCCCAGCTCTTCTCGTATGAGGGCAAAACTCACTGCTACTTCGGAGACTGCTAGGTAGATGTGTAAGTCCTCTGCTGCTTTCGGCTTGGATAGTAAGGGAGGTGGTGTGAGATACTTCTTTAGGTCTTGGAAGGCTTTTTCACACTCTTCATCCCATTTGTCTCGTTGTGCCCTCTTGATAACTTTAAAAAAGGGCTTGCATTGATTAGTTGACCGCGAAAGAAAGCGATTAAAGGTAGCTGCTCGTCCGGTCAAGCTTTGGATCTCCTTCAAGGTAGTTAGAGACTTCATCTCTAGGATCGCTCAGATTTGCTTGGGATGTGCTTCAATTCCTCGTTAGGTTACTAAGTACCCTAGGAATTGGTCTAAAGATACTCCAAATGTGCATTTTTTGGGGGGGGGGGGGGGGTTGAGCTTCATCTTGTACTTTCTAAGGATGTTGAAAGTTTCTGCCAAGTTGCGGATGTGCTCTAACCGCTGCTTGCCCTTTACCATGATGTCATCGGCATAGACCTCTATGGTTACCCCAATTTGCTTCTTGAACATCATGTTTACTAACCTTTGGTAAATGGCTCTTGCGTTCTTGAGGCCAAAGGGCATGACCTTGTAGCAGTAGGTACCTCGCTCGCTCACGAACGCGATTTTCTCCTTGTCGGGCTCGTACATGGCTATTTGGTTGTAGTCAGACTATGCGTCCAAGAAGCTGAGCAGCTGGTTCCCAGAAGTCGAATCGACTAATAAATCGATCCGAGGAACCGGATAAGGATCTTTTGGGCATGCTTTGTTGAGGTCGGTGTAGTCTACGCAAACCTTCCATTTGCCCTTATCTTTCTTCAGTACTACCACAATGTTGGCAAGCCATGCTGAGTGTGCTACATCTTCTATAAATCCGGCCTCTAGTAGCTTGTCAATTTCTACCTCGATGATCGCTACTCGTTCGGGTGCAAAATGTCTTCTCTTTTTTATCACCGATTTGGCAGTGGGATCGACGTGCAGTTGTGGCATGCTACCTCGGGATTGATGTCAGGCACGTCGGAAGGTGACCATGCAAAGACGTCTTCGTTTTCTCTAAGGAAAGCCGTAAGTTCTTCCTTCTCGGCTGGGCTTAGACGTGAGCCTATTCTAGCCGTCTTTTTTGGCTGTTGGGGATCAAGAATGATGTCTTCGGTGTTCGATTCGGGTTTTCATCGTATCTCGTCTGCTTGGGCACAATCTTCTTGATCCACTTGCTGTAGTTGCTATTTGGTAGCTTCTTCGACGATTTGGACCTCGGTAGCCTCTACGGGGGTAAAGGTTTTCTTCCTTGACTCCTTCAATACTTGCACAGTACATTGTCAAGATGTGGCCTGGTCAAACTTGATCGCTCCGACTCCTCATTCTAGGATGCGGAATCAGATTTTATGATACTTGACGGAAGTGACAGCATCCAGCTTGATCAGCCAAGGTCTCCTAAGAATCCCATTGTAGAGAGATGGGTCGCTTACGATCGGGAACGTCTGCTTTGAGACAACTGGTGGTGTTTTCACGTCAAATGTGATGTGGTCGATGGCAGTCGAGGTGTTCCCGTTGAATCCGGTGAGTACCTCTGCTCGGCGTATGATTGTGCTTTCCAAGCCCATCTTTTGAATGACTGAGAGTTGAAGTAGGTTGACTGCACTTCCATTGTCAACCATCATTCTGTCAACTATGACGTGGGCCAGTTGGACAAATACTACTTGTGTGTTGTCGTGTAGGAAATCGACGCCTTCTGTGTCCTGCTCGATGAAGCCAATGATGGATCCGGGTTAAGTGTCGATTGCTTGGACTTGTGAGACTAGTAGAGCATGCTGGATCTTTCTCCTTTTGGAGTTGTTGGTGGCCCCCAAGTGCTCGGATTCGACGAAGATACCATTGATTCGAATCGTCTTGGTGGGTGGTTCATCGTCGTCGTCTACGTTCTTTCTAGGCTGCGCAACTGGCTTGTCCAAGTATCTGTCGACCTTGCCTTCTTTCACGAGCTTCTCTAGGTAGTTCTTCCTAGTGTAGCAGTCGTCAGTTGTGTGACCGGGACCTTAGTGGAATATGCAATATTTGGTGTGATCCAACTTGGAAGTATTTCTCTTTGACTGTTTCGGTAGCTTGAACCAGGGCTTGTTCTTCATGTCGGGAAGGATTTGGTGGATTAGAATCGATAACTTAGAATAGTTCTTGGCCGTCAAGCCTTCTTTGGTCGTGGGTCGGTCCCTACGTTTGGCCTCCTGCCTGCTTTTACAGGGCTGCTTCCCATCCTCATTCTTTTGAGCCACTGCCAAATCTTTTCAAGACTGCTCGGGCACCTTGTCCACTCGTCGAGCCTCATCCCAAAGTGCATGCTTCTCTGCCAGAGCAAAGGATTTTGCTAGAGTTAGATCTTCTTTCATGATCATTTCTCCGAACAGTGGGTGGTTTGTTGGGAGTTCTTTTTGGAAGGCTGCACTTGCTATCGAGTCGTCGCATCCAACGATCTTCACCTCCTCTGCTTTGAACCTTTTTACGTAATCGCGGAGCGACTCCTTTGGGTTCTTCTTCAAGTTGAACAAGTGGTCGAACTTTTTCTTGATCAAGCGGTAGGATGAGTATTCTTTGGTGAAAACCAAAGAAAGATCATCAAAATTCTGGATGGATCGTGGTGGCAAGGTGTGAAGCCAATCTTGCGACTCGCCTTGCAAGGTGGTGGCGAAGATTTTGCACATAAGAGCATCATTGCTCCGATAAAGGACCATCGTGCTTCGGTAGTGCTTCAAGTGCCTCTCCGGATCTCCATCTCCTTTGAAAGATGTGAAGTGTGGCATGCCGAACTTACGTGGAGGCTCTGCCTGCTCGATCTTGTCCATGAAAGGTAACATGCTCATGTTGTTCATATCCCGTCGTAATGCTTCATCGGCCCATTCGTTGTGTTGGAAATTACGCAATCACTCGTTGAGGAGCCTCTCTACCTCTTCCTGAATTTGCCTTTGTTGGGGTACCGGAGCTCTCGGCTGCCCCCAGTCTTGACTTGCTAGTCTAGGCTGCTCTTCTACGTTCTTGGCTCGTCTATACCGCGGTGGCAGTACATGTGGTCCATTCCTGGCAGGTGAGGGAATTCTTCGCAGGCTGCCGGTTGAACTTGAGCCGGATTGAGTGACTGCTTCTCTCCGTCTGTCGTGCTGCCTACTCTGATGTGATGTGAACGATGCTCCTTACGGGCCTAGCCACAAATGAACGCTTCGCTTGGAAGGCTGCTCATGTTGATTATCGGAGTATGCCCCCAACCATGAGTGTATGCTCGTCTGTGGGCCTAGTCGAGAGTGCACGCTCCTCCACGCCCTTAGACGGGAGTATATGCTATATCGGGGACCCACTCGGGAGTGCACGCTACCCGAACGCTCGGTTAGTGGTTGGTCGAGTGGCTACTTACCAGGACGTTGCTGGAGAGGTTCCTTGTCTGCCCTTGTCCTACTTCGGGACGCCTCGTCTGGGGCACGTTGGATCTCGATGTGTTGCAAAAGCTGATTCACCAAGGTTTTCTGTTGTGCAAGAACGCTTGTTAACTCTATCACTTGTCTGGACAAGTGTTGTTCGCCATTCGGATTGGAAGACCTTGGAAGGAATGTGCCTCCTTGAGCAGTGGGAGGGTGGTAGACTCTGGGCGCGAGATTTGAGTTAGGAAATGTCAAATCTGCGGAGAAATATGGTGAAAATGCCCCCGGCTCGATGGTAGGTTCGGATGGTTGAGATAATCTTAGGCCTCCTTGGGCTGCTCGGGAAACCACGGCAGTATGTTGGGCCACATGAGTGGGCTGCTCGACGTGGGGTGGAGGCGGGTGCGAGGCTTAGGCTCGGCTCGGCAACGCATTGGGCTCGCGTTGGGCTTGGAGTGACTTGGCTTGGGCCGTGGCCTTGGTGCAGTGGGCCATGGATGGCACGGCTTGGGCTTGCTTAGATGGCACGGCTCAGGTCGTGGTGGTGGCACCGTGGACCTCGCCCGCGGATGGCTACCTTGGTGGTTGCCGTGGTGATGGTGCCGCTCTACTTATTATCACATTTAGCCTTGTGGATCGTCGTGGTCCTAATCCTTGAACGATGGAATTTCCGTTCGTCGAGGTTTTCGAATCTCTTGCCATTTGTACTTTTCTTTTACGTTTTATCAAATGATTTTTAGAAGTGAAAAATTCCTAGAATAAGAACGTACAAAAAATCTACAAATAAGCAAGGAAACAAAAACCTTAGATGCGAGAGACTTCTTCGAGTGTGTGACTTTTCTCTCAATGAAAGCACCAATTCGTGGATGCAAATTTCTTCCTCCTTGTTCTTGGACAAAATCGCACCTGCAAAATAAATAACACCTTAGGTCAAGGCCAAGAGCCTCACACGCCCACGACGAATGGGGGGGACTTTGGCTGAAGAACCTCCGATGCCAAAGTTAGAATTTTGAGGGAAAAATGTTTGGAGAATTTAGAGAATTTAGTAAGAGAGTTGGAAGTGAGTTTCGGAGAGAATGAGAAGGCTTTTATAGGGGTGTGGCAGGCTTCCTTGGGTGAGAGAGGACCGACCACTTAGCTCTCTTTGTAGGCTAGGTTCTTGATTTGTGTTTAATTAGGAATAATTGAATAATTAACTAATTAATTAGTCAATTAATAGAATAATTGCCTAATTGATTAGCTAGTTAATATAATAAAAAGGGGTAGATTTGGGAGTTACCTTGTGGAGAGGATTTGATAAGGATGAATTAAGTCTGGCAACTCCTGACACGACCCGATAACCCAATACGACACAACACAAAATTAACAGGTGTTCGGGTCGACACTATAACAAATCGGGTCGTTATCGGGTGACCCAATAAGCACCTATTAACGGGTTGGTTCGGGTATATACGTGGATAACACGATACACGATAAACAAAATATTAATTTTATAATTTCATAACCCTAAAAAAATACTATAATAATTATATACTAGGGTATAAGCATACACTTTGTGTGTGAACAATTTCATTTTCTTTTTTGTTTTTGATTAAGGAGTGTGATTAGTTTTTAAAATTTTTAAAAAGAGTATGAGACAATGATGATGGGATCTCTTAATAAGGGCATATTTTTCTTAATATTACATAATTACCGTTTTGCCCTTTTTATGTAAATATTGTGTATCAAAAGTGAGGGTCAAATAAGAAAAATGGGGATATGATTGTCATTTTGGCAAAAGGTACAAAATTACTATTTTGCCCTTCTCATGTCAACATTGTATATTCAAAAGTGAGGGGCAAAATTGGAAGAAAATGGGACAAAAAGTTGACAAGCCCTCTTCTCTTGATAATATAGAATATATATATTAATTTAACAATTTTATACCCCTAAAAACTATAATAATTATATATATATATATATTAAATTAAATTTAAAAAATTGATGACCATTGGATCGACTGAGATTTAATCTCAGTCATCCATTGTGCATTAGGTTGGAGGCTATCCTTCTCTTCTCTCTCATTCACTTTGATAATAATTACGATGGTTCAAGTTCGATTGAAAAAAATGAACTGCAGAAGTATTTGGAGGATAAAAGAATAGATAGAAAAGTAGACATAGATGTTCTTTTTTGGTGGCAAATGGAGCGTTTTCGTTATCCGATACTTTCTCAGTTAGAACGAGATGTGTTAACAATTTCCATTTCAACTGTTGCATTAGAATCTGCATTTAGTATTGGGGGTAGATTACTAGATCAATATCGTAGTTCATTGTTACAAGAAACAGTTCAAGCTTTGTTGTGCACACGAGATTGGCTATTTGGAAAATGAGGTAATATATTTTTATATGGTATAGTACTATTGTTTTATTTCTTTTCATAATTATTTTGGTAAACTTCTCATAATTTGAATGGTTTTTAATGTTTGATTTTTCTATACTTAGTTTATACGGAAGAGAGTTCTGATGTGGAAAACCTTACTAAAAACATCATCAACATAACTCTTGAAGGCAATAGATAAAGCCAAAGTTCCAATACAATTTCCTCATGATGATCAATGAAAATTGAAGATTTTGTAAAAGGAATAACATGCAACCTTTGAGTTCCATTGACAAGGTTTAAACTTTTGAGAAGGGTTTCACAACCTTGAAAACAAAAACTCTTTCATTTTGCATATCCTTGCACATTTAATATTTTGTAATAGACTAATAGTGTATGGATTTTTTTTTATTAGGCTCTTATTTTCGAGTGTAGATGTACTACCTAAACGACAAATGTGTTTTAATGTTTTGAAGTAATATTTATATGGCAATGTATGGTATGTGCTTATTTAAGAAAAAATATATATTTTTCTTAACAGGTCATAACGGGTCGGGTTACTTTACCCAACCCTGTTAAGGATCCGTTAATATAACGGGTGTGACACGACACGACCCGTTAAGATAATAGGTGTTACACAAAAACGACATGAACATAACAGACACAACCCGTTTGTCAGGCCTAGGATGGATGAAATAGGTTTTGAATTGTTACCTGTTTTGGGCACTTTGACTTGGTTGATGGATGATTGCCCACTGCTCGCACGTAGGAACCTCGATGTGTCTCAAGGGTATTTTTATCTTTTTAATCTAAAGATCCACATGTCACCTTGTGATTATTTTTTGCTCCACAGTAACAATGTCAATGCACCAGAAGAATACCTGAATGGCTGCGTATTTGTGGCGAATAAACAGAAAAGAAAATTATAACAAATAGACAAAGGGAAAGAGGGATTCGAAAACATAGATATTAAGTCTACTTGGGTTTCACGCGATTATCGACTCCCAAGCACGCAATTCAAAAAATAACACAATCAAATCGATCAAAACCACCTCAAATTCATAAAAAAAAAATGACAGAAGATAATATAAGTGACTTATTCCGATCAAATAATACGAAGTAAAAAAGACCGACTTTGACCTGTATAGTGAAAATGATAGTAAACTAACTTAGTCGAATAAACTTCGCGTTGGGGAAAAACATAAAGATAACAATAATCCCAGAATCTGCATAAATGCTTTCATAAAAATATACCCAAAGAACGAAAGATAACGTAGTAAAAATTATAATGCAATTTCGGCAATCATACAATACGAAACCCTCAACTCAAAATTTTGTGCAAATGCTATTATGGGTTCCACGACACCAAGACAACCTGTGGAGTACAGGAAGCTGCACCGAGTGAGGAGAACTCTGGTCCAATATTGTCATTAATGAATCAAATTTCAATGCATGACACCTCGGAAGATTTAGGTAAAATCAGTATTGTTTTAATAACATCCATCGAAAGAGATACTGGTTGGACAATTGACTCTAGAGCTACAGATCATATGACCTATGATGCATCATTATTTTATCACGTGACGTCGCCGCCTAAAGAGAATGTCATCACAGCCAACGGTGACGTTGCTCTTATAACGGGAGCGGGTTCTATTTCCCTTATTCCATCTTTGTCTATCCACAACACACTACTTGTTCCATCATTATCGAATCATCTACTGTCTGTTGGTCAAGTTACCGAGCAATTAGATTGTGTTGTACTAATGTTTCCTACTTTTTGCCTACTTCAGGATATCCAAACACGGGCGATCATTGGGCGTGGTACTAAAATGAGAGGGTTATACTATGTGGATGATGTGTCGGCAAGCCGAGTGAATCATGTGAGCAGTGGTCACAATAACAAGAACAAGACAATTTGGTTATGGCATCGTCGATTAGGACATGCTTCTTTTGGTTATTTGAAAAAGTTACTTCCATCTCTATTCAGTGACGTCTCAGACTTTGATTTTCAGTGTAACGATTGCATTCTTGCAAAAAGTCATCGTACTTCTTATCTTTGAGTTTCAATCAGAGGATAGTGCCTTTCGAGTTAGTTCACTCCGATATGTGGGGACTCGCCCCAATGGTTACTAACTACGGAATTCATTGGTTTGTTATCTTGGTGGATGACTGCACCAGAATGACATGGCTTTATACCATGAAACATAAAAGTGATGTAAGCCAAATTTTTCGACAGTTTTACCGAATGGTTGAAAATCAGTATTCTCTTCCCATTAAGGTTCTTCGATCAGATAACGATGGCGAATATCTCAATGAGGAACTTTCTCAATTTTTTTCAAGAGCACGGCATTCTTCATGAGTCTACTTGTCTGCAAACTCCGCAACAAAATGGTGTAGCGGAACGTAAAAACATGCATATTTTGGAAACAACTCGAGCACTTCTTATCGGTTCTCACACAGCTCACTCGTATTGGGCAGATGCTATTGCTGACCATGTGACTCTACCATCCTCACTACGACTGTGGGTGCGTTGCCTATGTGCACCTTCACAAAAATCAACGAAGCAAATTGGACCCGTGCGCAGTTCGATGTGTGTTTTTGGGATTTAATGGCCAACAAAAAGGGTATAGGTGTTACCATCCACAAACCAGGCATATGTACATCACTATGGATGTTACATTTTCCGAAAATGAGATGTTTTTTTATCACTGATCATACCCACTATAGTCTTCAGGGGAGACGAACACATGTGAAGATTATAGTTGGTTTGATAACCCAAACGGACAAGACAGCAACCCTCCCTGCCAGCGTAAGGTCCAGCAGCAGCTCCAGTTTCCCAGTCCGTGTGAGCCCAGTACGAGTGAGCCCAATTTGGGCCTGCCAACGCCAGTTAACAAAATTGCACAACTGCTCACTAAATAGCATGTCACCGAGCTTGCAAATGGGCCAAAACAAGCCACTACACAATGGCAGTATGTCACTGAGCCACAACAGCAAGTTAAAGAGAGTACTGACAGTCCAAGCACACCAAAAAATAACCCTCCTCCAACAATACACATCCATGGCCCTGAGGATATCCATGAGGTACGTTCTTCACAATATGATATAACCCATAATTTGACCAACATTGATAGTACTTATGTGTTACTTCCTAGATAAAATAGTGGGAAACCACCAAATAGGTATTCTCAGGATGGAAAAGTTAGATACGCCATTGCAAAGTACATGTCTACTCATCAATTGTCACCTAAGTATCAAGCTTTGGTGAATAAAATGGATGGAATCAAGATTCCAACTAAAGTAGAAGAGGCCTTGCGAGATCCTAGGTGGACAAAAGCCATGGAGGTCTAGATGGAGGCTTTCGGCTTCAGCAGTCAGCTCTGTTTTCATTTAAATGGATGGTAGTGTTGAACGACCCGTCTACTATGTTAGCAAAGCCTTACAAGATACAGAGACATGGTACTCTAACATTGAGAAATTGGCTCTAGCATTGATCATGTCTGCTAAAAAACTTTGCCTTTACTTCCAAGCACACTCTATCATCGTACTCACCAATCATCCCCTTTGACAAATGCTCCAAAGTCCTAACACTTCAGAACAAATGATTAAATGGGCAATAGCATTAAGTGAGTTTGACATCTCTTATCAACTGAAGTCAACTGAGAAAGGTTAAGCCTTTGTAGACTTTATCGTCGAATTCACATATCCTATTGACATTTCTCATATACTTGAGGTGTTAACTTCATTACCCTTGGAGGCTCGGAAACCAGAACCAACCTTCCCAGTATGGATTCTCTATGTCAATGGTTCATCCAACCAATAGGGTTGTGGAGCAGGACTGGTCCTTACTACGCCCAAAAAAGTTGCAATGAAGTATGTTATTCGCTTCATATTCAAGGTGTCAAACAATGAGGCCGAATGTGAAGCCCTTCTGGTAGGCTTACGTTTGGCCAAACACCTTTGAGTTAAACAACTTGATATCTTCAGCGACTCTTAGTTGATGGTTAAACAAGTCACAAATAACTGTGATGCTAAGGATAGCTTCATGGCAGCATATCTTACGTAAGCACAACTTTTGCTCAAGCACTTCCATTACCAGATCACCCAAGTCCCTTGAGTAGCAAACAGTCATGCAGACGCCTTGGCTCGCCTCGCCTCAGCAGTGGAAGACGAGATTGGAAGAAACATTCATGTTGAGTTGTTGGCAGCACCAAGCACCATGGCCAGAGAAGTGTGCAACTTACAACATGAGGATAGTTAGATTACCCCAATTTATAAATTCCTTACTTATGACACCCTCCCAAATGATAAAGTCAAAGCTAAGCAAATTCGATACAAGTTTACCCGTTACCTGATCATCAATGACCAACTCTACAAGCGAGTTTTTACCCTTATATACTTAAGGTGTCTTACAACTGTTGTGGGGGAAATTGTCCTTCGAGAGATACATAAGGGAGTCTGCAGAGATCATGCTGAATCCAGGTCCCTAGACTACAAGGCTTTTCGCCAGGGATATTATTAGCCAACATTTCACCAAGATGCCATCAAAATATCTCGCTCCTGTGACAAGTGTCAACGCTACGCAACTATTCCCCATTCTCCTTATTTGCCTCTCACTCCTATGATCAGCCATTGGCCCTACGCCCAGTGAGGACTTAATTTGATCAGTCCAATGCCTGCAGGGAAGGGCAAGGTACGTTATGCGATCGTTGCAGTTGACTACTTCATAAAGTGGGCAAAAGTAGAACCCTTGGCAACCATTACTGAGGCAAAGATAGAAGACTTCGTATGGAAAAACATCATTTGCAGATTCGGCATTCCCAATGCAATTGTCACTGACAATGGGCAACAGTTTAACAACAAGAAGTTCAAGATTTTCTACTCTAAGTTCAACATCAACTTATGTTTCGCCTCCTCAGCTCATCCTCAAGCTAACAGACAAGTTGAGGCCATCAACAAGATAATTAAGAGCACCTTGAAGACCAATTTGAACGAGGCTAAAGGTTATTGGTCAGAACTTGTACCCCAAGTTCTTTGGTCATACCGAACTTCATATCAGACTTCAACAGGAGAAACTCCATTCTCATTTGCCTTCAGTATAGAGGCAGTTGTCCCAATTGAGCTTGAGCAAGCAACATACCGAGTTAAGAACTACATGCAAAGTGAAAATGACAAACATCTCACCCTCAACTTAGATCTAGTCGAGGAACATAAGGACTAGGCTCATTTGAGGAACGTCGTTTACAAGCAGCGCGTCTCCAACTACAATGACTCTAAGGTCAAGCCTTGCTCTTTCAAAGTGGGGGACTGGGTATTGAAGAAAAGACTACTCTGTGCTAGGGTGCCGAGCGAAGACACAATTAGTGCAAACTGGGATGGACCATTTAACGTTGTTGGCATCAGTCGCCCTGGCTCCTACAAACTCAAAAGTTTTGATGGCAAGACCCTTGGCCATCCATGGAACACTGATCACCTGAAGTACTATTACAAGTAGACTCACATTCTAGAATCGTTGAGCTATAATCATTTGGCTCTTTTGTAATGAAGGCCATTTGGCAAGAACTTAATAAAGAGGTGATTTAGACAACTTTGTCTAACTCTTTTACATTCCTAGCACTGAAACACTTGGTCTCACCCTAACCTAATAAAATCCTCACTCAAAACCTTAACTTAAATTACACCGCATACTTGAGTTCGAAGCTTCAACATGAATGCTTTCAACATGAAATAAAGTCTAAGTATCTTGTTAAGAAGACTACGCAAATAAACAAACATCTTTAAAGTTTATTCATTCAATTATACCGAAGTCATGGGTTATATCTATACAAAGGATCCATTCGAACATAGCCAAGCATTCATAAATAATAGTGCAAATACTTGGCACGTAACATCAAAATAAACAGTGCAATGTCGTAGACATCCATAAACAAAAAGCCTTCAGGCACCTAACTTAACACATATCATACATACAACAAACTAGTGCTTGTAAGAAGTGAAGGCACTACGAATCATCCTTATTTGAGGCTGAACTCTCGATAACATCATGTTGCGTCTCACCTTCATCGCCATCACCGTCATCCTCGGCATCTCTGGGACCATCCTCACCCTATTAAGTCTGCTCATCAGCATTGGCACCATCCTCAGACTCCTCATCACTACTAGAATTGAGTTCAAAGATGAAAGGTTCACCATTGCGTTGATGCTCATCCATCTTCTTACGGTACTTGTCGATGATGCTTCCGTCGTGGTATCACTCAAGAATGGCCATCCATTTTCTCTTCTCAAGTAGAATATCCTGGGCGCAATGAGGCTTGATGACCTAGCGGAAGGCCTGGGTACCCAAGTACTCCTGCACAGTAGCTTCATTCTCAATTGGGAGAATCTTCTTCAACTCAGCAACCTCAGCCAGGGCACTATCCCGCTCCCCTCTAACCTTCGAAGCCTCGAGGATAGTCGCCTTCAACTGCTTTTTGAGATGTAATTTCTCATCATTTCACCTCTTCAACCTTTCTAAGGTTTGGTCATTGAGCTGGACGGCCCCAGTCCAAGCTTTGCTCCTTTTTCTGGCGTCATTCACAATGTGTTTGTTCTTTTGAAACTTCACCTTGTATCGCTCGACCTTTCGTCGTCTATCATCGTACTCGGTCATGACCTACATGACAAGATGATCATTAGTGCCAAGGGAAAATGAAGACGAAGGAAAAAAAGGAGAAAGTAAGGAAATGACAAAGTAACATTTACATAAGCAGATAGCCTCATCGTCCGATCATGATCTGATTCGTTCTCATCTAGTGGCTCATTGAACTCGTCAATAGTGGCTCACGGAACGGAATGGTATTTTTATAAATTTTCACTTTGGGCTAGATATTTTGAAATGGGATTGCTTTTGGTCTTAATTGGTGTGCCCAATAGGGGCTCAACCTCTGATTTTGTCCCCGGCCTAATTCCACTTTCCCTCTCTTCTCTCTAAGTTCCCGGTCCTCTCTCTCTCACTTTAACTCTCTCTCAAAATAGCTCACTTTTCCCTCAGCCATCTCACAACTCACTCTCATCCTCTCATCTCCCGAGTTTCATACACACGGCACCACAGCCACACATACCAACCGTCTATCCCTCGGACCTCCTCACATTCCTCGTTCTTCTTCTCCCTCTACAAACTAGGCTTGTAGCACCTTGGAAATTGGTGCTAAAACTTGGTGAAATTCGACGAGCATCAACCTCCTATTGGGTGAGCCTCGGAGTCCATTTCACTGTCTTAATGGTTGTTTGCCTTGATTTATAAAGTATGTATACCCGTTGTAGGTGAGGGTTTAGCTTGAAAAGAACTCGGAGGGATTTTCCCCATATTCCGACGTGGAATCACGTGACTTCCAGGTCATTTTTTGGCCAGCTTCAGCCACAGCTGGACCAAATATTCATAAACCAGTTTCCAACCCAGCCCAAAACCCAGCTCCGGGCCTAACCTTTTAGCCTAGGCCCAACCCAACTTAGCTAACCCCACCCAAACCCACTGAACCCAAGGCCTTTGGCACATTGAGCCCAACCCAAGCTTTGGCCCAACCCGTTGACCATTGACCGTTAACCCAGATTTAACCCGTTGATTGGCCCGACCTGACCCGGATGGAATATTCCATTAGGGAATATTTTGTCAGGGAATATTCTCTGGAATATCTTTGGAATATTCTCTAGAATATTCCTGGAATATTCTTTGTGTTGATTTTTACGAAATTTGCCCAGAACCCCTCTTAGGGTAATTCGACGTCTTGAATCTGTTTCCGACGTCAGTTTTTTGAAATTCAATCATTTTGATAGAGTTTTATTAATTGGACCCTTTATGTGCTTAGGCGAATTTATTGCGGCGTTTCTGTGTTCGCTAGTTTGCACGGGTCTTCGACGGCGGAGTATCTGTGAATGGACCCTTTCTAAAATGCATGATTTTACTATTAGAAATGCATACATGAAAAGCATGAGTTAATGGCTACATTTTATGAAATGTTTATGAATAAATTGGTTTCATGCTTTTATGAATGATCATGCTTTATCGACTTTACGTTCTTTGTTGTATATATGATTGATGACTATATACCTACTTATGAACGTGGTGTTACGATATGATGTTTGAGCCATTGAGCTCCAATGAGATATATTTTGAAAAGATTATATTCAATGATTTATGTGCTTATCTAGTGGTCACTATGTGCCTACGGATGGAAGACACTTATATATGGCTTCAGCCAGGAGTTTGTAGATACCTTCGACCGGAAGGTATTTATTTATGGTTTCAGTCGAGGGTTGGTAGATGGCTTCAGCAGGAAGGTATTTATAAATGGATTTGATTGGGTGATGTAGGGCCTTCGGTACCACTTTTAAGCACACTATATATAATATATGTTTTTGTAAACACGAATATTCCTAATGACGAACGAGACAAGAACATGTGTACAAGAGAATATTTTATATTAATGATTTTGGGGTTACAATCTCTCTCAAATTTGATCATCTGATTCGATCTCCATAAAATGTAAATTTGTGGATATGCGATTGATCCAAGGGCCGTCGAGGGTTGATCTTGGATGAACGGTTTGAAGTTTCTTCAAGGGGTCGTTGGGGCTTGATCTTGAAGGTTGATGGATGAACGGATCTTCGAGGGCTTTTGGCCTTGATCTTGAAGAAAGGTTGATGAACATATCTTTAAGGGGTTTTGGGCTTGATCTTGAAAAACGATGATGAACGGATCTTCAAGGGCTTTTAGGCTTGATCTTGAAGAATGGATGTATGGATTTGTTGATGTTGTTGATCCAATGGGCCGTTGGGGCTTGATCTTAGGATGAACGGATGATGAACGATGAACACTTTCTTCAAGGGGCCGTCGGGGCTTGATCTTGAATTGGTGGAAGTTCTTCAAGGGCCGTCGGCGCTTGATCTTGAAGGAGGATTTTGACGAAGAATGAAGATAGCTTTCTTGATCTTTCGAGACTTGCTTGAGAGCTTTAGAGTTTCAAAGCTTCAAGGGTTTGGTGTGATGTGAATTGGTGAATGAAAATGAATGCCTTGGCTTCCTATTTATAGAATTCCAAAACTTGATTTTTGGATTTAAATAATCAGATGAAATAAATCATTTCTGCCAAGTATTAACACGTGTCCTGTTTGATAACTTTTCCGATGATTTTCATTGAGTCACATGCTACGTGTAAAATTTATGTGACACGTGAACATTGAAATTTTAATTATTGGCCAACATTTATTTCACCGAAGTTTTGATGTCTGCAAATGCCCCCACTTCAAGGCGCGTTGTATACATGTGCTTGTCACGTGTAGGGGATGCGTTTTGAAGTCCCTTAATGTAGACGCCAATCCAAGAGCCGTCGAGGCTTGATCTTAAATTAGGCTGAAAGTTTCTTTAAGGGCCGTCAGGGCTTGATCTTGAATTCGGCTGGAAGATTTTCTGGTTTCCTCCAATTGTTGATTTTCCACAAACTTAATCTTGAACTGGGTTGAAGGGTTTTTTTTTTTTTTTTTTTTTCTACTAGACTTCCTTCAAAGGTCTGAATTTACTCTTTTTATCTGGAGCTGAATTTGATTTGAGGGTGGTGGACACTTGATCTTGATTCGGACTTATGATTTCTTCAAAGGCCATTGTGGCTTGATCTTGAATTTAGATAGGACCACGAGCGGTTTCAAGATTTGAACACCTAGCAGGCAAGCACGAGGTGGAGGTGATGGCCTGTTTCTTTGTTCAATCTTTCCAATTCATATTGAAGGGGGTTAGGCAGGCATGAGGTGGAGGTGATGGCCTATTTCTTTGTTCAATCTTTCCAATTCATATTGAAAAGGGTTAGGGGATGAATCAGCACGTACAGTTGTTACGTTTGCTGAAGATCCACAGGATTGATGTTTCATTGTCACTCGTCTTATCTGTTCTCCAGGCATATGTGGTATCTTCTTTGGAAGTACATCAACAGTTGAAGATGAGTACTCGAGAGCAATGCTAGGTAAGCAATCAAGGAAGAGGTTCCACGCGGTCGATTCCTGATAGGAAGCTTGATTCCAAGTGCCGACCAATTGCTCTCCTTCTTATTATCCTACGAGTAAGAACAAGGACAAAGAAAATGACAGGGAGAAAGCATGATATGAGATACTTTCGCTTTAGACCCTGATGATATAAGATACTTTTATTTTTGAAGAAGTAGTGGTGAGGCTTTGCTCTTTGGAGACGGTGCCAGCGAAAGGTTGTTGAAGCTTCTCGAGCTCTTCGATTAGAGTAACGATGCTGGGATTGGATTTAACTTAGACTCATTCGTCTGGATTATGTAATTTTGTAGGGAAGGGCGTCGTGCTATAGTGATTTGTTACAGCTCATTATGCTGTATTCTTCTCTGCTTGTTTCTTTTGCATAGCAGAAGTGGTGCGCAACCTTTTGCATTTGAATGGTCATTCAGAGCATCACTTCTCAGCGACTCATCCATGCTTGGCAGCTTAAGTGCAAAGAGCCAACAACATATCAATTATTCTGCAATGTTGGTGACTTGAGACCCAGCTCCAACAACAGTTGAAGATGACCACTCGAGAGCAATGCAAGGAAATCAATTAGGCAAAGGTTCTGAGCAATCAGTTCCAGATCGGACGTTTGATTTCAGGTTCCGACTAATTGCTTTCTTTCTCCTTGTCTTGCAGGTAAGAGCAAGGGCAAATGAAAAGACAAGGAAAAAGCATGATATGAGATACATTTGCTTTCGACCCTAATGATATGAGATACGTTTGCTTTTGAAGAAGTAGCGGATGAATCAGCATATGTATTGGTTGTGTTTGTCAATGTATCAATTTCACCTGCCTTATCTGTTCTTCAGGCATCTGGTATCTTCTTTGGAAGTACATGAACAGTTGAAGATGAGTACTTGAGAGCAGTGCTAGGTAAGCAATCAAGGAAGGGGTTCCAGGCAGTCGGTTCCAAACCAGAAGGTTGATTCCAAGTATCGGCTGATTGCCCTCTTTCTCCTTGTCCTACAGGGAAGAACAAGAACAAAGAAAATGACAGGGAGAAAGCATGTTATGAGATACTCTTACTTTCAACCCTGACGATATGAGATACTTTTGCCCTGGTGTGACTTGGTTGAAGAGGTGTTTTCAGGGAAGAAGAAACTGAGTATGTTGAGAGGTTTGGTTGCAGATGCATTCTTGGCAAGGAAGAAGAGTCAGGCGTTTTGGAAGTATGCCTTGCCATGAATGATGAATGTCGACATATATAGGGACTTCCCAATAGCAGGTAGTCATACAGACGTTGCCTTGTTACCCACGCTTGTCGGCGAAAGCATTGTAGTTGGAATAGTAAAATTCATGCTTTTTCAACTTTGTCAAAGATCTTTGATAAAGTTGCACGTGCTATCCAAAAAGCTGAGATTGCGTCTGAAAAGTGTTGACGGACTTTATGCAGGAAAATCCGACTTTTGAAATTCGAAGAGTGGTGTCTTTTCGATTTTTGAATGGGTGGCTGTGTTGCTTCTCCTTTTATAAAGATATCAATTGTATTCAAAATGCACACTTTGAAGATTGCCCACCTGTGAAAATTGTCTCTGTTGTATTTCTGAGATTTTACTCTATCCAACCTTTTTCTTTTATCATTTCTGAAAATGGCGTACCCATCTAACATTTGCTTAGATTTGAGTCTCAGAAGCGATGCAGGCGTGCCGTGTCAAGGTAATATAGGGCGATCATCCTTCTTATCTTCTAATGGTCCTCTTACAGTTGAAGACTCTGTGATGAAGGATGCAACAATGGCTACGATAGTAGCTAGGAACCTCCTTACTTCTGGAGATAATAGGCTGCTTTCAAGACGGTCCGATGAGTTGGTTGTCTAAGACTCCCTAGCTCTCAGTGTTCAATGTGCTAGCTCCGTGTCCAATATAGGCCAACGCTTACTTGCTCGAACTCGCAAAGTTGAATCATTGACGGCCGAGGTGGCAACTCTTAGTCAAGATATCAGACGGCTCAAGCGCGAGAATAGAGAGTTGCATGTGCTTGCAAATAATTATTCAACGAACATGAAGAGAAAGCTTGACCAGCTGCAGAACTCCGAAGGTCGGATTCAAAGTGACCATCAGAGATTTGTGGCTGTATTCTAGAGGCACTTTTTGCCTTCGTCATCTGGAGTTCGACCAAGTATTGAGGCTTCGAATAATATATCTTCAGTGCCTCCTTCTTCTAGGGTTCTGCCGAGTACTGAGGCTTCACATAAGTGACATTTGTGAAGGCTCCCTCTTTCTTCTCTCTCTCTCTTTTTTTTTTTTTTTTTTTTTTTGGTTGTACATATTTGTAATTCCTCAGAGATATTAATAGATAGGCTTTATTTCATTCAGTGTATTGTGCTAAATAAAAATAAAGCATATATCTTACTAAGAAGTGTTACTTTCTTTTCTTTTTTTTTTATAACCATTATTTTTTTAGACGATGCTTTGTGCACCATCTTCCCCCTACTTTCCACTTCTTAATTATCATGTCGCCACCACCCCTTTTCTTTTTCCCTTTTGACTTGCTAATAGTAGCATGCATATGTGAGTGCCTTGAAGATGGCACAACTAGGTTCCTCAGTGGGTGCTTGAATTTGCATAGGATATCATTCCTCTTTAGAAAAATGCGAGCTCCACCTTTGAATGAGCATGCGGGAACTCATGTCAAATGTGTTGATGGATCACTTTTGAACATGTGCCTTTGTCCTGCAGCTTAATCCCACCTAAACCCTTCACATGGTGTCGTGCACTAAGATTCCACCATTTTTTTTTATATATATTTTTTAACATGGTGTTTGAGGCACCATCGACGCACCCTCCCTTTTTTTTTTTCTTTTTTTTTAGTATAATATATACATAATATATGTATATGTAGGGGATAGAGTGAGGGTTTTCAGGGAAGGACGAAGACAGATGGAGAGCTGGAGTGGAACTTGGAGGTAGTGCAAAACGTCGAGCTTCATGACCAACTAGTCGTTTGACAGCAGTCGCTGAAGTTCTTCACCAACTTTGATCATGGTGGCCAGAGAGACAAGCTTGAGGTAGTGCAAAACGTCGAGCTTCATGACCGGCTAGTCGTTTGACAGTGGTCACTGAAGTTCTTCGTCGACTTTGATCATGGTGGCCGGAGTGACGAGCTCGACGTTGTTGGCAGTGGCGAGGAGCTTCAAGATACTGGCACAGATGCTAGTGCTGCCCCTTTAATGGAGGGAGAAAGATGACGAGGCGGCTGTGGAAGAGCTTGGATTTGTTGCAGTTGTGGAAGAAGAAAAGGATAAGTCAGCCGTGGAAGAGCTTAGATTTGCTGCAGCAGTGGCGATCGAATCGTTAAACCGCGAGGGCTGAAGGTGGGTGGTGATGTTGAAGCCTATGGACTCAAGCTTGAAGTGGACAGAGGTGCAGTTGCTTCTCCCATTCAGTTCCATCGACCGACTGTGATATGGACTCAAACTGCAAACTGTTGTCATCAGACCAAACCTTAGCAACCATGGCAGGTAGACTCTCCAACTTCTTCTCGAGATTTGATGGCTGGAAATATGGTGAGAATTGTTGGGCTTGGGGGCGTTTGTGACACTATTTCAGCAAGCTCCATTCACGCTTGCTCTTCCTGATCTCCACCATGTTATCCTCTCTCTTGCGAAGATTCACGACGGAAGACAGACGGCAGAGATGTGTCAACAAATGGCGTGGATGAGATGAGAGTTTTCATCGTTTGGGAGTGCAATGCCACGTCACAAGCCTGCTTTTGCTCCACTTGGGATCTCCGTGCTACCTCCAGTGAGATTAGCGCAGAGAGAAAGAGGGTGAATCTTTAGGCCTGGAGGATTGAGAGCGGAGAGGATAACAGCAGTTGTGGGTTTATATAGCGAAAAGGACAGAGGCGGGAAGTGGCGGAGCATGCACAATATCTTTAATTTCTTATGGTGGAAGACGGTATCTAACTGCCAGAGTTACGTCTTTTTCATCATCAAGTGCAGTGTAGCAGCGGTGGAAGAGACAGATTGGACGCCTCGCATGCGGAGCTTGGGTGATGGAGTTCACCCACTACTCTGCCGCGTTGGGTCGGAGGTGAGGGCCTTGATGATGGGTCAGCACCGTAGAGACAGACGCGCCTGATGGAGGTGGACCGTAGGAGCTTCGCAGTGCAAGGAAGAAAGAGGTGGAGAGAGAGCAACGCTCTGTGTTTTTTTTTTTTTTTTTTTTGTTTTTTAAGCTCAAGAATGGAGATGGAGAAGTTGGGTTTGTGTAGAGACTTCGAGAGTTGGGCCTGGATTTGGGCTAGTAGAATCTGGCTACGTCGATGGAGTTGGGAATGATGATGGCACTGGGCCGGCTTGTGGTGTGTGGTGAGCTTGGCAAGAGTTGGACCTGGGCCTGCTGCAGAATTTGACTGAGATTGCTTTGCTCCATCCATGCGGCTTTTAAATGGACACTTCAACATATATATAATATAAAAATATATTATATACAATTTTTTTTTTGTACGAAGAAATTGTAATAACATTGACCTTCATTAATCAAACCTTTAATAAAAAATCTTTATTCTTTATTTTGATGTGACTGAACTCGAAGTTTAATGTTCGAGCTGCCTACGTACCCTTCTAAAAATGAGATCAAGTCATAACGTAGTTCAAATACATTTTTTTTTTTTGGTATTTTTCTTTTATGCCGTACGCAGTTTATGCTCTTGCGGGCCAAGAGCATTTTGGTGTCGCCTTTTAGGCTCGTGCGAACAAGGAGCTTTGTGAATTTGTCAAATGATCTTGGAGAGGCATTCCTTGCAATCTTCATAGCAAGGAGTCTTGACCGAGTGATTGAAGAAGTCTTCGGGGAAGAAATCGCGCATCGTGATGGCAACGGACGATCTTCGTGTCATAATTTCATCATCCTCAACACTTTCATGTAGCTTTGGAGGTTGACGAGAGCTGCTTTGCCCCCTTTCCGATTGGTGAACTTGTCGAGGAGACGTATGCTTCTTATGCAGTTTCTGTGGAGTGACATGAGTCCATCCTTCAACTTCACTGAACTTGACTGACATGGTTTTGGAGCATGCCCCCAGCGGTTGAGGTGAAGATTTTGAGTCGAAAAAGCCAGAAGTGACAGTAGTATAGTTTGACTTCACCACATTGTCAAGATCTAGCTCGATGATTCCTTTCTGAGCTAGCTTCATGACGAGATCTTTTAGCACGAAGCACTTTTCAGTCGGATGACTGATGAAGCAGTGGAATTTACAGTACCTTGGACTGTTAGTACGATTCATCTCTTCCAGCCGTCTACACTCAGGTAGGTCGATCACCTTTTTGTCAAGCAAGTCTTTCAACATGGCAACCACATCAGAGTCGGGGAATGGATATGTCTTCTCCTCAAGCTCCTTCAAAGTGCGTCTACGCATCTCTTGATCACGAAAAACTTCGGTTTGAATCGCCTTGCCTCGTGTAGAGATTTTGACGGGAGCTGTGTTTACTGTTATTGCTTCCTTGGTGGGTTTCCACGCAGCCTTCTCCACCTTTGGCCCAAAAACTTTGTCTATTTGTGCGAAATTACTTTAATGCTCATATTTTTTTCTTTTGTAATATTTTTTTTCTTTTCAATTTTGTACTAAAGGTTGTTTTTGTAATTTCATTAGTCTTTTTTGTTGACAAAGGAGTTCCATTAATATGTAGTTTAGATATCTCTCTCTTCCAGCAACAGTTTGGCAGCTCTTGCCCCTTTATCTTCCTTTGTCATCTGAATCTTCCCTCCTTTAAACCCACATCCACCCGCGAGCAACCACTTGAAACTCAGTCAATCATAAAATTATACTTGATCAGCCCACAAAATTAAAAAAAATAAAAAATGAAGCGAACCCATTCAAATCTTTTGTATGAATCAAATGTGCAAATTATAGGAGGCCATAATTATGTATTTTTTAATATACAGGTTCCTTTCTTCCAATTTTTTTTTTTGGAAATTCTACAACTGTTATTGGTTTGAAATTGTACAGGGATAGAATTACCATTGTTAGAGTTGCACTGGGTGGGTCGAGGGGAGGGATGAGGGGTGGTGAACCCTAAAGATCATCAATCAAACAAAATAAAAGTGACCCATTATTCTTACCACTAAACAACGATGACGACAATCAGAATCGTCCATTAAGATTAAACACTAATTCAAAATTTAAAGATCACAACAATATCATCCAATTGCAGAACAAAAACAAGAAACGTACCAATGATTAGATCCCAATTCTCCAATTTAACCAAAGAATCTCAAAATTAACAAACCAATAGAAGAACACAGATCAAAACGGTATTTACAAGCAATAAAGAACAATGCAAAGACAAAAGATGTTAGACAGGTTCTACTCTGAAGAAAAGGAAGGTATGGATAAAGACGAAGAGGTTCGCAGGTTCTCTTCCATCTGAGCTTAAGGGGCTGCAAAGGAATCAAGGGGGAAAGGTTGGATTCTTGATGGCATTTGGTATTTATACCACTCACCTTCAAATCCATCAAAATCCATCAGTTAGTAAAATCCTAGTAAATCTTTGGCATTTCCACTGTAACTAGTTTTGGTTATATTCTTTAAAATTTTAATTGATTATCTTTGGATTTGGATGTATTCTTTAAAATCTTCTTAAGTTCTTATTTGAATACACCATGACTTCAAAATCTATTAAAATCCTCTTTTTAAATCCTAACTGTCTACATCCTACTTTTAAAGTATATTAAAATCCTATCAAATATTAATTTGACTACACCCGAAGATTAAACACAAATTCAAAAATTAACAATCACACTAAAATCATCCAAACAAGAACAAGAAACTCAGGAATGATTTGATCTCAATTTTCCAAATTAACCAAAGTATCTCAAAATTAACAAACCGATTCAACACAAGAACACAAATCGAAATGGTCTTTACAGGCAACAAAGAACAATGCAAAGACAGAGGTTGACAGGTTCTACTATGAAGATAAGGAAGGTATAGATGAAGACTAAGAGGTTGGCAGATTCTCTTCTGACTGGCTTATGGGGCGAAAATAAATCAAAGGAGGCAGGGTTTGATTCTTCATTTTGTATTTATATCACTCGCTTTCAAATCCATCAAAATCTCTCATTCATTAAAATCCTAGCAAATCTTTAGCATTCTCACTACACCTAGATTTGGATGTAGTCTTTAAACTTCTAATTGACTATCTCTAGATTTGGATGTATTCTTTAAAATCCTCACAAGTCCTAATTTGACTATACCATAATTTCAAAATCTTTTAAAAATCCTCTTTTTATTTTTGCTGTTTTTTTATTTTCTCACCCACATATAACCATAATTTTACTCATCCACTTTCTTTTTCCCATTTCCTACTTTTCCCCTTTTTATTTTAATTTTTATTCAATTAAAGCTCTATTTTAATTCCAATTTCTTTTTTAAATTGCCATATATTTAAACACACACATTGTGTGTGGTTGTTATCCAGCATAGATAAAACACACACATAGGCCTTGTTTGGTGGGTCATATAAGAGATTAGATAGGACTAATAATACGGACCCGATTGTTTGGTGTCCTCCCGTATTAAATAGTCGCCGGACTAATTTAGTCAGTCTGCCTATTTAGTAGGGTATACAGCTGCATAATAAACCTTTCCAAAAGGAGAGGATTATTAGTCCGGTTCCCTTCCCCTCTCTCTCGCACTTTGTTCTCCACGACACCTCCTCTCGCCGTCGTCATTCTCGCCATCGTCGTTCTCCTTGTCATCGTTCTTGCCGGCACCGTCAACGCCTATGGCCGCCATGTCTTCCTCTGCTACAAGAGCCCTGAGGCCTGGCCGTCGCGCATCGAAGGCTTTGAGTTTGTGGGTGTTAATTGTAGAGCTTCGGAGTCGGAAATCAGTCAGGGAAGAAGAAGAAGGGAGAGAGAGGGAGGGAGTTTAGGGGGTGCGGCGGGGCCAAGGATCTCGTCGTTGATTTGGTTATGGAGGCTCTGACGATGGCACTGTTGGGGGATTTTGAGAGCGCATCACTGATGGGATTGGGGTTTGACGGTGAGGAAAGCGGTTCAATTTAGACTGTAAAAGTCATGAAGCCAGTGGGCAGTTTCAATTGATGATAAAAAATTTGAAGAATGGAGGTTGCAGGCGAAGAGGATGAAGTTTCAGAATTATTAGAATGAATTTCAATAAAAAAATATAATGAATTAATCTTCAACAAAATGAAGAAGAAATTGAGTGGCTGTTGGTTTTAAGTTTTTAAGTTTTAAATTTTATTTATTTAATCTTATTAAACATTTGACAGTATTAAATTGGAAGACATAATTAGAAGACATAATTGGAAGTTAAATTAAACATTTTGTTCTTTTTTTAATTTGACCCATTTGGCGGTCGTGAATGTGTAAATATTTTTTTCATTAATCATTAATTTTTATCTTAAAAGTATTAATACTTTGAATTCCTCCTATCCGGTATAATACCAAACACAGTATAAATAATACGGTCATTAGTCCGATACTATATCAAACGTTCGACTAATTTAGTCAATACTTTCCGGTGGCTATTTATCTTATCCGACAGAAATAGGCAGTACAGTCCGAGCCGCCAAATAATGTTATATATATATATATATATATATATATATTTATTTAAACACACACATAGTGCTAGTATTGTACAAAACCAAGCCTTCAGACTGATGAAATTATACACTGAAAACCAAGTATTTCTTACATGGTACCGTGAGTTTTAGGGCTTTTCCTTCCTGGGAACCAAAACGAAACCCTAGACGTCACACCTTTCACCTCCATAATCCATGGCAATCAGCGACGAGCAGTCCTCAGATACATTCGAGGCATCCAAGCCTCAAACAAACAAGAATGATGATCCAAGTGATCATCTCTACCTTCACCACTCAAGACAAAGATACCCAGTCATCATTCAAGACAAAGATTAACTGTAACAATAATTATATTTAAACAAACAAAACCGAAATGGTTGCTAATAGTTGTGCGCTCTATCACATGTTTTTTTCTTTAACAAACGATATTATCTATACTAAGAATGGATGATGATTCTGTCATATAATACCATTGCATGTTGAGTATAACGTATTTGTATTCATAGGTGTGTCAATAAGTTTAATTGTCCGCACTAAATTGATAAGATTTTACGTCTAAATAGATAACATCATGCGTTGACAAGATCTTTGCTGTTAAAAGTTAATCCCACCAAAATGTCTCTCCATCTTCTCTTGACGGAAAAGGATCCGGATTGTGACCGTTCATCGTATATCGTGCAGTCAAAAATTATTTCAAAGTTTAAATTTTAAAATTAAATATAAATAGTACTTAACAAAAACTGACCGCACGATATACGATGAACGGTCACGATCACCGAATCCCTTGAATCCTCAAAAAAAAGATCGGGCGAGTATCATTTTCCTCTCTTGACGGGCCTAATGGGCCCGAGCCTCATAACCTATCCAAACAGATCCCGGAGCTTCGCCAAGTGGGAAGGGTATTTCCGGGAAACCAATAACAAAACATATCGTATTTTTAGAAGAAACCCACTTCCGGCTCGTCGTCTCAAACAGAAAGAAAGAAAGAAGGAAGAAAACTAAACAAGCAAAATAGATAGGGAGCAACCCTAGAAATCCCAATTCTGAGAAAAACGCTCAAATTCCCCAAATCAGAAGAGAAATTAAGGAAGAAAGAATTTTGCTTGTTTTTACATACTCTCTCTCTCTCTCTCTCTATCTCTTTTTCTTTTTCGGTTTTTTGTTTTGGTTGTTTTCAAGAAACAACGACACCGACCCCAGCGCCGGGTCTCTTTCTTCCAATTGGGAGAAGCTCTATGCAGATTTAGCTTTGTCATCTGTTTTCTGGGTTTGCTTCTTCATAGATGCTGATGCTTTCTCTAATGGTTGTTTTTGTGTTGTCAAATTAGGGTTTTCAATTGTCCACTCCCCTTTTTTTGTGGGCCTTTTGATCCTTTCGTGGCAGCAGCCGGTCAAGCATTCAGCCCTGTAAGTCTCCTCACTTACTTTACCTTTTCGTTCCCCTGCAATGCGTTTAGGCAACTAGGGTTTTGGCTTCGTGCTTTTATGGTTTCTCTATTTTATTAGATAATAATTGTGTTATCTTCAGCAGCAAAGGTACGACCTTTTGTTTCGTTCGATTTGAGGATTTGCACGAAATTTTCAGTTCAGGGTTTCGTATTGTATGATTGCCTAAATTGCATTATTAATTTTTACTACGTTATCTATCGTTCTTTGTGTATATTTTTATGGAAGCATTTTTGCATATTCTGGGACTATTGTTATTTTTATGTAGGTAGTTTACGATCATTTTTACTATACAGGTCAAAGTCAGTTTCATTTACTTCGTATTATTTGATTGGAATAAGTCACTTATATTATCTTTTGTCATTCTTTTTGATAAAATTATCAAATGTTTTTTTTATGGAGAATATGCATAGTTATTAAACAGGAAACAACATATGGTAGGCAGAGTTTTCTGAGACGTACAGGACTTGTTTTCTGGTCCTATCGAGTTTATAAAATATTTGTTTTCAGTTACTGTTATTTATGTTAGCTTTGTTAAATAGAAGCAGTGTTCGACTGACCTTTAAAACAGGGATTACTTCCATATTGGCATTTGGTAGCTGCATTGTTTATGTATTACCATGGTCCTTGTTTATTTGTTGTTGTGTGCTTCACTTTTGTTGCTGATTTTGGTAGCATTATTCATTTTTTAAATGTATTTTTCTTAAATCAGGGTTGAAGTGGTTTTTAGTAGGACGATGTCATATCAATATCCTATTCTTGGCGACCGACCAATCAACCTTTTGAAGGTTACAGAATTAAAGGAGGAGCTTAAGAAGCGAAGTTTGACAACCAAGGGTTTGAAGGATGATTTGGTAAAACGGTTGGATGAAGCAATACGAATTGAAAGGGAAAATGCTTCGACCCAGGATAATGGACTTTATGGTGATAAAGTTGTAGAGCCAATTGCAGTTCTTGCTAAAACGCCTAGAAGCACTGGTTCTGGTGGGCGTAAAAGGACTGGAAAAGTTGATTTGCCGGTTCAAATTGATGTTAATGCCAGTGCTACAGACATGGATCAAGGGGGTATTCAAGAAGGTTATGTTCTGGTTGATAAAGATGTTGGTGCCATAGCTGAAGAGGAGCTGGTTGTTCAATCAACTATTGTGGAAACCAGTGTTAGGGTCACTGAGACTCGGGTGTCTGAGGCAGCATTTGTTGGTGATAATTCACAGAACACTGAAGCTATTAAGGGAATTGGGAATTCACAGCCCCTATTTGACAATGAGGTTCCAAAGTCCCTAGTAGAGAATGAGGATCCAAAGCCCGTAGTGGAGAATGAGGATCCAAAGCCCATAGTAGAGAATGAGGATCCAAAGCCTCAGGTGGAGCATGAGGATCCAGAGCCCTATCGTAAGAATGAGGATCCAAGGCCCGACCTGGAGAATGAGGATCCAGAGCCCCAGCTGGAGAATGAGAATCCAAATCCCCAGCTGGAGAATGTTGATCCTAAGGCCCAGCTGGAGGATGAGGACTCAAAGCCCCAACTGGAGAAAGAGAGTTTAGAGCCTACAGACAAGGATGTCATGGTCAACTCTTCTGCTCCAAACTACCAGGTATCTGAGGTCAGCCATTTAGGGTATGAAGTAAAATATGATTCTATTTCTACTGATTCTGTGTCAATTAATGAAAAGATTGAACTAAAGGATAATATAATTGCTGATCATGTCAAATTAGAATTAGATGTTAACCCGGAGATGGTGGACCCATCATCCAGCACTGTTGTCCCAGTCAGTGGTGATTCACATCCACCGGATGTTGAAGAGCCACACCAGGACAAAGCTTCTGTTGGAGAGAAAGTTGACAACAATGATACAAATGCAGACATAAGCAAGAAAAATGATAGTGCTGATGTGGGGTACTCAGAAAAATTAAATTTAGAGAGAAGTTCTGGAGATGATTCTATGGAAGATGTGCTGGACAGTAAACAAATTGATTTAAAGTATAAGTCTGACGATGTGGGAGAGATGTGTCAGAAAAATGATGTACCCATTGTGATGGAGGAAAGTCATGTTGATATTGTGGGAGATGATATTTCCCCGGACAAAATGGATGAAAATGTTGAGATCAAGAATCATACTGCCCCACCTGCTGAGAAAAGAAAGCTTAATGGTGAGCATTCTAGATGGAGTTTCTTGATTATTTATTTTTTTCCACCCAACTGTCACATCACTAAGTTACTGTGAGAACTCCTGCTTGAGTTGGATTGCATGAAGTTTCTGCATTTCACTTGTGCAACATATGTAATTGCCATCAGCTTCTGATTATTTCCTTTTCTTTTTTTTATTCTTCTGATCGGTGCCTTAACATATATCTGATGGAGTACGTATGATATTACGTTGCATGCTTGCAATAATTGCATGTGTATAATTAACTGATGAATTGTATCACTTATTTCAGAGAACAAATTAAACTTCAGGAGGAGGGATGGATGAAACCCAGTGATGACGTTTAATGAATTTGTGTAGCTATTTCTGAATTTAATAACTAGGGTATTGGATTACTTATTTTTAAAAAGAAAAAAAATGTAGGATGTTGGAATATATCACCTAGAAAGATGAGGGTGTACATCAATGCTTTATAGGAACTTGAATTACTGTTTTGAAAGTGTGTTGGGGAATAAGTAAGAGGCATTCTTAGTATATAAGAGGAATGTACCAGTGTGTTTATAGCAACTGATCTTGACGACTATAATCAGTGTGTATATAAGAGGAATGTACCACAGTGTGTATAGCAACTAATCTTGACGACTATAATCAGTTTCTAAATTTACATTGATTTTCCTTTAGAAATCAAGGTTTGATGGTCAGTATTTTAATTATTCAGTAAGAGGACTATAGCCACTTTCTATTTACAGCCGGAGTTTTTATTTTTGCTTTCTGTTTTGTGCATATTCTTGCCTTTGCTCGCCGTATCCTCATTGGCATAAATCTTGTAGTAGTTCCAAATGATATTGCTGGGTTCTGCACTTCAGTTTTTTTTTTTTTTTTTTTCGTTCCATTCCCTTTAAATAATCAAGTATTGTTGTGGCCTTTTCATTGGATAAATTCCCTTGCAGATCAAGCAGCAGTTGGAAGCAATGAGCCTATAAAAAGGCGCAGGTGGAACTCTGAAAGCCTTAAAGTTCCAGAGTTGCAAAGTCCTATTCAAAAGCTGACGGTCACACCCAAGGAAACTTTCCAGACCACCAGTTTAAAGCGTAACTTTTCGAGATCAAACTCTACTATGAGTGAGGAAGCTCGCAAAGAACGTGTTGGTGAGTCATTGGTCTTTTGTTAGTATGGAAATGTGTATCAACACATGTTTTGACTTTGTATATAATTTATTTGTTGTAGTTCCACCATCACAGAAGGCTCCAACTAATTCCCTTAGAATTGATCATTTTCTGCGACCTTTCACCCTGAAAGCTGTGCAAGAACTTCTAGGAAAAACCGGGTCTGTTACTGATTTCTGGATGGACCACATCAAAACTCATTGCTATGTTACTGTAAGCACCCACTGGATTTGCTTGTTTGGAACTATGCTTTTACCGTCTGTTTCTGCTTAATCTCTAAATTAAATGAAACTCATCCCTTACTGTGGATATTACTGTGCTCATGCAGTATTCATCAGTGGAAGAAGCCTTGGAGACACGAAATGCTGTGTATAACCTACAGTGGCCTCCCAATGGTGGGCGCCTCTTAGCAGCTGAGTTTGTTGATCCTCAGGAAGTGCAAACACGGCTTCAGGCTTCTCAGACTCCTGCTGCACCTGTTGGCGGTGGTCCTGTTCCTGTTGCCCTGACCACCTCGCAGCCGCAGCCTTCTCCCCGTCAACCTAGGCAGCAGCAGCAGCAGCTTCCACCACCTCCTTCTCTCCCTCCTCCACCACCCTTGCCTACAGCTCCCCCAGCAAGAGAGCGGCTTCCTCTGCCTCCTCCACCACCTCTGCTGGAGAAGCTTGATCTTCCTATTGTCACCTTGGATGATCTCTTTCGGAAAACCAAGTCAACTCCCCGAATCTATTACTTGCCTTTGTCAGAAGAACAAGTGGCTGAAAAACTTGCAGCACAACAGGGAAGAAACACCAGGCAGTAGGAGCGTGCCAAAATCCAACCATGGGTGGTGTTCAGATTCTCATTGGGGTCAGTCGGTCAGCATGTTAGATGTAGGGGAAGGGTCATTGTAATCGCATCGTAAAGGATTTTGGTTTTTTTATTAAGTCTGCTTTATTATGTTGAGGGCCTGAGACTTAGTTTCTATGTTTATTAGTAGAAACTTTCCAAACTGGAGCCTTGTTTATTGTGTTTATGGATCCATTTGTTTTTTGGCGTTCCCAAACTTCACTTTAGTTAAATTAATGGAGTATATTTTATTGGATGAAATATTTCTCTTTCACACGGTTAATCAGGATTGTACATTTGTATCTTGTTTTAGGTGGTTTCTAACATTTTACTGCCTGGAAGGATTCAAAAAGCTTTGACCGAACCCCGGACATGCTTCTCAAACACATCGGCCTCCACTGGTCGGGTAAATGACATACTAGTACTAACTTGATAATGTGATTGCGATCGTTGGACATTGGATTAATGGGGTTTATATTACGGGGTGTTACGATCCCGGCCGCTACTAGGAATGTCCATGTATTTGACTTAGTTGGAAACTATGAAGCACGAGATCTTCAATTTGGCAACGAAGCGGGAGCGGCGTTGGGAGCGGCTGGAATCTCCTCCGTTCGCCGGAATTCGGCTTGGAAAGGGCTCAGAGGGGCTCAATTCGGCTAAGGAAACGACTCAAAGTGGCTCCAATTTGCCAAGAGGCATTTCCATTTGTGTTGCCTATAGACCTGTGGTTGAATCGAGATTGATGAAGAAATTAAGGTTTCACCATAAAATCAATTGGCAGTATAGGAGTAACCAACCTCTTATAAGCCTATTCAAGGTTCATTCTCTCGTTAATATGAGATTCTTTCTCAACAATTGATTCAGGATCCATTGCTACTTTTTGACTTTCGTGCATTGGCAAAGCTCTCTCAGGGGTCTACAATTGACATTGACCTTGGAGAAGTTATCTATACTCCTGTTCAGGGCATCTAAGGAAGAAGATTGGGACCTTGGGTTAAACGACAATGTATTAATTTTTTATTAGACTGCTTTATTAGTCAACAAAAGATAGTACAAAGGAGTCGCGCAAAGTTGGGCATTGGAAATTAAATAGTATAGAGGAAGTAAAAACACATAAAACTTAAACTAAAACAAGAATAAAAGATAACTAGAATCGCTCAAGGGGTGGGATTAGAATTTCAATCTCTGGAAAACGCAACTTTTTCTATTCATAAACTCGTCTTTATTTTTTTTGTGAATAACAAGGGATGTTTGTAAAGCCTTGAACCTAATGAACGCAGGAAAGTTAACAGAAAAGTAAATCTAATCCTAATTAAACTGGAAAGAATCTTAAACCTTATAAAGGTAGGAAATCCAAACTTGTGGTCTCCGCCAGGGAGACTATTGAGGGTACAAATGTAAATGTAGATGTAAAAGATCTTACTTAGATATTGGACAGTTAGTTTTGGTTAGTTAGAATGTAGTGGTACTATTCTTATTGGTGGTAATACTTGTGTATATATACATGATGTAATATTATTTTCAGATTAATAAAAAGATTATTTTCAGATTAATGAAAAGATTATTTCCCAATATGGTATCAACCGCCTTCTGTCTCACGACCTGATCTAAACACGTTTCACCACCTGCGACCTTTCTTATTTTTCCTGATTGCGATCGCGATCTCCAAAACCCTAGCCTTGTGCATCAATGGCGGCTCCTACTTCTTCCTCCGATTCTACTGCTTGTGTTCATCAACCTCTTCCAATGACTTCCTCTATTACACTCACCTCTCTGACGACCTCCTCCATCATGATTCAGAACATTGGATCGATGGTGCCGATTAAGCTCACCACCACCAATTATCTCACCTGGAGTGCTTTGTTCGCTCCAATTTTTTGCCGCTACAATCTCATCGGCATAGTTGATGGATCAACACCTCCACTGCCTCAACTGCTACTGGAGGATTCTGGCAATCGCACCTCTCTCATCAATCCAGAGTATGTTTCTTGGTATGAGAATGAAAAAAATATACTCATCTGGATCAATTCCACACTGTTTGAAACCCTAATTGAAAAAAATATACTCATCTGGATCAATTCCACACTGTTTGAAACCCTAATTCCTTACACTGTTGGAGTTACCTCTTCTCGAGAACTTTGGGCGAAACTGGAATCAAGATTGACTGCTGCATCTTAATCTCACATTCATGATCTCAGATCTTATATGCGAAACATTTCCAAAGGTGAATCCACAACAGCTCAATTTTTCCAACAAATTGAAGAAATCGCAGACGCTCTTGCGAGTGCTAGAGCTCCGGTGGATGATTCTGAGCTTATTTGTGTCACACTTCATGGATTGCCATCAGAGTATGACTCCTTTGTCGATGCTATTCAATTTTGTATCGGATCAAATACGATTGATGAATTACATGGCCTCCTTCTGAGCAAAGAAATTCAGTTAAACAATCGCAAGAAATCGCCTTCTGCTGCTCCTTTTCAGGCGTATAATTCTTCTACCGGTCTTCTTCCCACGCCACCTATGCCTCCTCAGGTTTACAATGCTCAGAATACTTCCTCACATAATTTTTCTCAAGGCTGTTCTCACAATTACTCTCAACATCGTGGCAATTCTTCAAACCCTAGAACTTTTCAAGGCAGGGGTAATTTCAGAGGCAACTCACAACGCAACAATTATCGGCAGAACAATCAACGTTTTCCTCGTGGTGGTCGTTCCTTCTCAAATTTCTCTGGAAAATGGACTCCTTGTCAAATCTGCCGTCACTATGATCATGAAGCTATTGACTGTCCACAAAGGATGAATCCAAGCTACACTGGCACCTCCCCTCATTCTGCCAGGGTTACCAACACTGGATCTACTTCCTTTACTCTTACTTGGCTTGTTGATTCTGGGAATTCACATATGACCAATAACTACTCCAACCTTCAAAATCCTGAGGCTTATCATGGTCTTGAACAAGTCTACATTGGTGATGGCAAAGGTTTGCCCATTTATCACTCTAGCTCTTCTACCTTAAATACTAGTAATCATTGCTTTCAGTTGAAAAATGTTCTTCATGTGCCTGATTTAAAGCAAAATTTGTTGTCTGCAAATCAATTTCTTCTTGAAAACTGGTGTTCCATGCATCTTCATCCTTTTCACTTCATTGTGAAGGATATTTCTTCGGGGAAGATGTTTTTTAATGGACCAGTTCGTGATGGATTCTATCATTTTCATGCATCATCTACTGTTGTTGGTAATCAAACATTGTTTGATGCTGCTACCAAAGCTTCCAGGGATCTTTGGCACAAAAGACTTGGCCATCCCTCTGTCAAAATCTTAAATAAATTGGTCTCCACTTCCTGTATTTCAATGTCTAGTACTATGAATAACACTTTCTGTTCAGATTGTGTTGTAAGAAAAAGCTCTAAGCTTCCTTTTGTCGCTGTATCTTGTACTACAAGAAAGCCATTAAAGCTTCTTCATACAGATGTATAGGGACCAGCTCATGTTGCTTCTATACATGGGTTTCGATACTATGTGATATTTGTTGATGACTATACCAAGTACTCTTGGTTTTATCCTCTAAAGTCTAAGTCTGATGTATTCTCTATCTCTGTCCAATTCAAAGCTATTATTGAAAATCAGTTGGGAACCAAAATTATTTCTATTTGTTCAGACTCTGGTGGTGAATTGTTGAGCTCCAAGTTTTCTCAGTTCTTACTTGATCATGGTATTACACATCAACTCAGCTTCCCTCACACTCCAGAGTAAAATGGGTGTGCTGAGCGCAAGCACAGACACCTTGTTGAAACTGCTTAAACTTTATTGACAATTTCAAAGGTTCCACACCTTTATTGGGTTCATGCTTTCTCCACAACCATTTACCTTATTAACAGAATGCCTACTGCCACCAAAGTCTCTCATTGGGAATCTTTATTCAAGAAAACTCCAGAGTATACCTTTCTTAAAGTCTTTGTTGTAGCTACTTTCCTTGGTTGAAGCCTTACACTACCTTCAAGTTAGAACCAAAGAGCAAACATTGTGTTTTCTTAGGGTACAGTTTACATCACAAAGGGTATAAGTGTCTGGATCCTCTCTCACATAGAATCTATATTTCCCGGCATGTTATATTTGATGAGAGCAATTTCCCTTTTCACAACCCCTTCTCATCACCTTCATCTTCTTCTCAATTTCTATCTTCTTCATCATCACATACTATTCCAATCAATCTCACATTCACTTCATTTCAACCCTCTCAGCCACCATAAAACACCATATCTCATTCTCACATATCATCTTCTATCTCTCATTCACTAAATAATTCTTCAACTTCTCATTCTTCTCCATCACTGCCACCACCTACTACCAACTTTCACCTAATGCAAACCTTATCCAAATCTGGAATCTTCAAACCTAAAGCCTTAAATGCCACCAAACATCACATCCCATCTCATCTCAGTGTAGATTTTGGTCCTTCCACTTATCTTCAGGCTTCCAAATACCCTCACTAGAGGAAAGCAATGCAAGAAGAGTTCAATGCTCTTCTCAACACTGGTACATGGTCCTTGGTTCCCTCTTCTCTTTCTCAGAACCTAGTAGGCTGCAAGTGGGTGTTTAGAATCAAGCGCAAGCCTGATGGTTCTATAAACAGGTACAAGGCACGGCTTGTTGCCAAGGGATTCCATTAACAAGAAAGGTTAGACTATACTGAGATCTTTAGTCCAATTGCAAAACCTGTCACCATTTGACTTTCACTCACCTTGGCTGCTCAATATGATTGATTTCTCAACCAACTTGATGTAAGCAATGCATTTCTGCATGGTGATCTTCAAGAAACTGTTTTCATGCAACAACCTCCTGGATTTGAGGACTCTACACAACCTAATTCTGTTTGCAGATTACATAAATCCTTGTATGGTCTCAAACAAGCTCCTAGAGCTTGGTATGAAAAGCTAAATGGTGCATTACTTTCCTTGGGATTTGTTGGATCACAATCGGATCATTCTTTATTTGTAAAGCAAGATCCTCACTTGGTGTTCATTCTTGTCTATGTTAATGACATACTTGTCATTGGCCCTTTTTCTCAAGCTTGCAGGCATGTTATTGGACAATTGAGTGCTCTATTTCCAATCAAGGATCTTGGTCCCTTACGCTACTTCCTTGGCATTGTGGTTAAGAGATCTTCCAAGGGCATTTTCATTTCTCAAACAAAATATATTATGGATCTGTTGCATAAAGCCAAAATGGATGGTGCCAAACTATGTGTTACTCCCTTTAGTACATGCAAGCTTGATCATTCTTCTCCTTTCTTGGATAACCCAACTAAATATCGATCACTTGTTGGAGTACTCCAATATCTCACATGGACTCGGCCAGATCTCTCCTTTGTAGTGAACCTTGTTTGCCAGTTTATGCACTACCCTAGAGTCTCTCATCTTCAAGCAGTCAAGAGAATCCTGACGTATCTCAAAGGCTCCATTGAGTGTGGTCTCTAGTTTTCTAAAAGTTCTTCACCACCAAGTATCAATGCCTATTCTGATGCTGATTGGGCAAGCTGTGCTCTTGATCGAAATTCAACTGGTGGTTTTTGTGTGTTTCTGGGCAACTTCATTATCAGTTTGAGTGGTAAGAAGCAATCTACAATGGCAAGATCCTCCATAGAGGCTGAATTTAGGTCCTTGGCTAACACTGCTGCAAAATTAACATGGATTTGCCAACTTTATGTTGACATTGGGTTTCAATTACCTTGCAAACCAAAGCTGTGGTGTGATAATATCTCAACTATTTCTGTAGCTAAGAATCCTATTTTCCATGCTCCCACTAAGCATGTTGAAATGGACTATCACTACATTCGGGAAAAAGTTTTGGCACATGAACTCTCTCTACATTTTATTTGTTCACAGGATCAAGTGGCTGGCATTTGTACTAAAGCTCTGTCCAAGTCTCGGTTTCTATTTCTCAGAGCCAAACTTGCTCTTTGCCAACCTCAGATCAGTTTGAGGGGTGATATTGAGGGTACAAATGTAAATGCAGATGTAAAAGATCTTACTTAGATATTGGACAGTTAGTTTTGGTTAGTTAGAATGTAGTGGCACTATTCTTATTAGTGGTAATACTTGTATATATACATGATATAATATTATTTTCAGATTAATGAAAAGATTATTTCCCAATAGAGACCCACTCTCTCCCTATTTCTCATAATTAGTGAAGTGTTATCGAAGCTCTTCCAGCAGGCTACTGAGACGGGTTTTCTTGAGGGAATCCGAATTGTTGCCCACGGACCTACACTATCCCACCTCCTATTTGCGGATGATACTTTGATATTCTTATCAGCCACAAAGGAAAATTGTGAGAACACAGACTGCTCCTGAAGGCTTACTGTCTTGCTTCGTGGCAGGAGGTTAGTATGCAGAAGTCGGTGGTGTATTTTAGTGTGAATACACCCAGAGAAGTCAAGGAGGAATTGTGTACAATCTTGAATATGTCAAGGGTGGATGACCCTAGGACTTACCTTGGTATTCCGGCGGTGTGGGGCAAGACCAAGTCGGCTGCTCTGTCATACATTAAGAATAAAGTGTTATCCAAGATCCAGGGCTAGAAGAACAAATTTTTATCGCAGGCAGGGAGGGAAGTACTAATGAAGGCTGTTGTTCAAGCCGTGCCCACTTACCCAATGAATGTATTCCGCCTCCTTGCTCGGCTTCGCAACGATATGGACGGGGTTATTGTGAAAATCTGGTGGGCTAACTCGGGTAAGGCTCGTGGAATTCAGTGGGTCAACTGGATGGATATGGGCTTGCCAAAGTGTGATGGCAGTATGGCATTTTGAAACTTTGGAGACTTCAATCTCGCCCTTTTGGCCAAGCAGTGCTGGCGGCTTATCCAAGAGCCTGATTCCTTATAGGCTCGGGTCATCAAGGATCAATACTTTCCCCACCCCTCGTTCCTCAAGGTAAAGTGCGGAGGTCGTTCCTCCTGGATTTGGTGGAGCCTTTTGGACATGAGGGACCTTATTCTCAAGGGTGCTCATTGGCAGGTCCTTGATGGAAGGACGGTATGCTTGTGGAGAGATGTTTAGGTCCCGAATTTACTGGCTGGTCATCCTATTCTTAACGGCAAAGGCTTCATAGAATTGGATCAGACTGTGGACTCTATCATTAATTGGGATGTCAGGTCCTAGGGCTTGACTCCAATCTCCAATTATTTTTGCGGTGGATTGTTCGGCGATTGTTGGTTCCCACTTTGATGATTTTGGGAGATCGGACTGCCTTATTTGGTGGGCGAAAATGAATGGATTATATTTCGTTAAATCGGGCTATCGTTGGGCCCAGGGACAACATCCGCAGCATGCTGCCAATGTTAGGACAGATCCGCGAGTTTGGAATTTGATTTGGGGAGTTGTGGCGCCTCCTAAGGTAAGGAATTTTTTGTGGCGAGGGGCTTGATGAGCTATTGTAACTTCCTGAAATCTCTTTCGTCATCGTTGCGCGTCCTCTCCCTCTTGCCCAATTTGCCACGAGCACGAGGAGTCAGTTGAGCACCTTCTCCTCATTTTCCTTTGGGTTGAGTCTATATAGTTTGGGGGTTTCCTGGGTATTCATGTGAACCATGACTCCATCTTCACTTTTGCTGACTAGATTTACCGGATCGGGAGTGCTGAATTCGGAAGTAAGCAGGAAAGGTCAAGGGCTCTTTCCTTTGTTGCGTTATCTTGCTGGCACATTTGGAAATCAAGGTGCAAGGTCATCTTTGACCATCGCTCGCCATCGCCCACCATCATCATAGCTGCTATCAGAAATGAGTTTGATTGTTTCTTAGCGGCGACGAACTGTACCTTCTTGCCCCCTCCCCTACATGCACCAGTGCTGAATCGATGCCCTCCTTGGTCTCCTCCTCTAGTGGTGTGCTTAAGGTGAATGTGGATGCTAGTTGGAGGATGGGTGAGGATCGGGGCTTGATAATTCGTGATGCCCAGGTTGAAGGGAAATAATGAGATTTCTATGGGATTTCTAATGACTAGCATGCATATACAATTCCAAATTTATATACATAAGCAATGGAAGCATATTATAACATAATATCAAAGCTATAGTCATGCAAATCCCCTTCAAGAAGCATAGGTTCATATATGATGCATCAAACAAAATATTGAAGAACAAAGTGAAGGTAGAGTTTTATACCTCTTGATCTAGACTTGAGACCAAGGATTGACCACCTCCAAGGTCTTTGTTCTTGGAACTGCTTGAGTCTAGCCTCCCTCATTGCTTCCTCCATCTTGATAGATTTGGAACTCCTTTGATTCTCCTCCGATGAGTGCATATTTTACTACTTATTTTACTCCGAAAGCTACATTTTCTTGTGTTATGTTTGTTCAAAATGAATGAAATTACATGGTTTTAACAAAAATATGAATTCAATCCTTTTAAGTTCAATTCAACTGAAGTAGTTGGAATTTGGTTTTGTTCAGTACGTGGATTGAGTTAAAGTGTGTATGTCATTTTTTTTAAGTCGAAATTGATTTTAAGTGAAAATCACAAGTTGGGTTATTTTTAATTACACTTTTTTTTGCTCATCCAAATCTTATGTAGGTCATTCCTTTAGAAATTAGATAACAGCTTATTTGGTTGAATTTTTGTGTAGGGATCATATTGTTTTTAAAGTCTAAAAAGAGGTTTGACAAGTCAACAAAATGTGGAAGACATGCCTTGCACGTGATTTATTCAATTGCACAAAGGCTGGCCTTATCATCTCATTTACACCGACAGAGGAAAGAAAAGCCTAACCTAATTTTTCTGGAGAAAACCGCCACATACAATTGCGGCAGAGCAAGAGGCTTAGGGTGATCAAATTCAAAAAGAGATGGAAACCCAACTTCCTAGATCAAATTTCAGTTTGAGGGTCTCAACCAAAACTATGAACATAAGATATTTATTTGATGATTTTGATCTATTGTGGAGATTGGCCAAGTTGCAAATCTGGTGGATCTCCATTTTGGAGATATGGCTGTCATTTAACACTTAGCAAATCATCGAAGAGGCAAATTAAGGAGGGTTACTACTGCAATGAATTGACTCAGAGGTATGAGGCTAGGGATTATGGCAGTGAGATATCAATGAGAATGAGTTGAAGTTTCTTCCGTTTCTCTTCATTCATTCTTGTCAGTTAATGGGTTTTAAAACCTTTGTTGGTTACGGAAAAGAGGAGGGGGAGAAAAAGAAAAAGATAACTGATCAAGATTTGAAGAAGCAGAGACAAGGGGAAGAAGACAGCGACAAAGCAAGAAATTTTTCGGCTTTTCTAAACTTAGTTTTCTTTTAATTTTATGAATTCAATAATATTTTCGACTATGTTTCGGAACTAATTTTCCTTAGCTAGGGCTACGATGTAGCCATGACTATGAATGCTTATATTCTCAAATGAATTATTTCAAGTTTTCAATTTCATTGAGTATCATTTGCTATGTTTATATGCTTGGTTTTAGTCTTGGTGATTAGCTACCATCTTGACTTTTACTTGGTAAATTTGATGCAAGTTGTGTAGATGCCATGTTTTCAATTTGAGTGATAGCTTCTTGCAAATAGATACCATGAATTACCTAGTAGTAGATGCCATACTCTAGGATTTGTGTAGTCTTGATATAAATTTCCATTGATCGTAATGAGTTTCATTATGTTAAACTATTCCAGATGCCATGGATGGTTGCATATTGGGATATACGTAATAGTCTAGATGCCACAGATATTACATGTGTTAGGGAGATTTAACTATCAATGAAGTTGAGTACTTGTTAATAATTCATTGTAGAAAATAAGTTGGAGTGGTTATGGTGAGTCAGATGCTCTAGCGTTTTACTCGACTGAATTACAATTTGTGTTCTTGGCTGCCACTTTTTGTATTGTGATCACAAGTTCTTGTTTTCCTTTGTTTTGTTTTACTTCTAGTATAAATTTGTAAAGCCATCATAATTATCAATCTTTGTTAAATTTCACTACGTTACAATTGGATTTAAGTTAGTTGTTTAGAATTAGATTAATTTCTGTGGGACAATATTAAATGCTTGCTTTCTATACTATTAAATGATTCGTATGCTTGCGAGCATAAAATTTGGAACTAAGTTGGACTAATTTTGGTTAGTTTAAATTTCGCAACAAGTTTGTGGCGCCGCTACCCGGAATTGAAATTTAATTCTATCTCTTTCTTGTTTCGATTGCTACGTGTTTTTTTTTTATTTTAATTTTTGTTTTCTTTCGTTTTCAGGTGTTCTTGTGAAGTTCATGCGTGGTCGTCGTTCTTGAAGTTTTGAGCTTGTGCCATACAATCCCAAAATTGACAAAATGTTTCGACACCTACTAAGGAAGCAAACGAAGCAAGACCAATTGAAAGAATGGCACTTTAAGACCCAAATGAAACTCGTGCTCTTATGGATTATTCGACTCCTACTGTTGGAGCCACATCGTCTTGTATTGTGCGCCAATAAATAACGGTTAATCAGTTTGAGTTGAAGCCATCTTTCATCCATATGTTGCCATCATTTTTTGGTCTTACTACTGAAGATCCAAATTTACATATTAGCGACTTTGTCGAGATATGTGAAACTTTGAAGATCCAAGGGGTAACTAACGATGCTATCAGATTGCAGTTGTTTCCGTTTTCACTCAAGGACAAGGGAAAGTCTTGGTTTAACACTCTGCCTGCTAATTCTATAACAACTTCGGATGAGTTGGCAAATCAATTCCTTCAAAGATTATTTCCTCATTCGAAGACTTTTAAGTTGCGAAATGAAATCATGACTTTTGCCCAATTTGATTCTGAAGCTTTTTATGAAAGTTGGGAGAGGTTCCGAGACTTATTGATGAAGTGTCCTCATCATGGCTTACCGGAATGGTTGCAGCTGCAATCATTTTATCAAGGATTGACTCCCGAAAACAAGAGAATGATTGATGCCGCTAGTGGAGGAGCTCTAATGACAAAGACAGTTGCCGAGGCATCCGCATTCTTCAAGACATTAGCTACTCATTCTCAACAGTGGGGAGTGGAATGAGGACCATCCAAACGTGCTGGAGTGCACGAGATCGACGCCATGTCTACCATGGCTGCACATATTTCTAACTTAAACAAAAAGTTTGATAATTTGATGACCGTTAAATCTGTGAAGTCTTTTGATGTGGTTTGTGACATATGTGCAGGTATACATGCATGTATTGAGTGTCCGAACATTGGTTCCTTTCTGGAGTATATGCAAGAGCAAGCAAATCAAGTGAACGATTTTTCTTGTCAGTGGAATAACCCATATTCGAACACTTACAATCCAGGTTGGCGTTTTCATCCAAATCTTCAATGGAATAACAATCCGAATGTTATGAATCCTCTAGCTAAGCCACCTCCTATGAATTTCCAACCATAAGAAAAGAAGACACCAGTGGAAGACTTGATAGCTTAACTTGTTACAAACACAAACAACTTCATTCAAGCAACTCAGACAACGCTCCAAAATTAGCAAGCTCCCATTGGCAAACTGGAAGTTCAAGTTAGTCAGATTGCTAGTGCTTTGAATGAAAGATAGATCAGGAAATTTCCAAGTCAGCCGGAAGTGAATATGAAGAACCAATAGCACATTAAGGAGTGGTAAGATCATAGAAATTGAGGGTGAAAAGGAAGAAAAAAAGCCCGAAGAACTTGAGAATGATTCACTCACATTGCTAGATGAGGAGCTAGCACAAGAAAAGATTTATTCGCCATCCGTTCCATATCCCCAGCGTTTGCAAAGGGCTAGGAAAGACAAGAGCTTTTCTGAAATTTTAAATTTATTTAAAAAGGTACATATTAACATTCCTTTGCTTGATGCAGTGAAACAAGTTCCAAGTTATGCAAAATTCTTGAAGGACATATGCACCAACAAGAAGAGGCTTGTGGAACACGAAAAAGTGAGGTTGTCAGAAGAGTGTAGTGCTATTTTCCAGCAAAAGTTGCCCTCGAAGTTCAAAGATCCAGGGAGTTTTACTATTCCTTGTACAATTGGTTAATTTTCCTTTGAAAAAGCTTTGTTTGATTTAGGAGCCAGTGTTAATTTGATGCCATTCACTATTTTTAAATAGCTTGGTCTTGGAGAAATGAAGTTAACTTCGGTATCTTTACAACTCGCTGATCATTCGGTTACATATCCAAGAAGAATCATTGAAGATATTCTCGTTCGAGTTGATCAATTCATTCTACTGGCTGATTTCTTGGTACTTGACATGGAAGAGGATCGAGAAATGCCAATCATTTTGGGCCGTCCATTTATGGCTACCGCTGAAACCCTTATCGACGTCCAAAAAAGTCTCTTCACTTTGAGAGTTCAAGGCAAGAAAGTGGTGTTCAAGGTCTTTGAGGCTATGAAATATCCAAGTGATTCTGAAAGGTGCTTTCGAGTTGAAGCATTGGAAGAGTTAGTGAATTTGAAACATATAGAGCAACATCCGGATGATCCTTTAGAAGCATGCTTGGTCCATTCTGAATTGAGCGGTGGAATGAACAAAGATGTAGTTGCTATTTTCGTAATGTTAGATTCTGCCCCTGTACACAATCAACATCGGAGACATTTTTTTTTAGGCTTTGGGACCAGCTCCAAAGAAAATTTAGCCATCTATTGAAGTTGCACCCAAGTTAGAGTTGAAGCAATTGCCAAAAAATCTGAAGTATGCTTATCATAATTGCTGCAAGTTTAAGTCCACTTGAAGAGGAAAAATTACTTCGAGTATTGAGATAGTTTAAAATGGTGATGGGATGGACTATAGTTGATATAAAGGGAATCAGCCCAACGGTTTGCATGCATAGAATCTTTCTTAAAGAAAATAGCAAGCCTACCATTGAGGCTCAAAGGAGACTCAACCCGTTTATGAAAGAAGTTGTTCATGAAGAAGTTCTCAAGCTATTAGATGTTGGGGTCATCTACCAATATCCGATAGCAGATGGGTAAGTCCACTTCACGTTATTCCGAAGAAAGAAGGCACAATTGTGGTCAAAATTGACACTAACGAGCTGCTACCCACAAGGCAGAAAACAAAGTGGAGAGTTTGTATAGATTATCGGAAGATAAATGATTCCACGCGCAAAGATCATTTCTCACTTCCGTTCATTGATAAGATGCTGGAATGACTTGCTGGCCATGCGTTTTATTGATTTCTTGATGGATACTCGGGATATAATCAGATTGCTAGTGATCCCGAAGACCAAGAAAAGACCACATTTACCTGCCCATTTGGTACTTTTGCGTATAGAATGATGCCGTTCGGATTATGTAATGCACCGGCTACTTTGCAAAGGTGTATGATGAGTATATTTTTTGATATGGTGGAGGGTTTTATAGAAGTCTTCATGGATGACTTCTCTGTTCTTGGGTCTTCGTTTGATAATTGCCTTCACAATTTGGCGCTAGTACTAAAAAGATGCCAAGATACTAATTTGGTGTTGAATTGGGAAAAATGCCACTTTATGGTGCAAGAAGGCATAGTCTTGGGGCATAAAATTTCAATGAAGGGTATTAAGGTTGATAGAACAAAGGTTGAGTTTATTGTAAAGCTTCTATCACCAACTTCAGTGAAAGGAGTTCGAAGTTTCCTTGGTCATACAGGTTTCTATCGACGATTTATCAAGGATTTCTCAAACATAGCCAAGCTTCTTAGTGATTTTCTTTAGAAAGATGTTGTGTTTGAGTTCGATTATGAATGCTTGTCAGCTTTTAACACCTTGAAGATTCTGCTCACTTCAGCCCCTATTATGACAGCACCCGATTGGAGCCTTTCATTTGTACTGATGTGTGATGCGAGCGATTATGCCATAGGAGCTGTTTTGGGGCAGCAAAAGGGACAAACTTCCGCATGTTATTTACTACGCAAGGCATACCTTAAACGATGCGCAACTCAATTATTCTACCACACAAAAGGAGATGCTTGCTGTAGTATTTGCACTTGACAAATTCTGGTCTTATCTTATTTGTTCGAAGGTTATTGTATACACAGATCATGCAGCCTTGAGGTACTTGATGTCTAAAAAGGATGCAAAACTGAGGCTGATCAATGGGTTATTCTTCTTCAAGAGTTTGATCTCGAGATTAAAAACAAAAAGGGATCCAAAAATGTGGTGGCAGACCACTTGTCAAGGCTGATTCAAGATGGTGAGGCAGAATTTACTGTACCGCTCAATGAAACTTTTCCAGATGAACACTTATTTGTTGCCCAACATGGAGAAGTCCCGTGGAGTTTTCAACAAAAGAAAAAATTTCTCTCCATGGTCAAGCACTATTTCTGGGATGATCCATACTTGTATAAACATTGTCCAGATTAAGTGATTCACATATGTGTTGCCGAAGATGAACAAATTAACATTCTCAATCATTGCCACTTTCTTGCGTGTGGGGGAAATTTCGGTGCCTCAAAAACAGCAGCAAAGGTTCTCCAATATGGGTTCTTTTGGCCCTCTTTATTCAAGGATTCACATGTTTTTGTTGCCTCTTGTGATCGCTATCAAAGGACCGGAAATATTTCTCGTAGAAATCAGATGCCTCTTAATAATATTCTGGAAGTTGAACTCTTCGATGTGTGGGAATTGATTTTATGGGGCCATTTCTTTCTTCTTTCTTAAACAAGTATATATTGGTAGCAGTTGATTATGTGTCGAAATGGGCGGAAGTTGTGGCTGTTCCTACAAATGATGCCCGAGTTGTTCTCCAATTTTTGAAGGCAAATATATTCACCCACTTTGGGACCCCTCATGCTATTATTAGTGATGGAGGAACTCACTTTTGTAATAAGCAATTTGAAGCTCTCTTGGCAAAGTATGGAATCATGCATAAGGTTGTTACACCTTATCACCCTCAAACAAGCAGACAAGTGGAAATCTCAAATCGGGAAATCAAGAAAATTCTGGAAAAGACTATGAATGCTTCAAGAAAAGATTGGTCGAAGAAGTTAGATGATGCTTTATGGGCATATCACACTGCTTTCAAAACTCCAATTGGCATGTCTCTATATCGGCTTGTTTTCGGTAAAGCATGTCACTTGTCAGTTGAGCTGGAACACAAGGCTTTCTGGGAAATCAAGACAGTGAATTTTGACATGTAAGCGGCTGGGGAGAAAAGATTGTTACAACTCAGTGAGATGGAGGAATTCCGGAATGATGCATATGAAAATGCCAAGATCTATAAAGAAAGAACTAAAAAGTGGCATGATCAGAACATTCTGCGGAAAGAATTTCATGTAGGGCAGAAGGTGTTGCTGTACAATACAAGATTAAAGTTGTTTCCTGGAAAGCTTTGATCTCGGTGGTATGGTCCTTTCGTGGTAGTGCAAGTTTATCCATATGGCACGGTGGAAATTCAGAATTTGGAGTCGGGAAGCATATTCAAGGTTAATGGTCAAAGATTGAAGCTGCATATGGAAATAAATTTCAATACCATGAAGACGGCCACCTTGGTTCGAGATCCAGCATAAACCTCATATAGTCTGGCTGAAGACTATAAATTTAGCGCTCCATTGGAGGCAACCCATGTTTTTCTTATATTTTCTGTTTGTTTCATTTCATATTTTTCGTTTTGTTTGTTTTGTTTTCTGTCTTCACTCATTCGCTACTTATTGACTATTTTCTCTTGGTGTACAGAAGTGTTGCTGCCATACAACGTTGAATGGAAGACTAAAGTGTTCAAGTTTAGGGGTGGCTACTACCTTGAACGCACCGTGGTTGCCATGTGAACCATAAACCAGGGAAGTTCTTTGACCAAGTGATTTTATTCATTCCTTTTCCAAGTGTTTTTAAGTGCCTTATTTCTAGGACATTGAGGACAATGTCTCATCTAAGTTTGGGCGTAGGAGTGAGATTTTTTTAGCCCTGATTGAAGGAAAAAAAAAAGAAAAAAGAAGTGGAATTAGTCATTTGCAAGCGGTTTTGTTTGGTTTTAGTGTGTTATTTAAAATGCATGAGTTGATTTCATGTTGCTGGGTCCTCACTTAGTCAATTACTATAGTTAGTTGTCTTTGGCTTTTAATTTGCATCGTTTCTTTGTCTTTTGGTTAAAAAAAATCTATAAAAATTAGAAACTTTGAAAATCCAAAAAGATTTTTGTTTTTAATTCTTGTTTTCAGTTAGATTTTGTTAGTTTCCTGGCCCAATGATGAAATTGAATTGAATTCGAACCATGGTTATTGAGAAAGTCGAAGCATGTTTTAGGTGAATCTCCTTATTCTATTGTTAGCTTTATACATGTTCGATCATCCTTGAAAAGACCAAATGCACGTTGACTTGTTGATGTGAAACTAAAGCATGGTTTAACACTTCATATGTGAATATAGTGACTTAATGTAATCCTTGTGAGATTTTGAGCCTATTATATGATTGAACTATCATGCATCAATCACATTTATTCTTGTGCATTTGATCTCGTTCTTATATGTATCTCTAGAACTTGCTTTATACCTCTCGATTTTTACATCAATTCATGTAATAACTTGGACGTGATATAGGCTATTTTTGGATCGTTTGAGCCTTTCATGCCTACCTTATATGCTATGTTTATCCTTAGTAGCCCTTTGAGCTTTAAAATAAGCCATTTTTTTTTTTGGCCACATCTCTTTACCATGCTCCGATATTGGAGTTGAGCCCATATACATATACCGATTCTTTGTTGTTTTGAGAAAGTACTACATAGGTTGTGCTTTTGGGGTTGTGTTTATATAGAAAAAATGGATGGAGCATGTGTATTACACAATGTATTAAAACCGTGAGGCGTGCGCGAGGCGTCCGAGGGATAGCCTAGCCTAGGAGTGAGGCGTGAGGCGAAGCCTCATGGGACCTAAATTTTTTAATATATACACTGAGCGTTATTAATCAATAATCACCCTGAGCACACACATATATTATAAACACATACACACACATATATATACATATATACATATTTTATATATATATATATATATATATATATATAATAGAGGATGAAAAGCACAATGAGCACATATATAACAATGCACGCAAACAGCACACACATCCATTGTATAAAAAAATAAAAATTAGAAAAAAAAAGAAGGCAGAGAGATGATAGTGCAAGGAAGAGGTATGAGGCAGTTAAAACCCTACCCAAAATTTAGGTTTGGGAGTAAAAAAAAAAAAAAAAAAAAAATCCCCTGAAGCGCACCTCCGTTGCTCCGGCGGCGCCTTCCGCCGCCTAGGTGGCTCCGGTGACGCCTTTCGGCGCCTTCTGCCCACTCCTGCAAAATAGAGGCGGCAACCCTCAAGCCCAGCCTCATAGGGCGCCTAGGCGCGCCCTGAGGCGAGCCTTTTAAAACATTGGTATTACATGGAATGATAATTTGAGGGGTGATGTAGCTTTGTAGATTTGAGCATGACTTTAAATGAAAAGAAGGGAAAGGGTTAAAAAGAAAAAAAAAAACAAGAAAAAAAAAGAGAGTGCTAAGATGTTGAAAATGTGTTCTGCACAAGCTTACTTCTGCTAAGATGTTGAAAATGTGTTCTGCACAAGCTTACTTCTATTCTTAAGTGTCATTGTTGTCAAAAGTAAAGCTTGAGAATGCAGTTGTATATTTTAGAGAACTAGTGTTTGGATGCATAGTATATAAATTTTCATTTGAAGTTGAGTGGGGAAGTAGCATGTGCTACTGGTTTTGTTGTTTGCTTTCACTTTGAGGGGGTGTGATATTGATGTTGGAAAACTACTAATGTGTACTTTCTCAAAATTTTTGGTTTCCATATCCATTCTTTCATTAGCCTATCACCCTTAACCCCATTACAACCGTAGTAAAGTCTTACTGATCCAAGAAATTATTTGATATTGATAGCGAGCTAGGTTGACAAGCAAGCATACGGCGGCCATGTTTGATTGAGATCACTTGAGTGAAACACATTACCTAGAAATATGAGTGAATGAGTGTATGCCCGGTGAGGATGTCACTTGTTTGCATATGATGATTTTAAGAAGCTTAGAATTGCATTGGCATGGTTATCGCACACACTACACTTCAAGGATGATTGAAATGTTTTTGCTAAGATTTGGAATGTGGTTGATTCACTTGCTTTGTGCTTACTACGTACTTGATTATGATGCATTTTGCAAGAGATTCAATGAGGGTCGCCTAGGGCAAACTACCGATTTTCATGCTATTACTTGGTCTTATGTTTTCTTCTTTTGCTCGAGGACAAGCAAAATTTAAGTTTGGGGGAATTTATGAGAGCATATTTTACTACTTATGTTACTCCAAAAGCTACATTTTCATGTGTTATATTTGTTCAAAATGAATGAAATTACATGGTTTTGACAAAAATATGAATTCAATCCTTTTAAGTTCAATTCAATGAAGTAGCTGGAATTTGGTTTTGTTCAGTAAGTGGATTGAGTTAAAGTGTGTTTGTAAAATTTTTTTTAAGTCGAAATTGATTTTAAGTGATAATCACAAGTTGGGTTATTTTTAATTACATTTTTTTTTGCTCATCCAAATCTTATGCAGGTAATTCCTTTAGAAATTATACAGCAGCTTATTTGGTTGAATTTTTGTGTAGGGATCATATTGTTTTTAAAGTCTAAAAGGAACGGAGGTTTGACAAGTTAACAAAATGTGGAAGACATGTCTTGCATGTGATTTATTCAATTGCACAAAGGCTGGCCTTATCATCTCATTTACACCGACAGAGGAAAGAAAGGCCTAACCCAATTTTTTTGGATCAAACCGCCACATACAATTGTAGCAGAGCAAGGGGCTTAGGGCGATCAAATTCAAAAAGAGATGGAAACCCAACTTCCTAGATCAAATTCCAGTTTGAGGGTCTCAACCAAAAGTATGAACATGAGATATTTATTTGATGATTTTGATTTGTTGTGGAGATTAGCCAAGTTGCAAATCTGGTGGATGTCCATTTTGGAGATGTGACTGTCATTCAACACTTAGCAGATCATTGAAGAGGCAAATTAAGGAGGGTTGCTACTGCAATGAATTGACTCAGAGGTATGAGGCTAGGGGTTATGGCAGTGAGATATCAATGATAAGGAGTTGAAGTTTCTTCCGTTTCTCTTCATTCATTCTTGTCAATGAATGGGTTTTAAAACCTTTGTCAGTTACGGAAAAGAGGAGGGGGAGAAAAATAAAAAGAGAACTGATCAAGATTCGAAGAAGCAGAGACAAGGGGAAGAAGGCAGCGACAAAGCAAGAGATTTTCAGGCTTTTCTAAACTTAGTTTTCTTTTAATTTTATGAATTCAATAATATTTTCGACTATGTTTCGGAACTAATTTTCCTTAGCTAGGGCTACGATGTAGCCATGATTATGAATGCTTATATTCTCAAGTGAATTATTTCAAGTTTTCAATTTCAATGAGTATTGTTTGTTGTGTTTATATGCTTGGTTTTAGTCGTGGTGATTAGCTACCATCTTGACTTTTACTTGGTAAATTTGATGCAAGTTATGCATATGCCATGTTTTCAACTTGAGTGATAGCTTCTTGCAAATAGATGCCATGAATTACCTAGTAGTAGATGCCATACTCTAGGATTTGTGTAGTCTTTGTATAAATTTCCATTGATCGTAATGAGTTTCATTATGTTAAACTATTCCAGATGCCATGGATGGTTGCATATTGGGATATACGTAATAGTCTAGATGCCATAGATATTACATGTGTTAGGGAGATTTGACTATCAATGAGGTTGAGTACTTGTTAATAATTCAGTGCAGAAAATAAGTTGGATTGGTTATGGTGAGTCAGATGCTCTAGCGTTTTACTCGACTGAATTACAATTTGTGTTCCTTGCTGCCACTTTTTGTATTGTGATCACAAGTTCTTGTTTTCATTTGTTTTGTTTTACTTCTAGTATCAACTCGTAAAACCATCATAGTTATCAATATTTGTTAAATTTCACTACGTTACAATTGGATTTAAGTTAGTTGTTTAGAATTAGATTAATTTATGTGGGACGATATTAAGTGCTTGCTTTCTATACTATCGAACGATTCGTACGCTTGCGAGCATAAAATTTGGATCTAAGTTGGACTAATTTCGGTTAGTTTAAATTTCGCAACATCCTCTAGTCTATAAAGTAGAAGACCTCTAAAGATCCACACCCACTAGTGTAGTGAGATAGATGTTGGAATAACCAAAAGGAGAAGAGATGATTTGCTATTTCCCTTCTTGGTGGCCGGCTATGTTGTGTGTAGAGAGAGAGAGGCTTGTTTTTTCTCTTGTTGAAAAGTTCACACAAAAAGCCCTAATGAAACCTTTCATTCAACTCTCTTTATGAAGGTAAAAGAAGTAAGTCAACTAATTGACTCTTTCTCTCTCTTCTTTCCTCTTCTTTGGCCGGTCCCTTAGTGTAGGTTTTGACTTTGGGTTTTTATCATTTCAAGTCATCCTATGCTTGAATAAAAAGCCCAATGGGTTTGAGCCCGATAGGCCCGAATGAACCCAAACTTTTCTTTAAGCCCGAAACGATCTTTCATCGCTTCTATGATTTCTTTAAACTTTCTAATTAATCATAGCACTTAATTAATCCAATTAATTAATTCCATCATCCTTCAGTTGTCTCACCACAAGAGTGTATCGGTGTACAATCATTTTACGTTTTAATTAACGAGACAGTGAGGTGATTGGTACCAATCCAATTGATTAGTATTTATTCAATCACTCAGTGAATTAAAACTTACTTTTAATTATCCTTCTTCTTTGGTGACTACTTATTTAATCATCTAGAAGAACCCACTAGCCATGAGTGACATCTAGCCATATATCATGGCTACCCAAGCTAATGTAGAATTTAGTCGGAGAACCTATTCAGTTGGAATTACAATGTAATTCGATCCTTCTCTAATACAATACTCACAATCACATTACTAGGGTATGGATTTATAATGTCAAACCCATTATGTGATTATACTAGTTATATGATTCAATTGAGTCGTAAAGGAACGCCTCCATCATTACGCTCGATACTTCGGCTGAAGATTCCTGAATCATATCTTAGAGTATTCTTCTTCTCATAACGAGGATTAGAGAACCCTTGTTGATCATTCACATGCCTACGAGAATAAATCATTGACCCCAATAATGCATAGAACACATCCAAGATGAGATGTGGTTATGTCTCGTTATCTACACATACAAACATTGTCCTGAAAGGTTTCTTCCAAACATTAACTTTCAGGGCATATCTCCAACACAGGTCCGGTGTATGGAGCTGTGCCGGCTGGATGTCGCAGCCTCAAATGCACTAATGGCTGAAGCATTGGCCATTTGGGAGGGTTGTGCTCTTGCTCGCCAGAGGAACTTCAATCGGGTTATTGTGGAATCGGATTCTAAACTAGTCATTTCATCTTTGGTGGTTGGCTTGGAGTGCACTCCTTGGGAAGTTCTTCTTATTCTAAGCCGTGTCCTAGAATCGGGGAGTTCTTTTCGAGCGTGCACCTGGTCTTGGGTTCCAAGATCAGCAAATGCTGGGACGGATTTTGTGTTGTCGCATTCGGTAGCTAAGATGTGCAACTCTTTGTGGGTCGCTAGACCTCTATTCTCGCTTGTAGGAATCCTCAACAAGGATGGTTTACCTTGCCCCCCTCGGAGGTTGTAGGTTGCTAGGAAAACGTTGGATTTGACGTTGTTGTCGAGGCCCGACTACGTCTTGTATTTCTTTGTCCTTCTTGCTTTCTCGATGTTTGTGTTTTTTGGTCTTTCGTGGTTTTCATGTACTATCTAGCTTTTGCCCTGGTTAATGAACTTTCAGCCTCCTCAAAAAAAAAAAAAAAAAAACAATAAAACCGACGATATCAAAATACTAAAACTCTAGAGATTCAAAGACTAAAACACCCGCCACTTAGCACTACGGTCTAGTGGTATTCTTCTTCACTTGTAAGCGAGAGGTCCTAGGTTTAATTCTCGCCAAAGGCAAATTCAAATCACATTATTGATAGCCCATTATGAGGCTAAGCCCGCCCCCTAATTTTAATGTAGATAATATCGTTTGTTAAAAAAAAATAAAAAAGACTAAAACACCTATTGATTTAAGAAAGCCTTCACTTTGGTTTGGCAATATTCTCCTCTGCTTGAAAAAACTCGACTCTGGCGAGTTTGCCGAGAGGAGCTTGAACACTAGCCATTATCAGACGGATAATTCTTAACATCAAAGACATAAATTTGTTTAGAATTCCAATCACTCATTTCTATCAAGTTCTTGTAGAAATGCAAAAGCTGTAAGAAAAATTGGCCGTGCCGGGAAAAGACAACAAGATGTAACACACCCCCGACCCCGATAGCCATCAAATTTGGAGTAGAGATGTACTGGCCATCATCAAATTGATAACATAACATCACCAAAATGATGACAAAAATATAAGTAATAAATTAAAGATGTGAATAAATTTGAACTGAAAAGCTCATTCTTATTGAATACTAAAATTATTTTGCAAGTCACTACAACTGCATCCCCACTTTGAGACACACTAGGGTTCAAACCCATTATTATCACATCAATTCAGAGCATAACAGTAAATACAACAGTTATCATAAAGAATGTGTTATGTTTAGCATAATCAAAAGTATAATCATGTATTATTATAACTAGATAAACATACATAGACATAAGGAATCACTATACTCTGTAGGAAGACTGCACTACTGCCAAGCCCACTCGTCATCAGATACTGCCTTGGTCTCACTAGGTCCTAAAGGGGCGAAAAACAAAGTGTGAGGGGATGTTTTTTATTTGTCTTCAATTCAAGATTGGCATTCGGTCCATAGATCAAGTCGTCTTATTCTTTTCAAAGTGAGAGCTTTTCTCTCTAGACTGAAAACCATTCTCACTAGTTATGTGAGACTTTCCAATCTTAGATTCTTTGGTGGCACCGGCCCTAGCTTCGATCAGGATTGGTTGTCGTGTCCTCTTTCCTCTCTTTTCCTTTTTTTTCCTTGCCTCTATTGATGTTTCTCGCCATTTTTCACACCAGACTGTCCTGTTCTTCAACTCCTGTAAATATACCTCTTCCCAACTCTTCCTTGGTCTGATCTTCAGCCATATTTCCCATTAAGTTCGTGTGTAGAGTTTCGGTGTTTTCACCAACTCGGGTGTTACCAACACCACCACGTTCTCCTTGTTGTCTGCCATTTCCAGCAATGTTGCTCGTGGGTTTCCACGAGCTTCCTACTGGAAGTTGGCTTATCCCTCTTAGCTGCCGACTATCTCTTGTTTATGGCTATGCTCTGGTAGCTGTTCGGAGTTGGAGGTGGTGTTTGAGGAGGCGATACTCGGCGGTGGAAGGCGATTCAGTTGGCTGGCCTAGAATTCTGTCGATGGAGATTACAATGGAAGCTTCTCGGCTGTTATGATGTTTTTTGGGCTTCACAGTTGTTGGGCCCTCTTTCTGTTTTTCTATTGTTTTAGGCCTTTTTTTGGTCGTTTATAGGTGTAAGTTGGGCCTTTGGTTTGCTTGTAAATTTGGGTTTGCTGTTTAATAAAAGTTTCACCTTGACCAAAAAAAAAAAAAATCAAAGCGTGAGTGGATCATAATCATTTATGTAGTCAAAATCATTTTGAACATAATAACCCCGTTTTGGAAAACTCATACAGTTTAAAAGTACATACTATTATCTATTACAATATATAGGTAAGAAAATCACATTCAATCATCAATTTGAAATCATATTTGAGCATTTCAATAAATAATACAAGCATCTAGGGGTGGGTTCGGTTTATTCGGTTCGATTTTTTGCTAAAACCGAAATCGAACCGAAACTTCAGTTTGGTTCAATTTGGTTTAATTTCTTTCGGTTCTTTTTTTTTCCGGTTTAGTTTGTCCGGTTCGGTTTCGGTACAGTTTATGTTTTTTTAATTTATTTTATAAAACTTGATCTCTTTTTAATATGGAATTTAGAAAAGAGGTTTGCATTGGTAACTAATAATAATAAAATGGGGAAGTGGAAAGTGGGAAGGTAGTTGAATATATAAAAGATCATATAAAACAATCCTATTCTATCAACAACCTCAATTGCAAAGAAAAATGATCACCGTATCCATTCCAAAAGCAAACAAATAGAGAAGTTCTTCCAAGTTCCAAAGCCTTCCAAAATTTTCCTTTATAACTAATTAAATATCCTCCCTAATTGAACCAAGTATGCTCCTTGAAAAAGCCCTAGGTTAGTTTCAAACTTGGCAACAAAGTTTCACAAAAGAAACATCATGGGCATACATTCATAAAATGTAAAAGGATTCGGTTCAGTTTTCGAACCTCCAAAATCGACTGAACCAATAAGGTTCAGTTCAGTTTTCCAAGTTCCAAAGCCTTCCAAAACTTTCCTCTATAACCAATCAAATATCCTCCCTAATTGAACCAAGTATGCTCCTTGAAAAAGCCCTAGGTTAGTTTCAAACTTGGCAACAAAATTTCACAAAAGAAACATCGTGGGCATACATTCATAAAATTTAAAAGGATTCGGTTCAGTTTTCGAACCTCCAAAATCGAAACTGAACCAATAAGGTTCAGTTCAATTTTTTCTTTTTCGGTTCGGTTTTTTTTGGTTTTTGGTTTTTCGATGTTCGGTCCGGTTTTTTTCGTTTTTCAGTTTTTTGAACCCACCCCCACTAGCATCTACTAGTTTGGCTTTAACATGCAAGTGGACAAAGGCGTCTACCTGTGCATTGCTAGCATCTACTAGTACATGTAGCCTCTACTAGAAATATATAATAACAAGCAAATATCCTACGCCCGTAGTTAGCTGTACTCAATATATAAGAGACCATGTGATGAAATAAATAACCAAAATAAATAAATCAATTAAATGGTCATCTAACCATTCCTTATTTTAGTCTCATCCAAGACTAAATTAAAATAGAGAAACTTATCAAAACAGTTTAAAGGGATCCACTCACAGAAATTCTGAGTGCGTCTCTTCAACGGGCGCCTTGCCATTGTCTAGGCTACTCAAGCTTGCACTTGAAATCCATATCTTTAGTACTCATCTAAGTAAGTCCTAAAGTTCTCTAATTCAAACATCATAAATGACTCCGAATTCGTAAAAACGGAGTACACGCGTGATTTAGGATATTGAATAACCTAAGGCTAAGTCTCAGGTCCCCACGCGCCGCCTCAGTGACATTACGTGTCGGTGTACGCACCGCTGTTGCTGGCAGGCCTATCACCATACTCACCGTAGTGGATCGGCGAGTATGCCGTCGCAAGTGGCCATGCATTGGCGAGTATGCCGTCCCATGTGGCCATGCATCGGCGAGTGTGTGAACCGAGAAGGTGAAAGAATATACCTTCTCTGTTGAAGATTTTGTCATCTCTAACTGTAATCATCGTCGCGTCCATTAAAGTTAACGTCGATGGCCATTTGCCTGTCATCAGGTCACTAACTTCCTTAACCTTTCGACACTGGACAAGCATCAGCCTCAGACATGGTCTTACGACTTTGCAGAGACCTGTGTTTTTGGTAGTTATAGGGCTATTTTGTTAAGTTCCTTACAAAGAGTTGTCTCGCGCCCCTAGGTATACTCTACCTACCCAAACTCATTTCCATGACATCGAGTCCCAACTTGAACTCACCGGAGAGTCTTGGTGACTCGACTTCTCCTACTTCCCGACTTTGATTCCCACATACAAGGCCATCATTGAGTTCCTCAGGTTATGGTGATTTAGTTTGGGGTCGAGTTTTGGTCGAAGTTGGGTGGTGGTGCTCGGAGCTTGAGAGAGTGAGAGAGTCATGAGTTAGTGAAAGAGAGGTGTTGCATAATTGGGAAGGAGGAAGAGAGAGTGAACGAGAGTGAAGTGATAACCAACTTTAAAATTTTCAAGGAAATTACAGTTTTGCCCTCTAACTTCCAAAAATCACAACTCAGCATACGTAACTCCGAATCCGATTTCGCTTTCGCCCGCGCACTTAGGAGTATGAAAACTAATTTAATAAAATAAGAAAACATGATAAATTGAAATTAAACTCAGAGGTCCACATTTATTCAAGACAGCCACACTAGGGGCATTTTGATTATTGCACACTTTTCGGGAATAAAATACATTATTTTAAGGTACAGATTAGAACAAGCTGCTTATTGGCAGTTAGCATGACAAAAGTAACTACTTTCTATGGAAGAAATTGAAGGACAAGTGGCATGAGGGACATAGGGAATAGTAACACTGGAATCCGGAGCATAAAGACATTAGGCGCTGGCAAAACTAAATTTTGCATCTCTAATATATTAGATGTCACCTCCCTAGTAGATTCATCAAACAGAATTAGAGGTTGCACTTCAATGTACTTGGCTGAATAAGAATTTTCTTGATGTGCTGGTCATTCTTGTTTGGACAAGCAATGTGCCTGTCCAACTCCAAGCCTAAAAAACACTAGATTTAAGTGTAAAAGCTTATTGGGTGTTTATTTGAATAGTGCCAAGCCCAGTTTTTTAAAAACACTTTATGACATGTCATTGTGGGCGGCAAAAAACCCTTTTTCACATAGAAAGAAGGTTGTTCAGTCATTTTTATAGGAGAATTCAGTGGCAAACTTGTAGTTTTGAGATGATAAAAGCTCGAGTTAGCAAGAGGAAACTTATCCTTTGACATCAATTATAGCAATAACTTGGATCTAAGGGAATGAACTGAGAGGGAAAAGCTTACTCTAGAAGTACGAGGTGGTTTTATAAAAGCCAGCAAAAAGAAAGAAGGAAAAGTACTTTTCAGTGGCGAACATGTAGTTTTGAGCGGATAAAAGCTCGAGTTAGCAAGAGGAAAATTATCCTTTGACATCAATCACATCAACAACTTGGATATGAAGGAATAAACTAAGGGGGAAAAGCTTACTCCAGAAATATAAGGTGGTTTTATAAAAGGCAACAAAAAGAAAGAAGAAGACTCAACTCAACATACAAAAAGACATTAAAGCCCTACAGGCTTACTTTTACAAATTCCTTTGTATTGCTCTGCTATATTACTTGTATCAATTCCCCGATTCCTTGCAGTAAGTTCTCTTTCACAAACACGTTCTATATATACTAGCATTTGGACGATCAGTGAACAAATTTGCCTGACTGTGAATAAAACTTGCCGGATATGTTTAATCGTTGCTCGATCAATTGTATTAGCCATTTATTTTCGAGAAAATATTTCAAAATCTTATACGAAAATATTCAAAAATTCTTATATTTTAGTCTTTGCAAAAGTCTCCACAATCTCATGCAATTTATCACTTAAGAAAATATTTTTAAATTCTTTCAAATCCTAATGTGAATATAGCTCCCTTAAAGTGATTTTGGGTCTTTTCTTCCTGTTGACAATTGGTTTTTTAAAGTGAAACATTAACTTCTTTTAGGCTTAGTTTTTGCTACTCACCTTGAAACTCAACTTTAATATCCTGCGAAACTCAATTTGTGCCATTTTGCCAATGAAACTCAATTTTTGCATACCTTTGCCATTTTTTCTGTTGTAAAGGGGTAGACCAAAAACTGTTTGGCCCCATGTGCTGTTCTTTTGTTTTTTTTTTGAGTAAAAAATTGTTCAATTTTCCAATATTTTGTCCTCATTAAAAATGGTTTAGGACAATGGGGTTGCAAGGATTCAACACATTTCTACCGCTGTGTGGTAATGGACCACTTGCAAAGATAACCTTCTGTTCACAAACGATTTATCTTTCCTTAAACCCTAACTCACCCGATAAAATTCCAGTGCGACTCAACTTGAAATCGTTATGGTTCCACACTATTTTCTACGTTTACTGCAAATTAATTCTCATAAAAATCACGAAGAAGAAGACAAACCCAAAAACCAAGCAACCAGAGTTTGCTTCTTCTCTACTTTCTCCAGCCACTATCCGATTCAAATTTAATGATTTTGTTTTGGTTGGATATTTCAACAATGGATATCAGAATGAATTGATATGTAATGTGGACTTGCTGCATATGTATAGGTGCTGATATTTCTATACAAAAGTGTGGAAGAACCGAGGAAGGATAGTCTTCTGTAAAGGGTTTCGAGTTTGATCAGTAGAAAAAAATGGTGCAAAGTCTGTCACTGAGTGCTCTAAAATTATTTCTCCACTGGTGCAATAATTTTAAGGGTAAATTCCACTTTCATACCTCAGGTTTGGGCTCTATTTCAATTCCTGACAACATCTTTAAAACATTTCACTTTCATACCTTAAGTGCTATTTTATTTCAAAATAATACCTCCGTTACATTTTCCATCCATTGATCCGTTAAATGCTAACATGGCTGCCACATATATGCCACGTGGCTGCCAAATGTCTGCCACGTGGCAAAAAAATTAAATTTTTTTTTAAAAAAACCTGAATTTTTACCAAAAAAAAGAAAAGGGTAAATTACATTTTCATACCTCAGGTTTGGGATCTATTTCAATTTCTTACAACATTTTTAAAACATTTCACATTCATACCTTAAGTACTATTTTATTTCAAAATAATACCTCCGTTACATTTTCCATCCATTGATCCGTTAAATGCTGACGTGGCTACCACATATATGCCATGTGGCTGCCAAATGTATGCCATGTGGCAAATAAAATAATTTTTTTATTTTTTTTAAAAAACCTGAATTTTCTCAACAAAAAAATAATAAAAAATAAAAAATTTGAAACCCACATCTACAAGATGAAGAAGATGGAGGAAGAAAGAAAAAAAAAAATTGTCCCTCCCCCACCCCCCCAGCGACCCACATTTGCAAGAAGAAGAAGAGGAGGGAGGAAGAAAGAAAGAAAAAAACCCCAAAATCCCACCCAAGCCACCCCTCCCAAAAATCCCCCATCACCCACCCCCAAAAATCCCACCCGAGATTAGGTGGATCTACCACAAAACCAGTCCAAAAATCATCTCAAACTCAAACTATTTTCAAAAACTCACCCACACTGAAAATCACCAGATCGCGGAGGGAGGAGGGTTCGCGGGGGCGGGGCCGGGGGGGGGGGGGGGGGGGGTCAGGACGGGAGAAGGGTCGCTGGGCGGGGGAAGGGCTTTTCTTCTTCTTCCTGCATATGTGGGTCGCTGGGGGGAGGGATAATTTTTTTTTCTTCCTCCCTCTTCTTCCTCTTGTAGATGTAGGTTTCAAATTTTTTTTTTTTTTTTTTGTTGTTGAGAAAATTCAGGGTTTTTAAAAAAAAAAATTTAAAAATTATTTTATTTGCCATGTGGCAAACATTTGGCAGCCACGTCAGCATTTAATGGATCAATGGATGAAAAATGTAACGGATGTATTATTTTGAAATAAAATAGTACTTAAGGTATGACAGTGAAATGTTTTAAAGATGTTGTAAGGAATTGAAATAGACCCTAAACCTGAGGTATGAAAGTGTAATTTACCCTTTTTTTTCCGTAAAAATTCATGTTTTTTTTTAAAAAATTTTAAATTTTTTTTTTGCCACGTGGTAGACATTTGGCAGCCACGTGGCAGACATTTGGCAACCACGTGGCATATATGTGGCAGCCACGTCAGCATTTAACGGATCAATGGATGAAAAATGTAACAGAGGTATTATTTTGAAATAAAATAGTACTTAAGATATGAAGGTGAAATGTTTTAAAGATGTTGTAAGGAATTGAAATAAAGCCCAAACCTGAGGTATGAAAGTGTAATTTACCCTAATTTTAAAGACAAGCGCAGGGCAAGAGTGCTAACGAGGATACTTTAGGAATAAAAGTTGGTGGGAAAATAACATTTTAATTTTTTAACCTTTTTTTTGTTTTTGTTTTTTTGAGTGCATCGATATTTTTATACTAGGGAGAGGGGGAGTTCGGCTAAGCCACACAATGGGCAACCTAATTTGGTATCGAATTCGCCATCCACGAGATTTGAACCTAAGACCTCTAACTTTCAAGTGAAGAGAAATACCACCAGACCGTAGTACTGAGTGACACCACCAGACCGTAGTACTGAGTGACAATTCTTTAACTTTTTATGGTGGGTGAAATTATAATATGGGTGGATAAAGAAGACAATGGGGTGGGTAACTCTCAAATATATTTATACTAAATGGTGAGGCAATAAATTGGTATCGAACTTTTCATCTATCATATTTGAACTTAAATATCCTCTCACTCAAATTGAAAAAGAATATCAATAAATTGCAGCGTGATCGGAAACTTAGAGATTCGTTTTTTTTTTTTTTTTTTTTTTAATAAAATGATAACATTAGTAAGTTAAATAGTTAGTTGTTAAGAGAAAGAGAATAGATGGGGATGAGTGAGTTGTTTGGAGATGTATTTTTAGTTGTGTGAGTTTCAAACAAGGGATGTGATATCCACACATCCTATTTTACTTCTCACATGCTTCTTATTAATTTTTGTCATTTGATCTTCTTCCATTCATTTGATCCGACGATCGAAAATTCAGAAAGTATGTGAAAAGTAAAAAAGAATGTGTGGATATCACACCTTTCGGACAAAACCTCACTTCTTCCCTTAACGAAAAGTCAAAATATTGCGCCAAATGTCCCTATAACTCACTAACACCCAAGGTATTAAATATCGGTAATATCGGAAATATCGGTAGTCCGAAAACACGGAAATATCGATGGAAATATCGGGATAATATCGATATCGATAAAAATTATATGGAAACCACGGAAATTGTAAGAAAAACTTGGAAATTTTTATTGAAACTTTGCAGGATGTTTATTTAGTCAATTATCTATTAGTTTATCACAAAAAATTGGAAGGAAATGCATTGCATGATGGATTTAACATTATCAAGTTGATTATATAGCGAGCTGACAAACATTGTGAGTGTAGAAAATATGTAGTAATTAATGAAAGAAGTTTAAACAGACCATAATCATTTATATATAATGAATTAGTACAATATTTTACACTTTATACATTGCATGGTAAGATACATGAGTGACTTAGTACCACATAGAGTTCCTATGAGGTTCAAATTTTTCACTATCTTCATCATCTCTATGTGTAGAGTGAGTGTATTGTGAAGAGTAGTTATCAAATGATAAATCCCCAAAATAGTTTTGCATGTAATTGTTAACATGCCACCCATATGGATCCGAGATTGGTTGACGTTGTCCATAAGCAAAATCATTTGAAGATTGAGTCTCAGATTCTTTCCATGAGTCGCTCGATTCCATCCCAACAGGAAGGGGATATGAAGGGTAGGGAAATGGTTGGTTATGAGTATAACCATAGTTACTACCTCCCACTCCAACAGAGTCCGAAGTTCTAGATAACGAGTCATCTTCTTGACTTGACAAAATCCCCTTGCCTCTTTCTCTACGAGTACAGTCCTTCCTTATGGCACCAATTCCTGGTCCTGCCCGCCTACTGCCATGGTCATCATCCTGTGTTGCATGCGTGAAGTTTGCCTTACCAGTGAAGGGGCTCATAAATCCGGGAGGTGGTCCATAATAGTTTCCATATCCACCACCACTACCTCCAGCTCCACTATATCCTTCATCATTCCCACCTCCGGTGGTAGGTGAGTCTCCTGATCTTGTACTAGAGCTATCATTAGTATCAGCACGATGTTGTGGTTGTGTAGGATTGGAAGAAGGTGGAATTCCAGTGTTTCTTGGTCTTGGGCGCAAAAGTTCTTCCAAAGAGTCAGCGCTGCTAGATCCCACCTCCTCCTCTAATACTCTTTCTACATTTATCCCTTCATTACGTGCTTCTTCAGCAACTCTGGGAGCTGGGTTGCCTTCATCATCTCCTCTAATACTCTTTCTACATTTATCCCTTCATTACGTGCTTCTTCAGCAACTCTGGGAGCTGGGTTGCCTTCATCATCATCTAAATGAAGAGGTCTAATCCACTGATAAAGTTGGTTACCCTCTATATCATCATCTTCAGCAACAATATCAAACACATCTAGTGGGTCAGCACGGTCGACATGATCTATTTCTGCTTCCTTATCTCGAACTTGAAGCTTCATGTTGTAGTAGCAATAAACTAATTTTTCCAACCTACTATGAGCCAACCTATTTCTTTGCTTTGTGTGTATGAGTGCAAATGTGCTCCAATTTCTTTCACAAGCAGATGAGGAAGCTGTTTGTGATAATACTTTGATTGCTAACTTTCTCACAGTTAGTGCATCGGTCCCATACATGATCCACCATTCAGCTACAATGAAAAACAATGTTGATAAGTCTAATAACTCCAACAAATTCTATTATAAACTTATAGTGAAATATGTTTACACTCACTAGGAGACATTTTTGTTCGAGCAGCAACTGATGTTGGTTCTCCAAAAGTTCTTCTTGCATCTTTAAACCAAGTTAGCTGAATTCAATAAATCGTGTTAGTTTAATCCAACAAAGTAATTATTATAATTTAAGTAATTGTGTACCTCATTTCCAAATTGGCCAATTGTTGGTGATGCAGGGTCTAATTTAGAGTATACATTATGTACAGCACGTATAAGGGTACCATCATCTCCAACACCGGGTCTGTATTGGTATCGAGGATTCAAATAATATGCTGTTCAAAGAAACACAGACTGTAATAAGAGAAATAATACTTATGCAACTAAAGAAATGAATTGCAAATTATGACATAATTTATACCTGCTGCATGCAAATCGTGGTATAATGTTTTATACCATCGATCTTCAATTATCTTTATGACCCACCTTGCACCATGTTTTTTTTCCAATTCATCCTTCACTACACGCATCAACTCATATATTGGCCCCATAGTAAGATACACTTCTATGTCACCGATCCGTAAAACTTTGTAAAGAGGTTCAAACACTTGGCACACATGTTCTGATTGAGTCCAAAAAGCATGATCAAGCACTATACTTTCCACCATACGACCTGCATTTGAGCAGTTCAAATTGTGGTTGGCCCAATCGTCACTAGTGAATAGATGCTTCAACCCTGCTTTCTTCTTAAGTAGGCTGTCTAATGCAATATAGTTGGTGGCGAATCGAGTGGTAGCTGGACGAATAATTTATCCTTTGCAAAATTCACGCATCTTTGCCAACAACCAACCGTGATTGTAAATATAATTTGTGATCGTTCTAGCTCTTTTTACCACAGTAGCAACATTCTCTATCTTCCCCATTGCCTCAAACATGAGATCAATACAATGTGCTGCACATGATGTCCAAAACACATTATGATGCTTCATTAACTTTTTTCCAGCTTTGACAAATGCAGAACCGTTGTCGGTCACGACTTGGACAACATTATGCTTTCCAACCTCCATGATTACATCCCTCAATAATTTGTAAATATACTTGTAGTTCTTTATATGGTCTGAAGCATCAACAGACTTCAAAAAAATTGTCTTTCCCTTAGAGTATACCATGAAGTTTATGATAGACAATCTGGTCGGGCCAGTCCATCCGTCACACATGATTGTGCAACCATTAGTTTCCCACTTTGACCTCAACTTGTTAACATACTGGCCAATGTCTTTATACTCCATATCCAAATATTTGTTTCTTATCTCATAGGGAGTGGGAGGTTGTACTCCAACACCGGCTTGTTGACATCCCACTACCATATTTTTGAAATGATGTGATGATGCTTTCTCAGCAGGGACATTTTCATAGATAAAGAACTTGCTAATTAGACGCCCCATTCCCTCCTTCACATTACCTCCAGTGAAATAACTCCAAACACTCTTTTGACGTGCTTTGGATGACTTATATAAACTTGGGGCTATTGGTGGTGTTGGTTGTGATTCTCTAAGACTGCCTCCCCGTCTCATTTGTGCACCACCACTTGTCCCGGAACCTTGTGCTCTATTAGGAATTTTATGAAGGTGTTCTCTTTCCCATGCTGACTATTTGGAGGCACGTAATGCTTGTTTCAAACTGCGTCGTTCTTCAGGTCCCATGTCATCATCACATTCGTCCTCATCATCATCATCATCACTGTCAACCGCTTCGCCAATGACTTCTCCTCGTAGCCCAGCTCGAATATTTTCCATTCCATGTGTTATCTTTTCCTTCTGCTGTTTTTTATTTTTTAATAATGTGCTGATGAATGCCTTCACTTCTGGGGGGACATTATCGCATCGTTGGACATTTTTTGCTGGATCTAATCCACTAAGATGGTACTTAAGTCGTGTCACTCCGCCACTCTTCATTACCTGATGACAATATTTGCAAATTGTGCCATGTTTGTTTCCGTCTAATGGGTCTCCATGTTCCCAAGCTGGATCACGTTTAGTAACTCCACTGGACATCTTAAACGTACCTGTATTTATTTTTCATGAAAATTAGACAATTTTTATTTGGCCAAAAAATATAGTAGTGATGACGGTTATATAAGAGAACCTAAATAATAAAGTTATTATACAGAAGAATTAAATACGAAGTAAAGAAAATGATTGTAAAAATTTAAGTAATTATAAAAATAATATGGAATAATAAAACCTAATATTAATGAATAATAATCCAATTTGATAAAAAAAATAATCCTAATACAAAACATAGTGATGAATAATAATCCAATTTGATAATAATCCAATTTAATAATAATCCAATTTAATAATAATCCAATTTAATGAATAATCCAATTTAATGAATAATAATCCAATTTGATAATAAAAAAAACCTAATATTAATGAATAATAATCTAATTTGATAATAAAACCTAATATTAATAAAATAATAAATAACATTAAACATATTAAAATTATCCTAGGGAATAATTATACAACATTACTTAATTACTTACAAAAATTAACATGTAATTGTTAACATTACTTAATTAGTTACAAAAATTATCATGCAAGTATTAATTACTTAATACTTGCAATAATATTTTTGTTGTTGTATAAATTAACATACAAAAATTAACATTACTTAATTAGTTACAAAAATTAACATGCAAGTATTAACAAAAATTAACATACAAAAATTAACATGCAAGTATTAACAAAAATTAACATACAAAATTTTTTTTGTTGTTGTATAAATTACAATAATATAAATATAAGTTTTTAAACTTACCTTAAATATGGAACCCTTTGTGTTCAAGCTCTGGAATGGATCTGGAATGGCTTTGAAAGGGGTAAGGGAGTAAGAAGAAACGAAAATGCTCTGAATGACTTTGATACAAATGTGAAAGAATATATCTGTTCGGAATGGCTTTGAAAGGGGTAAGGGAAGAAGAAATGGCTTTGATACAAATACATAATATTTTTTTGTTCTTCTCTGACAGACATACAAAAAATCGTACACAAACACACACACACAGAGAAAAAACCGTACACACACACACAAAACCGTGTGCCAAAACCATGGTTTCATACAAAACCATGTGCCAAAACACACTGACGCACGCAGTCTGCTCTTCTGCTCCGGTCCTATCCCCCTTACGAAACCACAGAGCCCAATCCCTTCCTCCTTCTCTCCCTAACAGCCCCCCCACCCCAAACGACGAAATTCCGGCGTCTCCCCTCCCCCCCCCCGGCGAAACGGCTTCCGCTGCAGGCCCCCCTCCCCCCCCGCCCTCCCTTTCTCAAATCGGCTTCCACTGCAGCCCTTTTTGGGACCATCTGCTCCGGCCCTATCCCACTTACGAAACCGCAGAGCCCACTTCCTCATTCTCTCCCTAACCCCCCCTCCCCAACCCACAGAGCCCAATCCCTTCCTCCTTCTCTCCCTAACAGCCCCCCCCACCCCAAACGACGAAATTCCGGCGTCTCCCCCCCCAGCGAAACGGCTTCCACTGCAGCCCCCCCCCGCCCTCCCTTTCTCGAATCGGCTTCCACTGCAGCCCCTTTTTGGACCATCTGCTCCGGCCCTATCCCACTTACGAAACTGCAGAGCCCACTTCCTCATTCTCTCCCTAACCCCCCCTCCCCAACCTTCCCTCCCTCCCTCCCTCTCGAAACGGCTTCCAGTGCAGCCCCTTTTGGGACCATCTCGATATGATTTTATGAGTTCAGCAAATGGTGAGGCATATTAGTATGTTGTCAAACTTTGTCCCTAGTTCTTGGATTTCCCCCCTCCTTCCCGCAATGGCTTCCTCTGCAGATCGGCACACACAGATGCTACAGGTTTTGGGGGTCTCCTCTCTCGGGTTTTGGGGGTCTCCTCTCTCGGGTGCCTTCCCTGTTCTTCCCCGCTTCTGTGTTTCATATTCCCACCATTCTCCTTTCAAAATATCGCGATAATTTCAAAAATATCGCGATATTATCGATATTATTGATAATATCGCGATATTTTGACGAAAACCAGTTTGATAGTAATTAAAATATCGGTACCGTGAAAAATCGATAATATCGGCGATATCACACCGATATTATCGGCATTTTGTTCCTTGCTAACACCCCATAAAAAAAACAACAAAAAAAAAAAACCACCTTTTTTATCTTCAACTCTGTCTTTGAAACGCTTCTCTTGGCTTGGGACCTGAACTGAAAAATAGAAAACCGTTTCTAGGGTTTTGCAAATTCAGCAATTCTTCTCTTTATAAATCAATCCCGCTTTAACCTCCCATAAAAAATCGGCATTCTATAATTTTGCTCAACGTAGTCGTATTCCCCAGTGCAACAACTCTCAACTCTGATTCTCTCTTCCTCTACATTTGTTCCAATCCTCTTGCTGCCTTTCGCTAACTGGAGCTCTTTCGTCATCGATTTTAGGGTTAAAGTTGAAAAATTTGTGGGGTATTCTGAATTTTCTGCAAAGAGTTTTATTGTTTTCGAATGATTTTTGGGGCGTTTTGTTTTGTATAAATTGTTGAAGGGGTGGGTGGTGAAAGTGCATTGCTGGAATAGGATATGAATAGTGTATTCAGTGAGCAGATACTTGCAGACAAGCTCTCCAAGCTCAACAGCACCCAGCAATGCATTGAAAGTATCCTTTTTTTCTTTTATTTATTTCGTTCCAAGGTTTCGCAATGCCCTTTTAATTTTCTCTGAATGATACCTTCTTGTTATTTGACCTAACTGATGAATTAACATATCTCTGGAGTTGGTAGTTTGGCTTTTCTGGTTTTCTGTTTCGGTTATGCTTGCTTGACAGGGTTACACTTTGAGTTATCTCTCTTTTGACGTAGTTTTCTAAAGTTCGAAATGTAAACAATAGCTGACACTAAATTCTGAGTTGCTGCTATAAACGAATAAAGGTTAATTTCCCAAATTTATTGCTACTCCACTCTCAACTTGTTCAGTGGTTCAACGAGATGGTTTGATAGTTAGACAACGTAGGCACACAACACCATTCAGTTAACCCTACCGGTATCATTAACTTGCCTTTTAAGATTGGTGGGATGATGCTCCAGCAGCAAGGATGAAATGAGTTGCAAGCAAATGTATATACTGTTGAGTTGATTAAAGCGCTTTTCTTTTTGTAATTTTTTTTTTTTAAGGATGAGTTAGAACAATAACCAGGTGTATATTTCTTGTTATCTTGTATGAATTCTGAGGAAGTGATGCTTAATGTCTGTGTTGCCTTGACTTTGTAATAAGCTTTGTCGCATTGGTGCATATTTCACCGGAGCAAAGCAGAACTGGTTGTTGCAACATGGGATAAGCAATTCCATAGTGCACAGATGGTTCAGAAAGTTCCTCTCTTGTATCTTGCAAATGACATCCTGCAGAACAGTAAGCGGAAAGGAAATGAATTTGTTGCTGAGTTTTGGAAGGTTCTTCCTGCAGCTCTCAAAGTTGTTCACGAGCAAGGCGATGATCGTGGAAAGAAAGTTGTATCCAGATTAGTAAGACCCTCCTTTGATTTTGTTTCATATAACCAACCCAGACACTAACAGCATGACCTGTAACTGTAATTGAAAATTCAAGTTCTGGAATTTGGAGTTGGGTATTGGGTTTGGTCAGTATTCTCTTTTAAATCTTCTTCCCTTCCTCTTTACCTGGCCTAAGGAATGCTATTTTAATCATGTGAACCAATTTAAGAATATTTGACCAACTGGTTATTATTCTCTTTTAAGATGTAAAGCAGAATGGCTTAACTTTGTTGTTGCTTACAAAATTGATAGGTCGGTATTTGGGAAGAGAGACGAGTATTTGGGTCTCGTACAAGGAGCCTTAAAGAACTGATGCTTGGGGAAGAACTGCCTCCACCATTGGAACTCAGTGGCAAAAAGCGCTCACGTTCAGTCAGAATTGTAAAAAGAGGTTCACGCTCTATCAGAACGGTGAGAAAAAGGGCCTGCTCTTACTTTTCTCATTTTGCTTCATTTTATTTCTTTTGGACTACCATCTCTGTTTAAATAAGTCTTTGCTCAATTTGACACATATTTTGCTCGTACGTTTGTACTTGTTGAAAGATTTCTAACTTCATGTTATTTGGAAAATAGAAACTTTCTATTGGAGGCCCAGCTGAGAAGATTGTATCCGCATTTCACTTGGTGATCAGTGAACATCCCACTGAAGATGCTGAGATGAGTAAATGCAAGTCTGCAGCTCACCGTGTAAGGAAGTTGGAGAAAGATGTTGACATTGCCTGTACTAATGGTAAACTAACAATTCTATACAGTGAGCATTTATGGTAGTAACTAGAGTAATTGACCGTATATATTGTCAGCTGTTTCCAAATTACATCCTTTTAATGGAATCTTGCCTTGATTTGTAAGATTGTTGTTTCTGATGCATATTTTCTTTTATCTTCAGCAAAAGATCCAAAGCGGAAAACTTTAGCAAAAGAAGTAGAGGAGGAAGAAAATATTTTGAAGCAGTGTATCGATAAACTTAAATTAGTCGAAACAAGTAGAGTAGCACTTGTATCTCAATTAAAAGAAGCTCTGCATGAACAGGTATCCAATCAGACCATCATTTTCTTTAATTATTGAGTATGTTTTCAATACTGAAGCATGCAAACAAGCAAGAATGTAGTGCTCCTTGAACAAGACACTTTGTTTCATGGTGTATGCTTTTGCTGACTTCGTAGAATCATCTCTTTTCAGGAATCTGAACTGGAGAACGTTCGAACTCATATGCAGGTATGCCTCTAATAATTATATTTTGTTAGAAGTTGTACTTTCTGCTTTTCATCTATTAAGTTTTTAAGAGATGTCAGACCACAAAAAGAAAAGTTTTAAGAGAAGGGAATATTAGCATATTATAAATTTCACCATTTGATCACGATTCTATAGTATTTCTTGGGGCAAGTCCTGGATTACATTGGTGGTTAGGGGCCTTCCTCTTCAATCCACTGCACTAGTGTAGAATATTTTGTATAGTATTTCTTGGGAGATTGTTTGATGGATCTGTGGGACATTGTATTTTCATGTTTTAGAATGCTAGAAAACCTCTTATGTCATAAGGTAGCATCCACTTGACCACCAGAACTGTTACAAGAAGCGGCAGCTAAATTTCCTAGACCCAGTTGAGGTCATGGACCTGAATTGGTTGATCATTCAAGTCCAATTAAGAGGTAATATAAATGGGTGGATGTGTAGGACTCATTTATGAGCTGCGTAGCACCCAAAATAATGAACACAACGAGTTACTGTCCTCTTCCACAGCAAGTTCTGAGAAGACGGAAATGAAAACAGGATAGAACCTCTCATCAGTTCCTTTCTTTTGGAACTGTTCATTTGGTTGGTGTGAGTTTTGATCTGTGGAATTCTCCGAGATAATCTGGACCAAGTGTTTTACTGCCACACTTCCTAAAGCAAGAAAGTGACATTCTAATGGGCTTTCGTCTTTCCATTACAGTGGCTCGCCTTGATTTTTCTTTTCTAGTACATGGCTTGCCTTCAATCTTAAACTTGAAGAGTTGTTAGTTCTCGAGCGAGCAATTGAAATGATTCTGGAGCATCCTCAGGTTTAGGTATCGTTCCTCCAATGATTGTAGGACCAAGTATTTCTTGGCGTGCTCTAATATGATCAGATTTATAAGTAAGCATCTCTTGTAAAATATGAGAAACACCAAATCCCTCTAGAGCAATCAACTACGGAGAAGAATTTTGATATTAGGACTTTTTTTGTGTAATGATGGCCTGCTCTCTCGTTGCTCTTGGTACTGTTCTGAGAAAGAACTTTGTTGTCGTGTACTCCAATTCATAACCCGTTTTGTTGTTGTGTACTCCAAGTCATAACCTGTTTAGCTGTTCATGGGCGCAACATGTAGGCTATGTTTGGGGTGAGGGATTTTCAAGTTTCAAGGGGTTGAGGCCAAGCTAGTGAGGAATGGACTACAAAAGGTAAGAGGGGATTTGAAATGCACCATGCGAATTACAAAGGCATGTATGAGGGATTTGTAAATGATTCCTTCCAAGTAGGCATTTTCAAATCCCTCTCACATGCCTTTGGAATACTCATGAAATGCATGTCTAATCACCTCTATCTAATTTTGTACTCTATTTCTTACTACCTGGTCGTCAATTCCGTTGGACTTGAAAATCACCCAAATGTAGCCTGTTTATAGCTGGCCAGGTTCGATTGCATCTTGTCAAGTTTTCAATGACCTTTGTGGTATGCATTCAATTCCCATTCTTGAAAGTTCTCTAAAATGTCGTGTTAGCAAGCTTTGCACAGATATCAGGCTAGTTTTCAGAACCTTGGTTGTGATTATGAGGTCATGCAAATCCAGTATATAAAAACAATTGACATGCTGATGCAGTAATTCCTTAAAGCATACTATCTTGTCCCCTCAGTTTATTTGATGTTGAAATTATTTTACACATGGTTTTTGTCGTATTGTGTCAAAGCATATAGAACATGAGTCTTTCTCTGTCATTAGTGGTTGATTGCAGTCGGTACAGATAGCTGGAACACCATTAGTTAGCTTTATTATTATGACAATAGTGCAAGGTATCCCCCGACTCCGAAGTTGATATGTTATGTTTTGATGACTGTAGGTAGCACAGGCACAGGCAGAAGAAGCCACCAACATGCGGAAGCGGCTCAATGATGAAGATTATGTGTTTAAACCATCAAGTGCGACCAGTCCTTCAACTGATGGAAATTCTATAGGCGGACAAACACCTAGGAAATCAGCTGCAGCCATTGCAGCTTTGGTTGCAGACAAGCTTGCTGCTTCAAGTTCTTCTCAATTGATTATGACTTCTGTTCTTTCAACATTTGCTGCTGAAGAAGCGAAGAATGCTGGTCTGACAAAGCCCTCCACGTCTATGCCGGGCACTGATTCAATATCCAAACCTGAGAGGTCAATGCCAGTTTCAGATGCCAATGTTTTTATGTCATCACAAGCGCCTTCTGTGCAGCCAAACCATTCATACCAATCAGCATTGGTTCCCCAACCGCAGAATCAAGCCCCAACCTCTCAAGGTCAATTTCACATCCTTCCAAACCCGCCATCTCAACAATATTTACAGCCGTCAGGAGGGGTCATGAGCCCATATGGTTATGGTAGCATTCCACATTTGCCTCTAGGGCCACCACCTCCCCCACCTCATATGGTGAGTCCAATGGTGCCTTTGGCTCAGCAGCCACTGCAAATGAATCAGCAGCCTGTACAAAATAGCCAGCAGCAACCAATACCCTTAACTCAGCCACCTCCACCCCCTCCTAGTTTCCGGCCACTTCAGCAGCCACCTGGAATGGTGTATTATGCTCATCCTCATCACTCTCAGTGAGTTTGATAACTTAGGTAGACAGTGTAACAAATGTGAGGTTTAAATAATTTAGGTAGACAGTATAACCAAAGTGAAATTTTGAGGAAAAGCATTCTGTAGTGAGATCAAATTTTTGTTTATTCATTTTGGTGTCGCGTTTCATCTCTCAAATTTTCCCTTTGCGGATCTGATATAAACTTATAATTGTAGGTTTTCTTACAATAATCTTGGGTAGTTATTGTAACCAAATGAAAATCTCATACGACGTGTCTTTACAATGTGTATAGGATATCGCAGACACGAAGTGTAGATATATAAACAAACAGAAAAAAAAGTAACAAGTCAACATTTCATTGCTTTCCTCAATACAAAATCTTTAACGAAGAGTGGCACATGATATAAGATGGCGAAAATGGTAGAGAGGTGACCGTAGGAGAACCAAGACGGTGGATTCTTCTGCAGAATGGCAGCCACAGTCGTCTTTGCAAACTCGTCTGAAGGGGTTGATTTAGGACCTTGTGAGAGAGTGGCTCTGGCGCGGATTGCTGCTTCGAAAGGCTTGTATAATTTCCATTCGGGCATCTGGTTGTAGCCGGCTAAAGCAGCACGTCCGATGTTTGACCTAATTCCTCCAGGTACAACCGTGATCACACTGATTCCAAAGGGCCTCAGTTCCAATCTAGTAAACATTGATACCTTGAGGATAGTTAGAACCATAAACAGGCGGAATAAAACAATATAAGACAACAAAGCTGTACAAAATTGGACAAATTCACGTGGCCAACGTGTAGGTCAACTGGGAAGGTTTCGAAGATAAGTACAACTAAATATCTTAACATTATTCCCCACAAACAGATGATGTCTTCAGATGAAATCCCAGAAAAATCAAAACGTTTCATTAACTAGGAACTATTTTGTTGCTAGTACGAGGTTTGTAAACAAAACTTCATTACCGAGCATAACACAAAACACAAACCTTAAAGAATCACTGAGTGCATGAAGAGCAGCTTTGGATGCTGTGTAAGCACCAGCCCACGGTGTAGGTGCCGCAACAGTAACACTTCCAACATTTACAATCTTTCCTTTTCTTCTTGATGCCATGTGGGGGATAACAGCTTGTATCAACCTCATGGAACCTAAGCAATAGCATAACATCATGTTTACAAAAAGCACACATGCTATCCATCTGCACAACTTTGATCAAGAATGGAATGACTAATGACTAATCTTTATTATCATTGAGATTAGCAACGTAATCTTCCTGAGTCGTGATATATAATTTGCAGTCTGTCGGAGGCAATGCATATTCCGAAATCAGCATATTTAAGTTTACAAGCTGTTGTATTGCATACAAAAGTCAAAAGAAGATGAATGTTGTTGAAAGAATGATCCAATGCGACTTATATAGGAGTCTGGAGCGTGATGACACCGTTGTATTGACACTAATAGATGATTGCAATCTGTTATGCTTATACGCCCTTTCCTTTGAACATGTGCACTCGCAACAGTTAAGAAGATGAGATTTCAGAAGATGCATAACTATGATTGCAATTCTGTTATGCAAAAGGAACCTGGACTAATAGAGAAAGAAGATGACGAAAACAGACATTCATAATATTTGTAGCCACATATATTCATGTATCCATTATAGCTCCATGCTAACACATGACACCGACTACCTTTTTCTTCTACTTCTCACATAATTCGAAGAAGGGTTAATTGTACTTTGCACCACTCCAAAACTTCCATGGCACAGATGCACAAGAACCATGGCGTTCCGTGCCATGAAAAGTCTTTCTCAAGGTTAGGACCATGTAACATTTGGTCCATGGCATACAAAAACTTACAACCCTTGAAGTTACTAGTCCGTTCAACATTTACCGTCTTAATCAGTTGAACCGTCAAGTAAACCGTTGTTTTTTTTGCTTACATGGACCCAAGATTCATGTCATGCATGTCATTTTTCATTCATCTCCGTATTATCTAGAAGTTTAAGACTATCTTCACCAAGTGACATTTGCACTCCCTCTTACACAATTTGAGCGAAAACCAATGTAATTATCCATCCATACACCAGTTTATAGGAAAGTCCTCATTTTAACCGGTGCATAACATGTTAATTTTTGACATTTGAATAGAATAAATCAAAATAAAATCCAGTGACAAAAGTCAACAAGAGTAAAAAACAGGTACGCAAACATCACTTACCGAGTTTATATTACCCCAATACGACAGAAAAACAAGAATGATATGAGAATACATGAACGAAGAGGAGAGACAATCAGCAAGTATAAATCAAAGATCGATCACGAGGACAGAAGTGACAAGTGAGAAGTTGGAAGAGAGAGTACCGAAAACATTGGTGTTAAAAGTGTGTTGGAGAGCAGAGAGAGGGACCTCAGCGAGTGGACCAACGCACTGAACCCCAGCGTTGTTAACCACCACATCAATTCGGCCGTACTTCTCTAACACATTCGACACCACCCTCTCCACGCTCTCCTCCGAAACCACGTCCAACTCTTGCAAATAAAATCGCGAGTCCCCTTCAAGATCCGCCATCGATCTCACTGACCTGCTCGTCGCCGCCACCACGCAACCCTCTGCGGCGAACGCGCGTGCCAGCGCGTGACCTATCCCCCCTTCCGAGCACCCAGTTAATAGAACCACTTGCTGCCCGTATACCTCCATTTCACTGAGATTTTTTTATTTTTTTTCCTGGTTAATCGATCTGAAATTAAGAGCATTCTTCTGTTTTGACGGTGGTATGCATAGGGCTGGAAGAAAATCCCAAAAATCCCAAACCGAATCAAAAAATTTCCAAAACCAAACCGAAAGTTTCGAAAATTTTGGTACCCAATACCAAACCGATCCCGAAATTTTGGTATGGAAATCGGTCTCAAGTTTTTGGTATTTCGGTATTCACAAACCAAACCGAAATATATATATATATATTATTTAATTTTTAAATATATAGGATCACATCTTTAAGGAGAACATCATCTACCTACAATAGTGAAAATTAAAATACTGAAGGAGCACTGGAAATCAATGATGGAACATATACAGGAAGGAGCCCTAAGATAGATAGTGGAACATATGCAGAATTTTTAAATCACAGAAGATTGATAGATGGATACATAGATGCAGAATAAACATGGGAGATTGATAGATGGATACATGGATAGATTATAAGTTACAATTTGCTTGAGAAAACTTTACATCTATCTATAAAATTAACGTTTTAGACGTAATTTTGGGGACTAGGATGATTATAGATAGATTTACTAGTTTACTCAAGCATATATTAACGTTTCATATTGGCAGATTGCTTTTGAATATGCAGATACTAAATGGGCCTTGCCATTTGATTGGCAGATTTGTGTGCACAGATTAGTAGAAACAAATTGGCAGATTAGGCATGCCTATATGTCAATTTTTCAATATAAAAGGTTGAATTTTAGCCCAAAAGCATAATATGTCAAATTTTAGTCCAAAAGCCCAAAACTATTTCGGGATTCCCGATTTGTCCTGAAATCCCGAAACTATTTCGGGATTCCCGACAAGTTGGTTTGTGATCGGTATTGAAATTGGGATTCTCGAAAAATTTTGGTTTGGGAATCGGGACAAGGGTTTCAGTATGGGAGTTTCGGGATTCCCAAAAATCGGGATTCCCGAAAATTTGGTTTGGGATCGGTATTGAAATTGGGATTCCCGAAAATTTCGGTTTGGGAATCGGGACAAGGGTTTCGGTATGGGATCCCATACCGAACCACCCCTAGGTATGTATTATTCTTTTGAGTTAATCTTTGTTTACTACCTAAAGTTTCGTGATTTTCAACATTTGGTACATAAAGTTTTTTTATCTAAGCGTCATACCTCAAGTCTTAAATTTGGGACAATTTCATACCTCTGTTAGTCAAACTTTTAAGTTTGCCGTTAACGAATGACGTGGCACCCATGTGAACAATAACTAGACGCTACGTGGAAATTAAAAATAAATTATTTATAAAAAAAATAATTAATTAATTTAAGAAAAAAAAAAACCTTTCTTACCCAAATCCCACCCGTGCCCACCTCCCACCTTCCCATCACCCACCCCTTCTCTCACCCCCCAACACTCTTTCTCTCGCACCACTCCTACCTCAACCCCCGATCCCTTCCCTCCCTTTCTTTCCTCTGCACACCCACTCCGCACACCCACCTTCAATTCCCTTTCCCTGTACATTCCACCAAAACCTTCAAAACCTCCAGCCTGTGATGCTTCACACACAAGTGCAACCCACCCTTGCCTCCCTGAGTCAAAATCCGAGTCTTCATCGGTCTGACTCGGCCACAACCGCAGCTCGCTCCTTGATCATACCCAGATGTAGGGGAGTGAACCCATCGCGATCCAACACCAAACCCAGATCTGGGTTGACCCGCACCAGATTTTTCACCATCGGTTTTTAATTTTTGAATTTGATGATGTTGAATTTCGTGGGTTTCTAATTTTTGATGGTTTGGCATGTGGTTTTTTTTTTTTTAGTTTTGTGATGGTGAGAAGAGAGTGAAGGTGCAGGAGTCGAAGAGGGAGGGGAAACACTGGGTGCAGAGGGGGGGATGAGGAATAAGGTGGATGTGCAGAGTCGAAGAGGGAGGGGGAACACTGGGTACGGAGGAAGAGAGACGATGCGTAGGCTATCTTCCCAACTGATCCACAAGCGCAACAGGGCAGCACCGCGAAGTCGGTGTTGTGGCGAATAAATTGGATCTGAAGAAGATGATTGAGGAGCTGGAGTCCATTGAGATTCCTTCAGTGTTCATTTGCCCGATTTCGTTGGAGCCAATGCAAAATCCCTCGACACCGTCGTACTGTTCTGTGTTGTGGGACTAGCAGGCCTACCACGTCGTGACGGCCTCCTCCTTCAACCCTGCAATCGCCATCCACGACTCTGAGAGAGGGGAGAGAGAAACCAGAGAGAGAGAAACTTATGAGATAGAGAGAGGAGATAGGAGAGAGGAGAGAAGGGAGCGAGTGGTGGAGATGGAAGCTGGCGTGGGTGAGGGAGGCAAGGGGCTTACCGTCGCACCAATCGAGGGCGAGGAATCCGGCCCTTTTTCCAATGGGGAAGACGAATGGGGAAGGAAAAAAGGGGTTCTGGTTTTTTATGTTTTTTTTTAAGTACTTTTATTTAATTAATTTTTTAATTTTTTTAATGACACGTGGCGCCCAGTCATTGTCTACAAGGGCGCGACGTCATCAGTGAACGGCAGACTTAGCAATTTGACTAACGGATGTATGAGACTGCCCCAAAATTAACACTTTAGATATGACTTCGGGACAAAAAAAACTTGTTGTACTAAATGTTGAAAACCACAAAACTTTAGGATAGTAAACAGAGATTAACCCTATTCTTTTTAGGTCGGTTTTGACAGGAAATTTGGAAATATAGTCGTTTTTGAGACCACGTATTGGATTATGGCCTACTTTTTTTTGACACTTACAAAACTAACCAAAATTGATGTTCAAAAGACTAAATTACCCTAAGACTAAAACTTTCTTAGTTCCTGTCTTCTCATTTCTGAATAATGATTCAGCTGCGCCTCTGTTTTGTCCAGCATACACAACTCAGCTTGCCATTCTGCTAATTCAGTCGTCTTCCTTGCGGGTGCGGGTTGGTGGGTGTTGGGTGGTTGAATCAGTTCAATGACTACTCTATATTTGGTAAATAAAGTTTGCTATCGCATAATCTGGAACTAAGGTAGTGAGAGGGAAAAATATGTGCGAGTCTGGGTCCCTGGGAGAGGAACTGGGCTTGAGAACTACATGATCTGCGACAGCATATAAAAGTGCAGTAATGCACAAAAGAAAGCAACACAGAAACGACAAAAAACACATCAAAACCCAGGAAAATTATACATAGCCTGCAGGCAAAGCCACATTTCATAGTTGATAATTTATCCTTTATTTTCAAATTAATGGACGAGAGAGAGAGAGAGAGAGAGAGAGAGAGAGAGAGAGAGAGAGAGAGAGCACAAACGCGTTCTATTGGGTATCAATCGCGATACTCGTCATGCGGTTGATGAGTTAACTTCAGAGTTTGCGGTAAGAAAAAAGTGGTTAAGTGATTGGTGTGCTGATCTCTTAGTTTTATTGCTTTTTGGTGGAAATATCAGGGCAGTGCACCAGTGCCTGGATCTTGATGGTTCAACAATGGGGATGATGAGAAAGAGAGTTTTTGTCCAGGGGTAATTATGTCTTATGAAGATCAATTTTGGTTAGTTTTACAAGAAATAGAAAAACTAGGTTGTATTTCATTAAATACTGTTTAAAATGGTTATATTTTCAAACTTTCCGGTTTTGACATGGACACTTTGTTTTTTAATTAAATATTTTCCCAACAATTTTGGTGCTCAATTTCATTTCATTTTATCATTCTTGTCATAAATATTGTATTAAAGTGTGATTGTGTAAATTCTAGATTAGATTTAATACTAGTTTTCTTCCTTATTTCGACTTGTATTCCTTAATATAAATAAAGATATTGTGTAGGAAGAATAACACATCCTCTATACAACCCTACAAATACATCTCTCTCCCAACTCTCTCTCTCTCATGCGCCTTTCTCTCCCTTGTCAGATTAAAATAAGCTACAACATGTTATCAACACGCTTTTACCGCTGCGCTTACAAATCTGACGTGAAAATTATTCGTCTTCAATCAGAGGACTATTACGTTTCAATTATACTTAATTGATTATATTGATTCATATACTTTTATTTATTTAATTTAAATTTTTTGTGTTGAACGTGATACAAGCTTTGGAGATGGAAAGTCGAAATTGAAGAAAGAATTTTCTGCATCAAACCAGTTCATCAATATCATCATGCAATCAGGTTCTTCCAAAACAACAATTTTAACCTCGATATTTTTGCAGCCCTGATAGCATGAACATTCACCATAACGCATGACCCAACTTTACGTTTTTCGAATTTTAGATTCTACATATTTTGTGTATGCATTATATTCATAATTGTTGAATTATGTGAATTGATATTGCCATGAATTAATTGTATAGTTTGATCATGCATGAATTCAATTGAATTGAATTGAAAGAAAAAAATTGAAAATTAGGGTTCTAGAACCCACACCGAGCAACAGCCTCGAGCCTCACCCCCGACCCCCGAGCCTAAGCCGGAGCCAGAAGCTCCAAGCCTTTGGAACCTAAACCCATGACGTCGTTTTGACATTGTCCACCTGCGCAAAATCCTGACGCCTTTCACGGTGTCGCACTTATGGCCCACGGCCATGCTTATCCACCACCTGCCATCTCCGATGACCTGCATTCGTCGTCGATTTGCAGTCGTCAACCATGATTTTGGCCGAGATTCGTATGAATCTCCACGAATTTCGAAAACCCTAATTTAAATCTGAGGGTTTTTTATTTATGGATGTCGAGATTTTCTTTCTCCGTCACACCATCGAGGTTCCACGTCAAACCCGTGACTCGCTCTGAGTTATTTGACCAGAACACAGCCGCCTGAAGCAGCGGCATCAGCATTCTTCCCCGGTGACCATACCTAACGAAGCCGAGGTGTTCTTGGATTAAAACCCGAGCCCAGTTGGGCCTTGGTTTCTTCTCAGCATGAAAAAAAAAGAACATTTTTTTTTTCTTCTTCCTTTGGGCTTGCCTGCAGCGGCCCATTGGATGTGGATTTTTGTTTGGAAGCGTAATGAGAAGAACGAAATTGTGCGTTACAAAGCTCGTCTTGTTGCGCAAGGCTTATCACAACGCCCCGAGATTGACTATGACAAAACCTATTCACCTGTTATGGATGTGATTACTTTTCGCTATCTTATCAGTTTGGTAGTTTTCGAAAAACTGAGTATGCAGCTTATGGACGCAGTAACTGCGTATCTCTATGGGGATATTGATAAGGACAGTTATATGAAAGTTCTCGAATGACTTACTTTAATTGGATCAAATAGTTCCAGACCTCAGAAGAATGTGGTATAACTGTTTGATTGAGTATTTGACTAGTCAGGGATATGTGAACAATGAACTATGCCCTTGCGTGTTTATTAGGAAATCACATTCCAGTTTTGTGATTGTTGCAGTTTATGTCGGCAACATGAACCTCATCGGAACTCTTGAAAAGCTCGAGAGAATTACCGCGTACCTAAAGTTGGAATTTGAGATGAAAGATCTAGGAAAGACTCGATACTGTCTCGGCCTTGAGATAGAGCACCATTCCAAAGGAATCTTAGTACATTAATCGAACTACACCCATAAGGTGTTGCACCGCTTTAACGAGGATAAAGTGAAGCCTTCGAGTACTTCTATGGTCGTTCGATCGCTAGATGCAAAACAAGATCCCTTCCATCCGAGTGAGGATGAAGAAGAGATTTTGGAACCCAAAGTTCCTTATCTAAGTGCGATAGGCGCTTTATTGTACTTAGCTCAATGCACTACACTTGACATCTCCTTCGCTGTTAATCTTTTGGCAAGATACAGTAATGCACCAACATGCATACACTGGATTAGTGTTAAACACATATTCTGTTACCTTAGGGGTACTATGGATTTGGGCCTGTTTTATCCCTACAAATCCTCGAGTGATGCCATAACCCTTCTCGGTCCTCGAGTCGATTCCCGCCTTGTTAGTTATGCCAACGTAGGTTACTTATTTGACCCATATAAGGCGCACTCTCAAACGGGTTACATCCTTACCGTTGAAGGCACCACAATATCTTGGAGGTCAACTAAACAGACCTTAGTTGTCACTTCATCTAACCATGCTGAAATACTCGCTTGACACGAAGCCACTCGGGAATGCTTCTGACTGAAAGCAGTTATGGGCTATAGTTGAAGCTCCTGCAATCTTTACCTCGTCGTTGATGTCCCGACGACGATCTATGAAGATAGCGCATCATGCATTGAACAACTCAAGAAGGGTTACATCAAATGAGACAACACCAAGCACATTGCATTGAAGTTCTTCTTCTCACATCAACAACAAAAGCATCAGAAGATTGAAGTCACACAAATCCGTTCACAAGACAACCTGGCAGACTTCTTCACCAAATCATTATCGAAGGTGACATTTCAGAAGCTTGTTCAAGGAATAGGTATGCGTAAACTTTCTGAGTTGTAACATTGTTAGTTCTCTTTGGAATTATGTCAAACTCAGGGAGAGTATCCTAAAGTATACTTGTTTGATCTTAATGTACTCTTTTTCCCTATGATTAGGAGCACTTTTCCATTTGGGTTTGTGCTACCTAACGAGGTTTTGACGAGGCACCCACCTTGGATTGATGATATCCCTGATGACGTCCTGTAGTCATTTCATTTGACTTTGCATTTTCTCATGCACTTTTCCTTATACTATGGATTTTGTCCCTACTCGGGTTTTACCATAGCCATTAGGTTTTTTGTGAGACTTAGTTCTATATGCAAGTTCCTACTTTACTTTGAGACTAGCATGTTCCCAAAATCAATGCCGACGAGTTGACTTCCTTAACTCTACATGATGCCGAATCTACTTGAGTATTTACACACTCAAGGGGGAGTGTTATAAACATTGTATTAAAGTGTGATTGTGTAAATCCTATATTAGATTTGATACTAGTTATTCTTCCTTATTAGGACTTGTATTCCTTAGAGGAGAAAGATTCTTCCCTCCTTTATTACATAAATAAAGGCATTGTGTAGGGGGAATAACACATCCTCTACACAACCCTACAAACACATCTCTCTCTACTCTCTCTCTGCTGCGCCTCTTTCTCTCCCTTGTCAGACTAAAATAAGCCACAACAATTCTCTTTTTTTCCTCCTATTTTTATGCATTTGTTATTATGGTGATTTCAATTTTTTTTATTGTTTATTGAAATACATAATTTAATAAATTATAGAATGTTAAAAAATTTGTTGTTAGGTATGTTTGATTATAACAGTATGTTTGGTTACCTATAATATGAATACATTTGGTTTATGGTACATTTGAATTTTTGGTGTGTTTATTTTTAAACCATAGTTTTAATTACTTGTTTTCTTGCCACTTAATAATATGGTCTAGTGATATTCCTCTTCACTTGTAAGTGAGAGGTCATATGTTTGATTCTCGTCAATGGCAAAGTTGAATAACATTATTATGGCAGGTCCATTTACTAATAATGAGAAATTAAATTTCTTTTTATTTTATTTTATAGAAAGAGTCATTAAAAACGTGCGAGTTCAAAGGATTGGGGAAATTAAATTTCCTAGATTGGAGGCAATTAGTTGTAAGGTGAAGTGAAGATGCCTTTGAACTAATGACATGTAATTTAAAAAAAAGAAAAATATCGATTTGGCAATTAGTCAAAGCCTCTTAATCAAATCTTCCAAAAGGAACCAATGTTTGATCTCAAAAGTATTGAAAAAAATGCAAGGGATTCTAGTTCTCCTATTTTTTTATTTGATGAAAAAAATAGAGTGAGTGACCCAGCCAGTGACCGGATAAAAATCACACTACAAAATAGCACACAAATATCCTACATTTTCTTTATTTACACTAAAATTTGTGAATTGACGCATATGAGAATAACACTATGTTTGGATGAGGAAAATAAACTAGAATTTTTTACAAAAGTCAATATTCATAAATTGATATGGATTCATTAACATAAAATTTAGAATTTCTGTGTGAAAAAAAAAACTTGGAATTTGGGACCTCTTTAAATTTCATGTAAATATGTGTCATTCCCAATTTCTATGAGTGACAGTTTAAAAATAACAAAGTCTGTATTCAAATTCTATTTTTTCTTTTAGGTTAACCAAACAAGAAAATTCACATATTCTAGAAAATAAAATTCCGTCATTTCAATTTCCGTCATTTTAAAATTCCTTAGGAATCTTAAGTTTTCTCAACCAATAGAGTGCAAGGGTCTTTCCCACAAAAGATTGTCTCATCTAACTTACACTAATCTAAATTCAACAAAATTTTATATTACGACACAAGACACACAACTCAAAGTTTCGGGATATATGAATTGTTTGGTATTTTAATTAAATCCAACAAAAAACAAGACAAAAACAAAAATAAAATAATGAAAACATATTTTAGTTCACACGTTAAGAAAAACGAGCTAGGGGAATTGCTATTCACCACCAAATAATCATGCAAACATGTTATGTTTCATTCAAATTCCTTTGTACCTTGATGAAGATGCTCAGATTATTTCAATGTTTGAACATAACCTATTACTCTTTCTTATGTAGTATGTTAAGAGAATGATGTTTTCAACTTAACTTAGTTCCTAGCATGCTCTAGAATAGCGTGTTCATAGATTTAATAGGTAGAAATTATTAAGCATTAAAAGAGTTTGAGTCATCACTAGGCATCGTAAGTACCGGTATTGTCTTACTTATCCTAGAAATTGGTTCACATGTTAATCTCAATTTACAAGTACTACTCTAGAACATATGTAGGCCCTCATTTTGTAAGGGCAAGCACACACATAGTCATAGCATTAGAATCCTAGATATGCTTACTAAGTATGCATTCATATAAAACACATAAAGAATTCGTCACTGACATAGGTGTGAACCAATTTTCTTTCATTCATACAAGAGATTCAAACAAAGTGTCATAACAAACTTGCAATCATATTTGGGGCTTCAAAACAGCCCCCAACTGCTAGAAATTTAGTTATACATAATTTCTAATTTAACCAAGAGAGAGACATAAGTTTGAGAAAGTAAAACCGAAAGAAGAGAGTGATGTCTCTGCTCGTCTGTTTCTTTCTCGCTGCCCTTCTTCATTTTCTTTCATCTTTTTGGGTCTGACTCTATTTTCTTTTCTTTGTTTGAAAAATCCTACCAAAAAAAAAAAGTAAATAGCTTGAAATTAAAAGACAAGTGATTTTGATGTAAAATATGTATAAATATGAGCTTATCAGCTAGCCAACCAGCCATAAAGTAGTTAAAGTGGATGTTGTGCAGGCCTTCGTTAATTACAAGGACACGTTACATATATGGGGTTAGGTTTCAGACATGATTAAACACGTTTCGTACACGTGTTGGCCTTCTTTTCACGTACTCGAAACAGAAGTCAGTATACTACATGTCATAATATAAGTGAACAAAAAATTTCAGCATACATCCACTTATATTATGACACAATATTCTAGTTAACTAAAATATCTCTCCTCTCTCTAAGTTACCTCTACTTGCTTTTTTTTAAACCCGAGCAACACCAAGTTGTATGTGATAGTGTGCTCCTTACATGCACTCAAATTAGAGTAACACTCTCCAAAACTAAATTTTATTAATCCCGATATCCTTTTGCATGATACATTACTTTCTTACTTTTAGAAAAATACTTATTCTATTGAAGGAAAATTTAGAGAGTGAGGGTATGAGAGGGACGACAAGAAAAAGAGGGAGGGAGCTTAGCTGGTTTGTAATTGCATTTTTTTTTTCTTGTGGCCTAATACAAGTCATAAAGGGATTGGATTCCTAAATCCTATCAAAATCCTACTTCTAGATTTACACAACCACACTCCTATATGATATTAGCTACAATACTCTCCCTTGAATGTGTAAAATTTAAAAAGTAGTCACATCATGTCTTCTTAGATGATTGTTGAAGTCTTCAAATAGTATAGGCAGTTATAGACGCATATCTAAATTAAAGACATTAAGGAAACATAAACTAACAAAGCCCTGACAATGGTAAAACCCAAAGCAGGACAAAATCCAAAATCTCGGAGAAAAAGGTGAGAAGTGCAAAGTCGATACTTGAAGAAACAAGTTGCGAAGAATGCTCACCTCAGGGTATGACCACTCAAGGATAGGTGCCTCGTTAAAGCCTTGTCAGGTTAGCAAAACCTAGTGGAACAAATGCTCCTAAACTAAGGGAAAAAGAGTACATTAAGGTCAACTAGGTATCTACTAGATATTCTCCCTAAGTTTGACAAAACTCCTTAATTATACTACAAGCGGAGTAATTTGGACAGTTTACACATTCCAATACCTCAGACAATCTAATTGGACTTCGTTAATTACTTGGTGAAGAGATCGGCGAGGTTGTTGTGGGAACGAATTCGCTAGAGTTCGATCTTCTAATGCTCTTGTTACTGATGGGAGAAAAACTTAGGTGCAATGTGCTTGGTATGGTCTCCCTTGATATATTCTTTTTGAATATGGTGTACACATGCAAAATTATCCTCAAATATCATTATAGGAACATTAATGACATACGACAATCCACAAGTGCTTCAAATATGCTCGACGACCCTCAACCATGTATACTCACAAGCGGCTTTGTAAAGGGCGAGTATCTCGAAATGGTATGAAGACCGTAGCAACTAATGTTACGACTTATCCCTAATTTTATTGTAGTTTATTTTCCCGAAAGTTGTGAAGTTACAAAAATATCCCTAGGCTAAGTGGAAATCTTACGTGGACATTTGAGCTCATTTTAATATTTTAACTCCTTTATTGCCATATTCTTGTACTACCCAGTACTCCGAACCCGTGAGTGCAAGTGAAACGTAATCGAATGTGTAATGAAGAAGTTACTTGTGTTTTAAGGTCATGGGAAATTTGGTTCTAGCAATTAAGTCAACGACCATCCTGGCAGAGCCAACATCACACGGTTAAGGGGGGGGGGGGGGTAGCAACACATGATGAACTCAACAGCTCAATGGCCTAGCAAGAAAAAACTCACGGCCTAGACATGCTTGCTAGGAATGCCTAAAAGCCATGTGAATAGGTTGCAATTCTATGGTTAAAATTTTTGCAAGACGCTTCAAGTAAGCAAAGTTTCTAGAACATGCAAGTCAATTGAATAACGAAGATGAAGTAAAGTGAGGAAAACATTTTATTAACTTTTAGAAAATCGATAAACTTTCACGAAGATGGAGTAAAGTGAAGAAAACATTTTAATAACTTTCATAACATGTAAGTTAATTGAATAACGCAGACTACTCATTAGTAGCTTGGAAGATCTTGGGCTCCTCATCAGCCACCTCGCCTCCAGCAACCACCTTTCGTCTAGCAGCCACTTCCCACTTGACAACTTACACTTCCACCAATTCATCTTTAGTAGCTCCAATCTCGACAACTTCACCCTCAACAACTACATCTACAGTAGTTGACAAATCAAACTGGAGCAGTTTCCTATTTCTTGGAAAGCAGCACAGATGTGACAATAGTAGAAGGAACATACTTTAACTCCTATTAAGCAATTAAATCCACTTTCTCAAGTGACAAACTTTCATTCCCACTTCTCATAGTGGTAAGCCTTCCAAAAGTCAATCTAGACTTAGCCATAGATAGACACTTCATTCTATCTCTGAACCCAGATGTTGGGGGAAGCACAGAATTCTCTCACTGAACGATCTTCTCAGACTTCAGCTTCTTTCAGATTAATGGGTTTCATAGGTTTATCAGCTTCATTTTTTATCCTTTGAATGAGATAGCTCGATAACAAGCTTTTTGGAAATAGCAGAGAAAGTCCTTGATTTCTTCTCTATTATAGGCCTAGCAAGTAAGTTAACCTACTAGTAAGGCCCCGCGCCTCTCTCGTAGCTTTAACCCGCTCATCTTTCGTGTCTCCATCCCGCGCTTCTTCTGCGACTCCTAATTGCGCTGACTACTGCTCACAACTCCCAGCCGTGTCTACTCCTACTCTATGACTCCTAACCGCAGCTGGCGCCAGGCCCAATCCACCATCACTAGCGGCCCAGTGTACTAGGTCCACAAGCCTAGAACCACTGGAACCCAACATGCCATATGACTCGTTGCTCTCTCTCGCGACACTTGGCCCACTCCAGTCTTCAGTTCGCAGCTCCAGCCACCCTAGCTTATCTTTTCTTCGGCTCCAGCTAGCCGCACTGATCTCCATTAGCATGAAATCTTTGTTACTGTGTAATTCACTTGGGCCCCAACCCACTAATCCCAGGCTACTCTGCCGCAACAACTTGAAGAAGATAAAGTTTTTCTACTTCTTAACTTCGAGGCACAACAACAACAACGACGACGATGATCAACTCTTCACAAGGCAAGCAAAGAATAAAACTGGGGGAAGGTTCATAAATCCTCTTATTTTCTGTCTTTCTTGTTTAGAAAATAATTGTTCTCTAGGTTTATTTAATCTTCTACTTAAGGTAGAGTTAAATAAATTAGGCAGCCAATTGGACTCCATCTCCTAGAAAACTTTAAATTCTGTAGCCAATTGGACTCCATCTCCCAAAAAACTTTTACTATAAGTCAAGCTCAGAATCCAATGTAGTTGAAGAACCAATGTTTGGTAGGCCTACTCAACTTGGACTTTTTCACTTCTTGCACCTCTTACCTGCAACACATCATGTGTGGGGGCATTTGTGGAGCCAAAAATAATACACAAAATTTTGGAACTAATACATGGACTTTTATTCACACATGACGATAATGCCCTCATAAAATTGGCGAGGTTCACATTCATTCCACGCGCAACTCAACCCTTGAGAAGTGCTAAGTACAACTTCTCCAAGCTTCTCTGCTCATGGCAAGGAGAAAAGTCAAAGGAATTAAAGATATGAATAATAACTAATCCCTATTTTAATCTTTTCTTATTGAAGACCAACTTAATCAAGCAAGGAATCACAATCAAATTTGCAAGGATACGAAGACATAATCCCAAGATATTATTGATTTAATTAATAATATCTTCAGGATAATTCTCTTCATCATCCAACTGATGACACACCGTGGCCAACTGGAAGTCGAAACATGACATGAAAATCCGTACATATGTGACCGACTATCTCTCTATAAGTACCCCATTCTGCACCAAATTTTGGTAAGCATTTGTTACGCAGCTAAGCCTTAAACTCTATCTTTTTTTCAGAGAAACTTACTTAGGCATCAGAGATCCATTGGCCAATCCCCCTCACACCCCACTCCTTGGCGCGTGGCTTTGGTTTTTTATTTTTTATTATTTTTATCAAAGGTGTTTAATCTTTTTGTAGGGTATTCATCTAGCCTGAAAACGGAGGAATTTTTGCTACCATACACATCATGCTCAATCATGGTGGACATGTGAATGAATGAAAATAATGCTATGCAAACATCTTGACGTGTATGTTCTTTGGTTATTGAAGTTTGCTTGCATGCTATTGACTCTTAATTTGAAATTGAAGTTGTACATCCCAATTCGGTTGTAGATTAGGAGAATGTGATCAAAACCACACATCCTATGGTTGATCATATATATGTAAAATGACTCTAAAAATAGGTTAGTAGTTCGATATGGATTAACTTAATAAACAAGGAATTGACTTTGTAATGGTGAATTCAAAATCCCTAGTTCGATCTCCATTATTTCTAAATCAATATATCATACGTTGTTGATAAGAGCATATTTATGCGACTTAGTTAGCATGTTTTCTTGCATTTACATAGTTAGTTATTGTTTATTATGGTGATTTAAGCTATTTTCGTGTGTTTGTAGGTCCAATTGGCAAACTTGGCAAAAAGATGCAATCTGGAGCATTTTAGAGCAGTTTTGGGACAAGAATGGATGTCACATGCATGGAGCACAAGGAATGGACGAATTTGAAGTTCAAATGAGGCTAGGAATGTGTTTAAAAGTTGGAGAAATAAATTCAAGTCAAAGAAGATAAGGAATCAGCTACAAACATGGAACATTAACCAAACCTTATCTTATCTTATCCTAATCTCATCCTACCTTGTTTCCAGCTACAAAAGGGATTTAATTTCAGTTTAGGAGACTTAAAACCTGATTTCTAGAAGTCCTTATCCTTTCCTACATTGATGTTACATGTTTTATGCCTTGTTCTTCTAGAAATCAGCCACAAAACACTCTTTCTAGAAGCTCTATCCCTTGTCCTACAAAAGTGGCGCCCCAAACCCTTCTAGAAGTCCCAAATTCAGCCACAAAACACATTCTTTCTAGAACCCTAAAAATCTGGCGCCTGGACCCTTTCTAGAAGCTCTAGAACCTGCAATCATTTTCCTCCAAGGATTGTGCAATCATTTTCCCTTCAGATTTTGGTGCTAAACCATATTCTTTTCCTTCAAAAATTCATGCTATGCCCTAGCCCTATAAAAACATCCTTTGTTCTGCATATTTTACACACCATTCACCATCCACCCTTCACCATAACTCACCTACATCCATCCACCACCACCATTCAACACAGAAATTCATTCAGCTGCACTCCATCCACCATTCTACACATCCAAACACAATTCCAGCCATCCTTCTTCCCTTGCCGCAGACCATTCACCCCCTAAACTTCCATCCCTTCATCCAAACACAGACACATCCATAGTCTCTTGTGCCGCAGCAAGGTGGGGAAGAAGAAGAACCTTGGCGATTCATTCTTGCAGATTGGAGCGTTTTAGGTGTACTTCGTTCTTGTTTTCAATGTTTATTTTGTTATTACTTTCTGATTTTGCTGTAACCATGAGTGGCTAAACCCCTAATTAGTTAGGGGGAAGTTTGAAGCCATGAACATGTTTGAGATATGAATTGATTTCATCCAATTGTGATTTGATAAGTTGTGATTGCAATTCAATTAATTGTTTTATTCATAACTGATTCTTGTATGTTGATTAAGGATGCATACTTAGTTTTCATGCTTGAGTTTGATGCTAGAACATAAATGAGTTTCACCTAATCGTTACAAGTTTATATTCATGAGTAGTGAATGTTGCTAGTCACAATCACGTTAATTGAATTATGGGCAAACGTATCATGCATTCATAGTTACAATTGCCTCGTCAACACTTATGATTTTCACGAAACGTAATGATCTCTGATTGTATCTCTATTATGCATTCATGTAGGGGACTTTTGGAGAATGATTTGGGTTGTCGCATGCATTCATCCAATTCAATGAGTAAACGAAAATCTGAAGGTTAATTTGTGCATCACGGTTAATCTAGGGTGTTGAGCACCATAGTTTATTGAAAAGCAATTGGAAATCGATTCATGTACAAGTGTGTCATGTGTGGAAAACGGACCTCTAACTAGTCTATCCATCATCTTATTTCCTAAATTCGTTTTACAATCTGTTTAGTTTTACAATTTGTTTGTTTGTTTCAATTTTGTCAAAACCAAAACCCCCTTTTACTTTCTTGTTTCAAAGTGTTTAAAATCTGTTTTGTTTATGTTTTAGAGTGTTTTAAGTCAAGCCATAACCCTAAATTCATCCAAAGTTGTGTTTAGAGTCCAAAACTGCCCAGTTTGTGTTTTTAGGCAGTTTTGAGTGTTTTTGAGTTGTTTTAAGTCTTTTGAACCTGTTTTGAGTCCTTTGAGTCTTTCCAAACGTTTTTAACTTTGTTTTTGTATTTTGAGTCAGTTTAGAGGTTTTAGCAAGCCCTCATAATCCCCGGTTTAGAACGATCCCTACTTGCATTTATACTACGATTTGACAATAAGAGGGTTTAATTTGAGTGCTTAACTTTTATCACATCAGTTGTTACATCTTTCTTGCCTGTTAAGTTATTTTTGTTTACAATACAAAAACCACATTCATTTTGTTACTTTCATGGTTTAGTTGGGGTTTCCTCAAAGCTAGATATTTCAAGAGGTCCAATCAGTCCCCCTATGGTTCGACACCCTTACTTGTGACATTGTACTAAGTTACTAACCTTGTATTTGTAGTTGGAAGTAACACAACAATCTTGAAGAGAGTCCTAGCGTCATATTGACTAAACTCATAGTGTCATACTAGCCAAAACCCTAACCTGAATCAATCCAATAGTTTCCACGAACATGTAACTCCAAATCCATATCAGTTGTGTCAGCTGCACCTAAAATATTGTTTTGGGTATGTACATGGGCCAAAAGATATAAACTATTTATCCCAATGACTATAGTGAATAGTAATTTACGGCTTAATTTTTATGTATTCTATAATTCTCAATATAAGTACATACAATCCTTGTTACATAAGGAAACAATAAAGGACACAAATATAACCTTCCTAAAACATGACTCTAATATTTTCATTCCCTTTCTATATAATAACTCACGCAATACTCCCCCTCAAGTTGGTGTATAGATATCATACATGCCAAATTTGATAAGTGAGCCATCAAAACTTCTACTACACACGGCATAAGTAAGAACATCTGCAAGTTGCTCTTCTGAATTCATAAACGGAATTGACACAGTCTTCTCTTCAATCTTCTTTTTAATGAAATGTCGATCAACCTCCACATTCTTAGTTTTGTCATGCTACACTGGATTCTCGGCTATCTCTCTTGCCGACTTATTATCACTATACAATTTCATCGCCTCCTCCAGTTTAAAACCAAGACCCTAAAGCAACTTCTGTAGCCAAAGAATCTCACACACACCATGTGCCATACCCCTATACTCGACTTCAGCAGAAGACTGTGACACCACCTTCTGTTTCTTGCTTTGCCAAGCAACCAAATTACCTCTAACGAATGTAAAATACCCGGGCGTAGACTGTCTATCAATCACATCACTTGCCCAATCAGCATCAGTAAATCCCTCAATCTTCATATGTCCATGATGTTTATACAAAATCCCTTTTCCCGGGGCAGACTTTAAATACGCCAAAATCCTCATCACTGCTGGCATATGATCCACACTCGGTGAGTGCATAAATTGACTAACCATACTCACTGCATAGGCAATATTTGAACGAGTGTGAGATAAATAAATTAGTCTCCTTACCAGTCTCTAATATCTACCTTTGTCGACCGGTTTCTGATCTGGATAAATCCCTAAATAATGCTTTTCTATAATAGGAGTATCCACAGGTTTACATCTAAGCATGCCTGTCTCCTTTAATAAATCTAGAACATATTTACGTTGAAACAAGAAAATACCTCTAAACGACCGAGCTACTTCAACTCTAAGGAAATAATTTAAATCTCCCAAATTCTTCATCTCAAATTTAGCGGCAAGGCTCTGTTCCAGTTTCATTATCTCTTCTGAATCATCACCTGTTATTATCATGTCATCCACATAAATAATTAAGGTTGTCACTTTACTACTTCTCCGTTTTACAAACAATGTATGGTCGAAGTAACTTTGGTAATATCTAATCTTCCTCATAACTTGAGTAAATCTACCAAACCATGCACGAGGTGATTGCTTACGCCCATAAAGTGACTTTCGCAACCTACATAGCTTTCCCTCCGGCATTATACCCCGAAGGTTATATACTTCTTCTTCCAAATGCCCATGAAGAAAAGCATTTCTTACATCAAACTGTTTTAGTGGCCAATTGAAATTTGCAGCTAAAGAAATAAGAACATGTACTGTATTCATCTTAGCTATTGAAGAAAAAGTTTCCTGGTAATCAACACCATACGTTTGAGTATAACCTTTTACTACTAACCTTGCTTTATACTTATCTATTGATCCGTTGGCCTTGTACTTAATTGTAAAGACCCATCTATACCCAATCGATTTTTTTCCTTTTGGTAGTTCCATTACCTCCCACATATCATTCTTATGTAGTGCCATCATTTCTTCATCCATTGCATCAGCCCATTTAGGATCCTTCAAGGCCTGCTCAACTTGGGTTGGTACTTGGATTGCTTCCACATTATTTACCCATGCTTGGCATTCCGGTGCAAGGTTCTTGCATGACATATAATTTGCTATTGGATACTTCACTTTTCCTTTTGGATAAAACCTGTCAGGAGGAACACCACGATTTTGCCTTGGCGGCAACTTATATATACTCACAACATTATTTGGATTAGTTACATGAGCATCAGTGGTACTTACCTCAAGGATATTCATAGAAGACACATTGGGTGGCACTATAGAATTCGAGAGAGAGGGTGATTTAGGTTCGACAGTAGCTAGCTGCTGGGTTGTTCCAGTTCCTCGACAGACCCTTGCCAGTCTGATGTGTCTGTCTCAGCAGGTAGCAGTTGATGCTCTGTCATATTCTCGGTAGTTTCTTGCCGAGGCCCATTTATCACATCATCAACACACACTCCCCCTGAACCACATATCACATTGTCTGATATTTCTAACCACCCAAGATCACCCTGATCCCCACTAATGTTCTCCTCCCTAGGGATCAGAAGGTGATGGGATCGAAGAATAAAAATACTCGGATTCAAAAAAAGTAACATCCATAGTCACATACATATGGTGACTGTCAGGATGATAGCACTTATACCCTTTTTGTTGGGATGCAAACCCAACAAAGACACACTGAAGGGCACACGAATCCAATTTGCTATGATGAATCTTGTGAATATGAACATACACTACACACCTAAACACACGAGGCGTTAGGGTGTTGGTGGATACTACGGGAACTTGGAGATGTGTACGGAAGTCCACAACCTGAGATGTCATACGGTTAATCACATACACGGCATAGGTAACGGCTTAAGGCCAAAACCATTTAGGCACGGATGCACCAATAAGCAAGGCACAAGCAGTTTCCAAGATATGACAATTCTTTCTCTCAGCCACCCCATTTTGTTGCGGAGTATAGGGACAAGTAGTTTCATGGATAATTCCTTGATCTTGAAGAAAACCAGACAATTCGGAACCAATATACTTACCTCCATTATCAGAATGGAGAACTTAAATAACAGAGGAATATTGTGTTGTAACCATTTGAGAGAAAGACTGAAACACCATACTAACGTCACTTTTGTTCTTCATCACATATATCCAAGTCATACGGGTGCAATCATCAATGAAAGCAACAAACCATTTAATTCCGAAAAAAGTACTAATAGGATAATGACCCCAAACATCAGAGTGCACAAGATCAAATAGAAACATTCTTTTATTCATACTAGGAGAAAACGAAGCGCAATGACTCTTCGCGAGAATACATACTTCATAATGTAAGTCTAATTCTTTTATTTCGTGAAATAAACTAGGCAACATACGCCTTAAATAACCAATCGAAGCATGTCCTAACCGACGATGCAATAACCAAACTTGTAAATTATTGGTACGGGATGCTTGAACTGCATTAGCTCTGCCAGGAACAACGTCATCCACATAATATAACCCCTATCTCTTAGTGCCACGCCCAATTATCTCCTTGGTCTGAATATCTTGAAGTAAACAAAACATTGGATACATAAGTACAACACAATCAAGCAATGATGAAAGGAGATGGCCGGTGTGAGGTACACAATGCCGACCCCAAGAACCGGTATAGTGTTGCCATTTGCAGTTGCTATACACTTCCGAGGAGTCGTGGTCATACAAGTAAATCCAACATGTACGATGTTCTATGTTAGAGGCCAAAAGAACACACCCATACTACCTGTATTGGACGGTGATTCACTAGGAGTGGTCCTAGTCAACAAACTTTGACTTGGATCTCTAGGGGTAGGCACGACTTCCTTGGTACTAGGTGCGCCAGTGGCAATGGATGCACGGCTTCCACTTGCTTCATTAGCAGCTCGCTCCTTGGCACGTAATTTTTTCTTCAATTCAGGTTCAGGGACTCCATGCTTCTGGAAATAGGTATCCTTAGTATGACGGGTTGGCCGTAGAAAGTACACTTTAAATCATCTTTATTCTCCCGAGTAAAAGGACAAGAAGTTGTTGATGAAGGTGAGACATATGGCTAGCTAACAGGGAGTGGCCGAGACACCATGGCTACTGTTGATGTCAGGACTCCTCCTTGGCTGCCGACACTACTTCCTCCCATCATGGTAGCACGACGTTGGGCTTCATGCCTAACAACAGAAAACAGCTCCTCGACATATGGTAGGGGTTGAGTTCTCAAAATATCACTACGTACCTTATTAAATACATCATCAAGTCCCGCCAGGATGGCATAAACTCGATCCAATTGGATCTCCTCTCGAAGTGTCTTCAAGTCAAGAGTAGACTCCATCTTAATCAGTCTTCTTTGATCCAGTTCTTGCCGTACTACCTTGAGATCAGCATAGTACACACCAATAGGACGCCCTTCCTGACGAAGTCGAAACGACTTTACCTTCAATTCATAAATTTAAGAGATATCAGAGCCATCATAATATGTCTGAGCAACTTCTTCCCACACCTCTTTAGCACTACGAAGATGGATGAAAAATCCCATGATAGTAGGATCCATGGAATTAATCAACCACCCTTTCACAATTGCATTCCCAGTTTCCCAAGCATCATACTCGGCACTTTCTTCCTTCGGCCCCTTGATACTCCCTGTCACAAACCCTTTCTTACCATGCCCAGCAATATGCATCTCCAATACTTTAGACTAAAGAGGATCATTTGATCCATTGAGTTTCACGGTATTTGGTACGTTTGAAGCATCATTATGTATCACCACGGGGCTCACAACTGAATTGTCGGTGGTTGTACGTGAATCACCCTCCAACTTCAGCCGTGAGTTATCTTTGACACCAGCCATTGTGATTCACGTACACAGAACAACAGCACAACAATGGTTATTTTTTTGCAAAGAAGCAACAAAAGAAACACTGCAGTATCCCAACAATACTCACGACAAAGACAACAAGCACAGCCTTTGCAATTTCTCTGTAGCAGTGACACTGGATGGATATTTTTCTGGTTAGGGTTACGGCAACTAGGCTCAGATGCTAAATAGAAATTTACGACATAATTTTTATGTATTCCATAATTCTCAATATAAGTACATACAATCTTTGGTACAGTAGGAAACAATAAAGGACACAAATGTAACCTTACTAAAACATGACTAATATTTACACCATATTTACGTTCCCTTACATAATAACTCACACAATTTAGTGTTCCACGACGACAATTAAATCTAATTAAAAGAAAACAAATTCAGAGGAAGGAAAGAGAAAGAAGGTTATTCAGAATGGTTGCCGCGGAACACCAAGGCCATATGCAGGGTCCGACAACAGTAGAGAATTTTAATTTTCTTTGCTTTTATCTTTAGACAGCTAGGGTTTTTTCGATTGAGTTGATGATTGGTTTATATAAAATTTCCCTAAAATTTGAAAAATCACAAGTTACACGAGCATATTAGTGGTCACTTGCAAATGTAACTGTAGATAATAACTACGTACAAGCGAGCCCATGCTAAGTGGAAACTGCTACCAGCTGAAACTTGCAGCAGTGTAAAATTAAGACAGCACAAACATGATCATTTACAAGTCTATATAAAGCTTAATTAAATATTGTCAGCTGCCTCTGCTCTACGTACCGAACCAGTGATATTCGATCGGGGCCTGAAAATTTCCTGAATGGATCTTCTTATTCGTACCGTGACCTTTGTCTCTTGAGCAGTACTAGAACGCTTTACAAATATAATAATATGGTCCTTTCGCTGAAGGAAGCTGCGGGCCTACCCTTCTCGAGGGTACTTAAATAGCTTACCTTACGCGTCTTTTCTGCATCACATATACCCCAGCAACAAAGCTAGCTAGCGCCAACGGAAGACGTGGCTGGAAAACACAAAACAACTTAAAAGTAAGTAATATATATAACACATATTAATAAACGATGTTTTAGTGCAATTATTCAGTTGATGTATGTTATTTGCACGTAATTTAATAAACGATGTATGCTTATGTGAGTGCACACATCTAGATGACTTACTTTACTTTCATAGAATGTTTCTGGTTTCTGTTTGTCTTGGGGGAAAATTTACATTTGTGGAGAAGTTTTTGGTGAAATATGATCAAGTATAAAGCTTTGCAGGTTGTTTTTTTTCAACTAGGAGTAGTGCTGGATTTTTGTGTGGCAGAAATGTGTTCAAATTTTTCGTAAATAGAATTTATTTGTTTTGAAAATTGGGTTTGAAGGTACTCAACTGTGGTGAAACCGTTGTTCAAAAGGGTTGGTGTGGAACTGATCGCAATTGAATTGGATGAACTGGGTACAAATTTTTCTACCCATTACATGGCAATGCTGCAGTTTGCAATTCAGTCCTTAGATTAATGTAATTGAATTTTGTCGTATTTCTAAGTCTGTTCTTTAATCATTGTTTTATCTCTGTTGGGATTGTGATTGAAAAGAAATTAGACTACATTGTTTCTTTGAATGGGGTTTTCAAGTTTTGGACCTCTCAATTGTGATCCATGGGAGAGCTAATAATGTTTATTTTTATTTTATTTTGGTAGAAAGGCAGTATTATTACCAACAACACAACATTGTTGGGAGAGCTAATAATGTTTTTATCATCATTGTTTTGCTGTTTTGCACTCAACATATGTGTAAGAGGAAGCAATAACATCATATGTATAACAATCTACTTAACATTGTCAAGTAGATTGCTATATACTTTATCTTTTGTATATAGCATTAACGTTTTGCAACCCAATCTTTTATATCATTCAAACATAATCTTTTATACAATTTTCAATCCCGCAGCAACGCGCAGGCATAAATTTCTAGTTAAATCTAATCTAGGGTTATCTAAGCTAAGCCACCAATTACATTCCTGAGCGGCTGACCTAACATAGTGTGTGTATATATATTGATAGCCACACCACTATAGAAAGGTGGATATGCTGCACATTGTAACACACTAGGAAATTCTCTAATAGAATTCTTTCATTCTCTCTCAAATTATTTTCTTCTACAACATGTTATCAATACTTTTGCTCTTAACAGAATAAAAACCTGCAGTTTGGTTTCTCTCACCCCTTGGCAACAAACTTTTAGTTTCTCTGAATTTTGAAAGTAGGTTGATTTTTGCGTTTTGAAGTAAGTATTTGGTTTCATGATTTCAAGTTCATGCCAAACCCATAATTATATGTTTAAATATCCCATGAAGCATGAACCTGATTATACTATTTTCTTATTGCTTATGTGAATTTTTTTTTATTTTTTATCATATATCGTTATATTTTTTGCAATTTTGCGAAAACCTCACGATTCAAAAATTACCATGATGCATAAACCCCTTTAATCTAGTTTTATTCATATTAAATAGAAAATGGCAGTTTGTGGTTTTTCATAATAAACATGTGTACATCATATGGAGGCTGAAAATGATGCCTCAATCCCTATTGTTGCAAAACCCTAGCAACTTTGTTGTTAGTGGGATTCCAATAAGTAAGCGTGGCACCCAGAAGCGTGTCCCCTTGCTTTCGAGTCAAATATATTCCAACTGAATACATAACTCTCATTGCAGTCGAAAACACAATTTTTACTTTCCAGTCAAAAGCCCAATTCGCTTCCAAACGAAGCCTAATTCCATATGCTAGTCGAACATGCGAATAAGACAAATAATTCATTCATGTTGCATGAATTTGTTTTGCGTTTCAAGCTCACTTGACTTTAGAAATTTTCCAAGTCAAGAAGCAACAAAACCCAAGCCCAATTGAATTCACTAACCCGTGCCTCACTATGAGTTTACATATTTGGTCCAAGCTCACTCTTAAGCTCTTATTCACCAAACAGAAAACCCGAAGTTTTCTTGCAAAATGAACTTTTAATTTGGATTTTACATCCAGTTTGATTAAACCTGAAGCTTTAATCCACCTCTTTTCCCGCAGAAAAGATGTCAAACTTGAACAAGTTGGACTTCATCGCTCTCTATAATGTTACTAGTGCTAATAAGCAATAACAAGGCCACAATGAAAATAACTAAAATGCAAAATAAAAAAGTAAATAATGAAAAAAACAAGTGAATGATTTGCCCCCTTTCAATTGTGGTTGACTTAGACCAAATTGCACCAATTCGGGCTCCGTCCGTCTAAAGCAGATACACCAGCTAGTTCTTTTGGAGCTGCAGGCATCAAATGTTGGGGCTGTGGGCACATGAAAGGGAATAAGTAAACATAACAAAACTTTGATGAATACAAACCCAACACCAGCACAAAAAATAGTAATCCAATAAAATGCAACGAATTTTTCTTCTCAGAAAAGTATAAAAATAATTGTGCGAGTAAAAACAGTTATATTCTACAACTTCACATATCAAAGATGATATCACCATTCCGTCCGTGTTAATGACACTAAGTTATGGATTAACGAGAAACACAATTTCTTCAGAATGAGGTGGGTGACCTATATATTATATTAAATGGCAAAGCCAAAGATGAATATCCAGGATAATACAAGTTGTCAACAAATTAGGAAGGTAAATGTTAGTAGCACTTCTAGATAGTCATGCTGCACTTCTACCTCTTTTTTTTTTTTTTTTTTTTTTTTTAATTAGGAAGGTGTGTATGACTATTTTTTTGGGTTGTCAATAACAGCTCTCGACAAAAGTCAAAAGAAGGAAATCTTAAATGACTGGTTCAAACTATAATCACTTAACCAGTGTTTGAAGCCTGTTTCTAGTTGTCTTAATGCACACAAAAATAACAATCACTTAACCAGTGTTTGAAGCCTGTTTCTAGTTGTCTTAATGCACACAAAAATAACAATGAAAATTCAAAACCTCGCTGGTAAACTTATCAGTATTACACTAGCTTCTTCCCGCTTGCAACTCATCCTCATGCTTTGGGATAAAAGCAGTATCAACTTTGCCATTTTTGAAATCCTCTATATCAAGGATAAGTTTATGATATTCAATGGTGGTCGGAACACCTGCGGCATAAGGGCAATATCTACATTACCAGCCATGAATATAGAGATATATACATATCAGCTATCTAATTCACGGCCATAAATAAAGAAATTAGCTCACACATAATTTTATTGTATACAAAGTGCAGAAAAAGTAACTAAAATAGAACAATTTCAACAGTTACTTTATTATCACCTGTTATAATAGTGTCATCAAGAGCCCTCTTCATTCGTTCAATTGCCTTTTCTCTTGTTCGTGCCCATACAATAAGCTACAATAGGAAAGCATTTCCGAAGTCAGTGGAACAAGAAACTTGAAAGTTATAATTATATATTGTACATGCATATGAGCAACAATAGCTAGCAATGGTTTGTTGGTCCACAAACCTTTCCAAGAAGGGAATCATAGTTTGGAGGAACCACATAATCAGGATAAACATGGCTATCCATTCTAACAAAGGGACCTCCTGATGGTAAGTAGGCTGTTATTCTTCCTGTAAGAAAGGCAGAAGATTACGAATATTTAGAAAAACAATAAAATCAATGGAAATCATTAAGTGCTGAACTGACTTAGAACTTATGTCATCAGGGGTTGGCCATATCAGATAACAAAACAGAAATACACCAAGTGTCCACACGTGTCATTATGTACTCAGCAATTACCGTGGGAACTGCTGAAGTTTGATTTAGAGTGTGCTAATTTTAAGAGAAGAAGAGGAAATCACAGAAAAATGAGGATGGATATGGGTGCTTCACTCTCTGCAAAATCGCAGAGAATGTTCTTCCTTTTCTGTATTCACCCTCTCACACACACAGCAATGCATAACCGCTGGATTCTCACCATTACATCAGGAAATGATCCCAGCCACACATATAGCTAAGTTCTAGGATCTTTACACATGTCATTTAGACATAATTACAATATGACACTTGGTGAAAATAACCAAAGTGGATACACAATTAAACACAAGGCTTATTTTACTAAACTCAGATTAGTTCAATGCTTATACACTAACAGGAACCAGAACATAGGTACACATACCTGGCCCAGGTCGGAATCCTTTAAAAGCATCTTCTGCATTGATACGACATTCAATTGAATGTCCTCTGAGCACTATCTCATCCTGCAGAATGAGCTACCTCCATGAGACGTTGAACAGAAAGCCTCATATGCATCTTCAAAACTACTTTACTACAATTACCTGTGTGTATCGGAGCTTTTCTCCCATAGCTACATGAATTTGTTCTTCAATCAAGTCAACAGATGAAATCATTTCTGTCACAGGATGCTCAACCTGTGGTTCAATTGGGGAAAAATTTTAGTTCAACAAAACTAAGCAAAATTGTCTACCAGTCAAATCTGTCGTCAAAAGATTAGTTGAACCTGAATCCGAGTGTTCATTTCCATGAAGTAAAAGGAACCTCTTTCATCCAAAAGGAATTCAACGGTTCCAACTCCAATGTAACCAATCGATGCTGCTGCAGCAACTGCTGCGTCACCCATAGCTTTTCGCAATTCTGGGGTCAATGCAGGGGAGGGTGCTTCTTCCAGCAGCTTTTGAGTCCTTCTCTGCGATGGTCACATTCAAAACATGATAAATAATATAGCAGGTGTCATTGAATTTTACATTTCTCAGAATGGAATAGAGGATAAACATCCTAGAGTTACTAAGAGTTAGTTATACGGTAAGGTTATGACATTTTGCTTCCATTGAAGAAATCAGAACTATACGCGGAAAGCTGTTTTCTAGAAACTACAAATGTAACCTTCACAGAGATTAATGCAGCCAATAAGGACATTTAAAGTACCTGGATGCTGCAATCTCGCTCCCCAAAGTGAACAACATTTCCATATTTATCTGCTACGACCTGTATTTACAACGGAGAATCAAGAGATTGCATGTTGTCAACAAATTTCAATTAAAATACTAATTATCATAAAATAACCGGAGTAAGAATGATGAACATGAATTTTACACGAACTTTTGCAAGTACATTACCTGAAATTCAATGTTTCTAGGATTTTGGATGTACTTTTCCAAATAAACTCCATCATTTCCAAAAGCAGCTGCAGCCTCACTTTTTGCTTGCTGCAAACAATCAAATTGAGGCAGTAAATTATGACATGGAAGCTGTTGTACTTTTATGCGCAAACGGAAGCGAATTCTAACAAAGTATCAATATCAACGTCGTAGGTGAAAGCTAAAACAAACAATCTCAAACTAACAAAAGAGATTTATGTGGTTCGGCGTAAAGCCTACATCCACGAGCGAAGCACGACGAGGAATTTCACTAAACAAACGGAGATTACAAAAGAGTGTTTAAACTCTAACAACCCAAATCCCACAAATTACAAACCCTAAACCAAACGAGTAGAGAACCCAAAACTAATGGAGAAGATTCTCCCAAATTGCCCTCTAACTCACAAACTCACAAATTGACTCTCACCAAATTGCCACACAAAAGAGCCACACAAAATACACTAACCCTAAGGTCCTATTTATAGTGCATAGGACCTAGGTTACAATAAGAATCCTAATAGGAGGTAAATCCAAATCCTAATCAAATAGGTAATTAACAAAATCTCTCCACCAAGGAAACCAACTAAGAAGTCAAAATCCAAACCCAAATAGGACACCAAAACCAAATAGGTAAAACAAACCTAATTTTTTTGCATCATCCTAATTTTGAGCCATAAAATCCAACAGAAGCAACAACAGAATACAAAAATATAAAATCTGTTTACAGATAACTAGGTCAAATATGCCTTCAAAGATGAGGCAGGAAATACTATCAAAGAACAAGAACTAAAAAAGGCATCACTATAGCAACAAAAATAGGAAGATAATGCACTGGGTTCTTTAAACTCCTCAGGTTCTTTAGCAAGACGCATGCCACGTCCTCCACCTCCTGCTGTTGCCTTCAATAGCAAATTATGCTTATCACTTAAGAGAAACAAAGAAATAACACATACAATTGTACATTGGCTTTTGCTAACACGAAGTAAAGGGATGTTTCTTGGAAAGTCACAATATTAAAATAATCACTGATTTCATAAACTTTATGATTAATTTAATGAAGTCCTACAAGTTACATGTCTGATTCATTCAAGTAAATATATAACACATTGGTAAACAATCTGCCAGATTTATTTTTTCTGCTAAATGATAGAACAACCTCCTCCAAAAATCAGAGGTAACAATTAGAAGACACCAACTGAAGTCTTTCTTAGCAACTCCATGTTTTAAAACCTATTATGTCCAAAGGAATTAGCAAAAATTTTCTTTAAAAGTGTCCTTTGCTAACCCATTTGACACTTTTATGCTACTTTAATAACTTGTCACTCCAACCCACTCTTACCAACTCTTCAAATCCTCTCTTTCACTTTAAAATACTAATATCTTAACTTTATCCCATCTTGTGGGGTATATACAAGGTCAGTTGCTAATTCTTTACTTTGTTAATTGGGTTGCTACCTCTATTGGGGGTGCGTTTTTCCTACATGGCATAGCAAACTGACTTTGCTACCCAAATGCTACCTCCCTTGGAGATGCTCTAAAATTTAAAAGTATCCAGCTTAATGGTAAATCTTTCATGGTATAGCACTATGTATAATTAGGTAGCCTTCTGTCTTTCCTTTTCAAACATATAAAACTCTTGAGCAACCATTCTATGTAAACGAGCATGTATTCACTCATTTTACAATTGAAATGTAATTAATAAATAATTCTCATATTAAACAATTAGTTTCTTTAAACCAAAAAAAACAAAAAAGAATTCAATTTGGTACATTAATATGTTAACTTTTGAATTTTGAGAGTTAAACATGAAAGGGTGTGCACTGTAAACACTCAGATACAGTGAAGTATAACGAGTTTTAATTAACATGAGATAAAGAAGACATGATACTTTACCTTGATCATAACAGGAAAACCAATCTCATCTGCAAGCCTGATTCCTTCCTCTGTGCTCTGTAGGAAAAATAATAACCTGTTGAAACAAATAATACAAAATTAATTCATAGCAGCACCTAGTTCTGGAGGTGTGGAAAAGTAAAATACCTAGAATTGAAGGAGATACCTGTAGTAATCCATCACTTCCTGGTACAGTTGGAACGCCAGCTTTCTTCATTGTGTCCCTGGCAGACGATTTATCACCCATAACACAGATGCTATCAGGCTGCAAAATGTGACCAAAATAGCAAGCATTTGTTCCACATGAGAGCATGAATTAAAGAATAAGAAACCAAACATAAGAGTCAGGTGCTCATATGTCCATGACCTAATAATTACTAATCACTCTAAGACATGGGAAACACAGAACAGAAAGTGTTAAAAATTAAAATGCAATATAATGTATAAAAACAAATTAAAACGCAACTCAAAGAAAAAAAAAAAAGAACAAAAGTTTGTTTAGGCAAGGTAGAAATATTTTCAATCCAAGTTGAATATAATGTAAAATTTCCATCCATTACTATTCACCAAAAAAGATTGTCAATATATCAATCTGAATTTCCATGAGATTTTGGTATACGAACACTAAATTAAGGGCTGTGATATCCACACACCCCTTTTTACTTCTCACACACTCCTTATTAATTTTTGTGCTTTTATCTTCTTTTATTCATTCGATCTGACGGCAGGAAGTTAAGAGGGTGTGTGAGAAGTAAAAAGGGGTGTGTGGATAGCACACTCCCTAAATTAACTAGGGAGTTTGACATATAGACCCTGCCAAAATTTTAACTTCCCTAAACTTGTAGCACATTTATCCTTACAACCAAGGACAAAATCCATTAAAACAGCCCAACTATGAATACAAGATTTGCAAACTTATCCACATGGGCAAAGTCCTTGATTGTTAGAGAAAGTTTAGACTATGTCCTTAATTGTTAGAAAAGTTTAACAAATGTTTATATGCAATCTACAATTTTCTTATGCCCCTATTAGTAGTATTCACATTAACTTATCATAGTTAGATTTAAGTTTTAATTTTTATCTGTTGTTGAGGAAGCTTACATGTTAAATTTTGAATAAAGAGAATAATATCAAAAAGTCTTGGCTTGAAGATTTTATGTTCCTTTTTATTTGACGAACTTACCTTAGGCCCAATAAAGTTGATTCCATGTTCTCTGCACATTTCAACAAAAGATGCATTCTCAGCAAGGAAACCGTATCCCGGATGCAGCATTGTACATTTCCGACTGATGGCAGCAGATAAAACATTTGGAACAACTAAGTACCTGTAGAAAGACCAATCAAAATGCACAGATATAATCATTATCCTCTGTGACAGAAACTGAGACGAAGGATAAACAAAATTTATCATTATCAACTACTTACGACTGACTGCTTGCAGCTTCACCAATACAAACTGATTCATCAGCCAATTTCACATGAAGTGCATCCTTATCTATTGTCGAGTAAACTGCAACACAAGGTATTCCCATTTCATGGGCAGTTCTAATAATGCGAACAGCAATTTCTCCTCTGTTTGTCACCAGAATTTTTTCAGCACGACATGTAGCATGGAGAGCTCCCCCATGCTTCCTGGATTTAAAACAAACTTGAGCACCCTGAGCTCTCTGGCTTAGAAAGCTGACTTTATTTCCTGCCATAAAGCTACATTGGGAACTTCGGATCTCTCTAGTTCTCCCAAAAAATAAGCCCTGTCAATGACATAAGAAAACCATAGCCAAATGTAAAAGATTATAATTAAAACAAGAAACAGGTCCGGAGATCATAATAGAAGAAAAAGGGTACGGATATTGAAGACCATATAACAAGCAGGCCTCATTGATTTATAAATTCTATTTATCTAGGAATTCCGATAATTTACTTTTCCCAAATGAGTTAAGGTTTTGATCTTTTCTACAAAAGCGAAGACACAGATGGAATTTATCTTACATGATTAAGAGCATAAGAACTTAAACCAAACCTTCAATTAACTAACTAATATGCATTTGCGAAGCGGATCTGTTTCAATAAATATATAAGTAAAACCATCAACCTTGCATGATTCAGTAATCAGAACACAACCCAATTGCGGCTAATCAGAATACAACCCAAGATTCAAAACCCAGACACAATTCAAAAAATAAACAGATGTTGAGTAAGAGAGGTACTTACAGGAGTTGGAGTGACAGTCTTGCAAATGAGCATTGTGGCATCCATTTTCGAAAACAAGGAGACCTAAGTAAACCCAGTTACGCCAAAATGAACAAAAACCAGCATCAGTGTCACTACCATTTCAGAACAACAAGAGCAAAAACAAAATTTGGTATTCGAATCAATCAAACAAGAGAGTACATTAATCAGAAAAATGGGATCTTTCTGCCATTCTCAAACGATAAAAAGATTAAGAAAATGGGTGTGGAGAGGGAAATACCGTTTTTCAATTGTCCCAGAAGAAGAGCAGAGTGAATGAAGAACCAGAGGCAGATGGGTTGATGGTGAAGAAAGCAGTGAGTGAGAGACAAAAGAGAAGAAGGTGGGACGTCCCCGGGGGGCGGAGGAGGAAATGTCAAGAGTGATGCTTTCGATGAAAACGAGGGAATTCGGTGATTGAAAGCTCCGCCCAAATAGCTATAATTGGCTATGCTGTGTTATTATTACTATTGCAACGTGCAAACGCTTGGCTTTTTTATTTTATCATTTATTTTTTATTAAAATATATTTTGAAAATAACGAATTTCGTTATTACTAACTTCTTATCACGTGCATACGCTTGGCTCTTTATTATTTTATTATTTATTTTGTAAAATATATTTTGAAAATAATGAAGTTCCAAAATTCTTAATGGAGAAAGGCAATCAAATTTGGTATCGAATTCGTCATCTACGAGATTCGAATTCGTCATCTACAAAATTCTTAATATATATATATATATATATATATATATATATATATATTTTGAGTACATCGATATTTTTACACTCGGAGAAGGGAGAGTTCGGCTAAACCACACAATGAGCAACCTAATTTGGTATCGAATTTGCCATCTACGAGATTCGAACCTAAGACCTCTCACTTCCAAATGAAGAAGAATATCACCAGTAGCACTGAGTGGTACCCTTTTTACCTTCTGTTTTCACAGCTCACAAAGTCACACCTAGAACTTTGTCACCTCATCTTTAGTCTTAACTAAACAAGTGCACCGTTTACGGAAACATATTTCCACGCCGTTTTATGGCCTCTTTCTCGTATAGGCAGCAAATTGCAGACCAAGTTTCAAAGAAATCTTGCCCCTCGGGCGAATTGAATTAGAAAACTTGTGTCCTCTTTTTCCAGTGTTGTATTTACAAATACACCTAATATCCAAACATTCTAACAAGGGAAAGACCAATGCTAATTGACCTTTACCATTTCGATTGTTTTAGTAAGTACTGTGTTGAAGTATTCCTCCTGATATGGCTACTGCAATTGCATTCGTGAAATCGGGATCCTTCATCAAGGAAGAAGCCATCTGCTTAACCAAATATTTGCGAATTTTTGGTTCATAGTGCTTTCAAGCACGAATGCCCGTGCTCTGCTATGGGTTTTAAGAACACCGTTTAAGATGATATTGTTTACATATATAACATGTTTTATAATTGCTATTTACATGTATATTATTTGAGAAGGCTAAATTAGCAACATATTACAATGATCAAAAGATTGACAGCATTAAACTGCTCATGTTCAAAATATTTTAGATAGATTATGAACATGTTACTGAATGTAGATATTCCTACTTACTGTTCCCGGGTTCATCTTCATCTTCATTATGTAGAGATGTTTTTTTTTTTCCTGACTTTTCCTCTATAACAGTTTCAGCTAGTTCCTACAAAATTTGAAAGAATGAGCTATTAATGTGGATGGTTTCTTAAATTTAACTCAAAAGTTCAAAACATATAAGAAAGCAAAAGAGGGACATATAAGTAAAGCTGAGATAGAGTTTATTTGTGATCTTAAAGGTGCAAATGAAATCTTTGTTTCCCTCTAGTTTCATCTGCTCTATCAGATGCAATGTAAGTCATTAAAATGAGAGCATTCAAACCAACCTTTTTTCCTCACTTCAGTCATATGCCAAATCTATAGAGGAAAAGTCAAATCATTTATAGCAACAAAAACAGTAAAAGGGACAGATGGGATCAATCAACATCTACTAAAACAAATGTGTATGTAGAAATTAAAATAGTAAAGAAGGTCAATAATCATTATGATGAAGATGAGATTTTGTGTTTGTTGCGTGTGTGCCAAAAATAAGAAATTACGTTTGATATTTTGTAGTGATGCTTAACCATGGGATTTGTTGATCCCGAGGTGAAACAGTCTGTATTTAACAGCTAGATGATTTGAAATGTCCTCTTAAATACCCATCATGTCATTGTCTCTATTCCTTTACCAAACCCCTAGTTCCTTCATTTTCCCAAAAATACATCGACTATTTTCTTCTCCAATTCACACATACCTTTACTGAATTCCAAAAATTCGTTTGTTTATCAGAGATATGGCTACCTCTTCATCTGTTCTTCCTACTCTTCGTGTCAGCCTTGACATTTTCTTCGGACCCCCCCCCCCAAATGATCAGAGTTCATAATAAGGAAGATGAAAAAGCCTTCATCGTAGTTGCAGCCATGCCTTGAATGGGTGTAAAGTTTGGTTGGAAGGCACCCATGACATGACCAGTGATCTCCCTATGCTTTCAGACCCCAATCGTCCTTGTATCAGGATTCATCCCTGGTACTTGGATTTGGGGCTAAGGTTTCCCTTATCACCTTTGCTTAAGGAGATTCTAATCTTCTATCATATTGGCCTCTACAATCTCACTCCATCTTCCACTCGCATCATCACTTGCTTTGAGCATCTGAACAACTAGTATAAGGCCAAATTGAGCCTTCTAGAGTTTTTCATTTTCTACACAGTGCAGATGAGCACTGATACTCGGTACTACTTTCAGTCTCAATCCAGCCTTAAGTGGCCCGCCCACATCACAGATCTGCCTGGGCAAGACAAAGATTGGTATAAAGACGTACTTCTCTCTGACAGAGATTGGGAAAAAGATATCTATGCGATGAGGATCCCCAATAAACCCATTAGAAATCTTGACTAGAAAATTGCCATTAAAGACCTTAGCCTGTGTCATCTCGCACTCTTAATAGAGTTTTTCACATCATCTCAGCTGCTCACTAAACTTGGAAACGGCTTATAACACCTAAAAGGGAGAAAGAGCATGGAAGGGATGTCATCATAGATCTTTTTTCCAACCACCCCATCCTGAATCCGGAATAGGTTGACGCTGAAACCTCCAGTTTGCCCCCAAACCAAAAGGCTACTAAAGATGCCCCAAAGGTCGAGAAGAGGAAAAGGAAGAAATCAGAGTACTTTGTCCTAAAGAAGATTCGTATAAGGCTTTCAAAAAGAGGGCCAAGTCAGAAACCAGTTCTGGCGGTTGTCATGGCAAGGCGTCGAAAATTGTAGACCTCACTTTTTTGGCTGAAAAAGGTTTCCATCAACCTCCGGTAGTCAGTGGCGAGGAAGGAGGTGAACCCGTGCTCGAGAGAGTTGAGAGTTCTGTAAGAGATCTCCTAGAGCAAACTTCTTCAGTGCCAATGCAGAAACATACCTTGTTGAATCAACAACGACATCGACCTTCCCATCAAAGTTCCCTAATCCAGACCTCTATTTCTTCTTTCCATGATCCCACGTCTGAGCTTGTTCATGATCCATTTTTGGCTGGGGGATCTACCGATGATTTCCCAGAAGCGTCGCCTACTCAATGTGTTGCCACTGAGGAGGAGGCGCCCAATGAAGCATTGTCATTGACAATCAAACTCATTCATGATTCGGTACCACTTCCCATAGACACAAGTGGCCTCCGTGATGCCAAGTATGCCCAAGCTCTAGCCGGCTCCACTGTCTCCCCTGCTGATTTTAGGGAGGTGGTGGCCTAGGAGAATCTTCTGAAAAAACGCTATCGGAGTAAATACACAGTTAGCTCTTTTACTGTTTTTCAATGTCTAACATCATTTCTTTCTTTCTTCTTTCTATATCTATACTCCCCTTTAGGCGAAAACTTGGATGAAGGCCTTGATCTGCGCTCAGATGGATAAGATCTTTAAACTTGAAGTGGCCTACAAGGGAAAATTATGCAGCAAGATCAAGCTCGAGAGAGATTTCAAGAGAAGAGTTCCAGACTTGAAACGCTTCTTGACGCCAAATGGGCGTGGGGCATCGAGAAAGAATCCTTGGTTGCGCGTTTGGACAATGCTGAATCGATAAAGGCCTAGGCGTTACAGGCCAAGGAGGAGATGGAACGAACATTGGCATCAAGCAAAGTTCTTGGGATGCTGATCCTTTAATCGGACTTGGACATGACTCAACATGAGGTACCCGAGTTGAGAAGTTTTAAGCAAAAGCCTTTCAGCAGAACGAAGTGGATCTTCCAAAGGTGTAGAGATTGTAAAGGGAGTTGCCCGGGAATATAATCAGGGCTACCTCACGAAGGGTGGGATTTTGCTCGTTTGTTGATGAAGATCCGGGATGCCAGTTTGCCGATACCTTATTCTCTTGCGATCGACGCCGCAGAGCTTGCACTATCGAATAAAAGCGAGTCTTCTTTTAATTCTGAGGAGCTGTCAAAGGAGGTTGATATGGTTGCACCTGAAGTCGTTCCTGTTAGGCCTTCCCCAAGAAATTCTAAAGGTCCTGCATACACGGTCGTTAATGAGTTGTAGTTGTTACGTTTTTATTTTTGGTCCGGAAGGTGAGGGTATGTCCCATCATTAAATTGAACCTCTTTTACCTCGGTTGCAGACCTTGGGTTTTTCCTAATTTTTTTTCTTTCACTAATGCATATCGTCTCAGTAGCATTCATTTTTATGAATGATCATGGTTTGACTTTTTTCTGTTGACTGTGTTTTAATTCGGCAATTCTTCCGAAGTAAGCTAACTTTGGAAAGGTAAGTGTTAGAGCGGAGCACGAGTAAGCTTGTGGGCCTAGGATAGAGCTTAAAATCCCCTGGTGATGTTGATTCGGAAGAACATTACCTCCCAAGCTTAGTGCCCATAAAGGCGCCCATCACGATATTTGGAGTACCACCTGTTTAAAAGGGTTCAAAAATCTTTACCTGTTTAGTCCAGTACCAGGCATTCAAATATTAAACCCATGGAGAACCTCTTGCTTTCTGCATTTACTGGATTAAGGTTGAAGGATCATACTCTAATGACTAGAATGGCCTCTAGTCGTTTATTCTCTTTGACCCCTGTCGAAGGGTTTTGAGGCCTGCAACATGATGTTAAGGGAATATGTTTTTCTTAGTTTGTATTGCGTGTTCGTCCCCAGTGGATCTTAAATGAAAGTTCTTTAGGAACTTGGTCTCCTGGGTCGGAAACACTTTATGAATCCTTTTGTCAGACCCTATGCATCAGACTTAAGCGTTTCTGATCGGACTACCTTAACTAGCTTGGTCAAAAAATTTCCACGTATCAGAGCTTCATTAGAATAAAATTCCTCTTGAGGATTTCCTAGTCTGGATACCCCTTCAAACATGCTAGCATATGATGTTGCAGAACACACTTGACTTAGTATATTGGTTTGGGATAGAAGCAGTCATTCTCGGGGTCGAAGTTTAGAGCCACCTTCGAATGATTTCCGAATTGCCATTTCGACTATTCCCTTGAATGTCATAGAGCCCAAGTTTGGATAACCCCAAACTTTGCTAATTGTATAAACTTTCCGGAGGCCGAATTATGCATTAAACTTTCAGATCGGACATCATATGCCCGTGCTTGTAGTCCTCCAATCGTAACTGCGCTTATTAAGGTTCTAATCTCCCAAGTTGCTAACCATTTAATACAGAATGGGCTAAGAAAGACTTTTTTGATAGTGTTGCTTTGAATTTTAAACTTGCATTCGTGCGAAGTTTTCATAGTTTATGCTTTGTTTGAAGTGAGTGAGGTATCCCTGCATTACCAAAAAGAGAAAAGAAAGAACAAATATTGAGATTAAGAAAAATAAAGCTTCTTTATTTATGATGAAAGTAGGATTGATTGACAAAAGGGTGCAATTAAATCCAGGAAGGATTGCTTACATATGTTCGGGGATGAGAATCAAATCACTGGTGTAGTTATAAGAAAAAAATGATATAATGTAAAAATTACATCAGCGATCACTTTTGAAGATAAGCTGATGGTGGTGCATTGGGAGATAAATCCTCTATAAACTTGTCTTCGTCGGCGGCATTACGATTGAGTCCAGAATCAGATGCAGATTCACTCAGGGGCAAGGCGGGTCAGATGACCCTCCCAACTTCGACGAATCTCCACGGCTGTTTTGGGTGTTGCCCCTCTGAAGGTTGGAATCATTGGCGGATCCACCATGGGTCAAAAGGGGTCAGTTCACGCGTGAAGCTTGAAAATCCCCTGTAGAAGATAAATGGCTTGAACCCATGGTGGTCTGTTACTCCTTAGAAATTTGCCTCTGAGAAGTTGCAGAAGGTGGCGAGCGGTAGGTCAAGATCTTGCAAAGAAGACAATCTGTAAGGTTAAACTTCAAGCACAACACCGTTTTGTATAATGGGTTGGGTTTTTTGCCTTTGATGAAATGGATCGTTTCATAGTTTCTTTGGTTTTCTAATAAATTGAAAACAAACACTAACTAAATATTGTAGTACCAAATAAAGTATATTGGGGAAAAATAAATCAAATAAAACTGATCAAGTTCAATTCAGGGGGACAAGAAAAAAAATCACGAGGCCAAGATTATGAATATTAAGAGAAGTTCACCTTCTAATAGAATAAGAGTGTTCGACAAATTGCTAAGTGAGATTTTGCAACATTCGGTAGTGTCTTTGTGTGCGCTGTTGTCGGTATCTACCGACCAACTTTCTTGCGTCAGTCGATATTTGTTGAGAGACTCGATCGGAAGTTGTTGTCATATAATGACAACCGCGCAATATTGCTCATAATAAGGCTACAACACATTAATTATTCAACAAAATGCCACACTAAAAATGTGTGTGTTTTCGTCCAAAAAATTTGTGAGCGAGCTATTTCCTCACTGACCCCCCTAAGAATTTTTCCTAGATCCGCCACTGTCTGGAATAGACTGCATATGTATCCTTGAAAGAAAACCAAACCGCGTGTTGTTCGGATTACCTCTTTTTTGTATATGCATAATTTGTTCCCCAAGAAACTTTGCAGTCATAATTTGTTTTCCTCTATCGCAATTTGAGGTTTGAAATGATCACCACTTGCTCTGTTGATAATTACTGGTGTAAAACACACGGCTGCATAAGGAAGTGGAATTCTAGTCTAGAAACATTTGGATATTATTGAGAATCACACCAAAAATAACTTTACCCCTACAATATGAAAAGATGACTACCTTCATAACGTAAGTGCTTTCCACTAAGCAATTTACTGGCACTACTCAATTTTCCATTCCGCCTCTTTCTTGTCTTACTTTTCGTCTTCTTGGATAGATCCAAATAACCAAGTTTTGGTAGTGGAGGAACCCTCACATGCCTTTTTATGGATGTAAATTTCTTCCTCCTTGATCTTGGACAAAATTGCACCTACAAAACAATCAACACCTTTGGTCAAGGCCAAGAGCCTCACGCGCCCACGATGAATGGGGTGGCTTTGCCGGAAGAACCTCTAATGCCAAAGTTAGAATTTAGAGAGAAAAGTGTTTGGAGAATTTAGAGAATTTTAGCAAGAGTGAAGACTTCTCTTTTTAGAAGAAATAGGGTCATATATATAGGGAATGGGGTGGCCGGCCCTTAGAGGATTTTGTGTGAAAATGGTGATTAATTTGGTGTTTAATAGATTAATTAGGAATTAATCCATTAATTAGCCTAATTAATCCAATTTATATGGAAGGTTTTAAAGGTTATGGAATGAGGATGGATGAGAGAAATTTGAACTTGTTACCTATTTTGGGTACTCCTGATTTGGTTGATGGATGATTCTACACTGCTCAAGTGTAGGAGACCCGGTGCGCCTCGAGGGTAAATTTGTCATCTTCACCCAAAAATCCACGTGTCGCTTCTTGTTTATTTTTGGCTCCACAAATGCCCCCACATCTGTTGGGCTGCTCGCAGAAAAGGGCAACAGGTGTAGAGATCTTCTTGTTTTAGGAAACTTAGGACTGCTTCCTATTTTGATGTAGATCCCTTTTTAATTGGAAATTAGGTCCTTCTAGGAAAGGGAAATAAATTTCTCTCAAAACCTATTTAAGTCCACCTTAAGTGGGTTATTAAATGAACTTTGGAAAGTGATTTATTGTACCCTACAAGAGAGAGAAAGCTTAGAGGATATTTGTTCGCCCTCCTCTAGCAATCTTCTACATCTTGCCCGTGCAAATGACCGTCTTTCATTGCTTTCTTTGTCTTCTCCGCACCGCACCGAGGTAAGAAAAAATTAATTTTCCTTATCTTCTTCTTGGATAGTTTGTTGGAAATGTGCCCTAAAACCAACCATATGATGATACTTTACGGACATTTCACATGTTAAACCAATCTAGTTTAATATAAAGGGCAAAGATTATTGTTTTAAGCCGTCTCATATAAATGTTATATGCTTAAATGATAAGTCCAAGGAATATGTAATAGGGAGAATGTGATCTAAAGAAGTTAGATTCATGAGACCATTCTCTTTCGTATACATATCCTAAATGTTCTTGATCATAGGATTGCCAATTGGGCATTGACAGTCCGTTAAGATCAGTATGTGCTATGTCTTCTCTTAGGGAGAGTGACTAGTCTCGAGTTAATGGTGTGACTGACACCAAGACAAGTACGTAGGTGCGCAATAGAGAATGAGTCCACTGAATGCGAACAACGAGGAGTTCTCATACTCATGTCATATGAGAACTCATGGTTGGGATAATGCAAAGTAGTCCTTTGACCTGAGGCATCATAGTTGTCTTGTGGTTAGGTCCTTGATCTTTGACTATGTCCAAGTCACTCCGTCAAAGAGTGTCCATGGCATAGTTGGGGTTAAGCCACTTAGCCATGGAGGCAAGTGAATGCGCAACAAGGGATCTCTAACCTTCAAACGTTGAGGGAGAATACTTTATGATATGATTAAGAATCTCTGGCCAGAGAATGAATGAGATTTAGGAAGTTGTTCCAAATCACATTCAAGGTAATCATATAAGTAAGAGAATCACAATGGATAGTAGACATGAATAAACTATCAAACCAAACAATGTGGTTAAGAGTATTGTATTAGAGAAATACTGTATTGCATTGTAATCCCAAACTGAATAGGTTCTCCAACCTCTTCTAATTAGCTTGGGTAGCCATGACATGCTGCTAGGTGTCACTCATGGCTTGTGGAAGCCCTGAAGATGTATAATCACTAAAGGGAGAATTGAAAGTAAGTTTCAATTCACAATCGATTAGTAAGAGTTCTAATCACCCACTGCCTCGCTAAAATGAACCTAATGGATCGCACACCGTGGAAGGTAATGATTGAAGGATATAACGAAGATGAGTAAGGACAATTAAATAGTTTAATTGTTTATGGCAAGGATTAATTAATATGTTAATTAATCAAACGAATAAGTTCGTTTTAAACCTTGAGTTGGATTTGGGCCTTAAAGCCCAAATTGGGCTTTGAATTGTCAAGCCCATTAGCTTAAGTTGTATGACAACTCAACAACCTAAATTCAAGAGGCCCAAAACAGCCCAAAGGCATGGGAAAACCGGCCATATAGAGAGGAGGGACCTTTTGGTCCAAAAATGAACAAAAAGTTAAAAGCATAGAAGGGGTATCTTTGCACTATCCTCATTAGGGTTTTCTAAGGATGAAAAGTGAGAGATAACTCTCTCCTTTTTCTCTCTAAGAGGCCGGCCCCCTTGGAGGGGATTAGCTAGCAATCCTTCCTCCTCCAAGGTCACTCATCTTCTTCCTTCATCATCCTTGGTGTCGAAAATTAGAGGTCTCCTACCTTGGGGACTTTTGGAGAATCAATTCTTCCATCCATATCCATGGAGCCAAGGAGCAAGGAGACAAAGGAAAGAAGGCTCTCACATGGGTGATTAACCTTCGCTAAGCAAAGAGGTGCTTCAAAGGTATAAAAGTTTCTCAACTCCTTTCTTTAAGATTTGAGTTGAGTCATGGTTCACCATAACTACTAGGCTTTGAATTTCATGGGTAATGTTTTCTTTTGAGTGCATACAAGCATGTTTCTGCCTTTAATTGTTAATTGCATGCCATAGATGTTGCTCAAATGAACATGTTTTTCACAAATTTTCCCCCAAGTGGTATCAAGAGCCTAGGTCTAGTAGTTGGTGAATCCTTTTGGGTTTTGTAGTTCATAGTCTTTGATTTGAATGTTGTAATTGTTACAAGCTTTATTCTTGCTTCTTTGAATGTAAATTTTGTTAGAAAATTTGCCATCTCAAATGTTGTAGATGTAGTTCATATGAGCATGAATTTAGGAGCTAAAATTTGGTGCCATGTTTTTTGGGAAATTCGGCCAAATCCAAAGGGTGGATTTTTGGGTTCTTGTTTGTCTTGTTAAATGTGTTTTAAAGTGACTTTTGGAACCCCTAAGTACCCTTGTATGGTAATATGTTATTTCCCTTAAGTTTGAGAGTTTTTTGGGGTGTTTTTGGGTGAAAAATGTTCATGGAGATCTTATGGGTTTTCATGGATGTTCTTCATTGTTCTTGATATGTTCTTGGCAAGAACAAAAAGTTTGGGAATTTTGATTCAAAAGGTGTTTGGTTGTTTACTTGTTTTTGTTAGTAATGGATGGTTTGAATTTTCAAACTTCACCCATACTTTTTCAACTATTCACACCATACCAATCACTTACAACTTTCAATCACCTTTCAAACCTTAAAATCAACTCACACTCACTCACACTCCACACCATGACCGGCCACCCCTATTAGTAGGGTACTTTTGGGGCTTTTATGCTATTACATAAAGTTTTGGTACTTTTGTGTATTTGTACTTTGACCCAAAAGTTTAAGTTTTTACGTAAATGCCCAAAATCACTAAAGGACAAATTGTTTTGCTCCTTTAATGAAGTTTTTGTATTTGTTGAAATTTTTGGGTTCTAGTTGTAATTACATGAAGTAGTGGACTTTTGTGTTTTTACAGAGTGACCCCAAAAGTTTGTGTTTTGCAACATAACCCAATGGTTGAGGTTATTGCTTTTTGGCCCAAATTAGCAGAGAACAAAATAGTTTTGTATCTTTAAATGAGAATTGGATTTTCATTTTATTTAGCTCTATTTAAATCAATTCTATGGATACAAAAACCAAATGACAATGTTGCATTCTAGTTTAATTAGTTAAAGCGTTAATTAATTAAAGAAATGGTGATTATGAACCTAAGCCTACGATAATTGAGCTATGTGAAAGGCCGTCTCAAATTTGTTTGAACCATGGGAATGTGTAGATTAGGAATGACTTAACTAAGTGCAATTGAGCCAACATCATATCATTGTGAGGCTTCATTCTCTAAAGGCCAAATAAGATGGGTACTTAAATTAGATGTAAATGAGTAAGCGTACTCTCTCATTATTATTGTTGCTAGCCAACATCATATCATTGTGAGGTGGGCTTGGTAATAGTGAGCCTCCCATACCCTACTAAGAGTTTTCTCCAAAACTCTCGAATTCTGATGAGGGATATGGAATTTGCCGAAAATAGTGGGTGGTGCTATTTTATTTAAAGACCCGGATCAAATGGCTTAAAATCAATCAATTTATATTCGTTATGTATTTATTTACCGATATATTTGCAAACGCTATCCAAAACTTGACAAAGAAAAGCCGAAAGCTTTAGTTTCCGAACTTGGTACCACAATCCCATAGATTGTCTTAGATGGATCGTATATGTACCTAAGTAGTCTCATCCTCACAATTTTCCTATTGATAATGTGTCATTGGAAGAACATGTTAGATAAGTCTAGCATAAAGAGGACAACACAAACAACCAATGCTTATTCCTTTGTTGTATGAACAAAGGAACTTATGAAGATTAGCACAAAGACATGAACACTTTTAGTGCCATGATTCTTCACTTACAAATTGTTGTATGAAGAAATAAAAGTTACCTTGAACAACTCTTGAAAGTTTGTAATTATGTTTAGAACATAATGGTTGGTTGACAAAAAATAGTCCATCAACATGGACTTATGATGATTTTGAATCATTGAGTGTTGAAGTGTTAAACCACTTCACGAGACGGAAACTAGGCTAGGACTTCACCTTTGTGTCCCTATCCAAATGGTTCACTAAGTTTATTGTAAACTATATAGTGAGCAATAACCGCAAACTCTCCAAATCGTTTGATGTGTATAACACAATTGAAATAAGTTTCAAGAGAGAGAGTGGGAGTTTGGGGACCATGACTATTGTAGTCAAGGGAGAAGTCAAATGAAAAAGGAAAAATAACTCCAAGGGAACAAACTTTCTTTATGAAAGGATGGACATTGGAAGGGGTATATGCAAGAAATGTCTTGCAAGAGTCAAGAACACACCTTTTGAAGGTGTTGTAAATTGTTCTTGAATAATTCAAAACAGTTGGTTCTTCTACTTGAATGCTTGATTCCGTAGTAGTAACTATGTTTTACAATCGTTGTAAAAGTGTCGCTAATAAGAAGTAGAAGATTAATGAGAGAAGAGAAAGTACTTCACATTTGGAACGTGAATAAGATATAGATCTTTGCGAAAGCAAATAGTACTTGCTTCCTCATATGAACTACCAAAGAAATTGGAAAAACAAAGATTGTCTTTACATCCCAATTAGAATAAGGAACTTAATTCCATCACTATAAGCGATGGATGAATGTTTTGTTTGACAAAACATTGTTTTTTATTAATGAATGATTGGATTATTGTAATCTAATTGATTGTCTCTATAGTAGAGATAATGTGGTAGTGTTAATTGTTTATGAAGGAAAATTTGTGAAAAACATATTTATTTGAGCAACATCTATGGCATGCAATTAACAATTAAAGGCGGAATTATGCTTGTATGCACTTAAAACAAAACATTACCCATAAAATTCAAAGCCTAGTAGTTATGGTGAACCAAGACTCAACTCAAATCTTAAAGAAATGAGTTGAGAAACTTTTATACCTTTGAAGCACCTCTTTGCTTAGCAAAGGTTTATCACCCATGTGAGGGCCTTCTTTCCTTTGTCTCCTTGCTCCTTGGCTCCATGGATATGGATGGAAGAATTGATTCTCCAAAAGTCCCCAGGGTAGGAGACCTCTAATTTTCGACACCAAGGATGATGAAGGAAGAAGATGAGTGACCTTGGAGGGGGAAGGATTGCTAGCTAATTCCCTCAAAGGGGGCCGGCCTCCTAGAGAGAAAATGAGAGAGTTATTCTCACTTTTCATCCTTAGAAAACCCTAATGAGGATGGTACAAAGATACCTCTTCTATGCTTTGAACTTTTGTGTGCATTTTGGACCAAAAAGTCCCTCATCTCTATATGGCCGGTTTTCCTATGCCTTTGGGCTATTTTGGGCTTCTTGAATTTTGGTTGTTAAGTTGTCATACAATTTAAGCTAATGGGCTTGACGATTCGAAGCCCAATTTGGGCTTTAAGGCCCAAATCTAATTCAAGGTTTAAAACAAACTTATTCGTTTGATTAATTAACATATTAATTAATCCTTGCCAAAAACAATTAAATGATTTAATTGTCGTTACTCATCTTCATTATATCCTTCAATCATTACCTTACATGGTGCGCGATCGATTAGGTTCCTTTTAGCGAGGCAGTGGGCGATTAGAACTCTTACTAATTGATTGTGAATTGAAACTTACTTTCAATTCTCCCTTTTGTGATTATACATCTTCAGGGCTTCCACAAACCATGAGTGACACCTAGCAGTATGTCATGGCTACCCAAACTAATCAAAAGAGGTTGGAGAACCTATTCAGTTTGGGATTACAATGCAGTATGGTCTTTCTCTAATACAATACTCTTGACCACATTGTTTGGTTTGACCGTTTATTCATGCCTACTATCCACTGTGATTCATTTACTTATATGATTACCTTGAATGTGATTTGGAACGACTTCCTAAATCTCATTCATACTCTGGCCAGAGATTCTTAATCATATCATAGAGTATTCTTCCTCATATGGTTTGAAGGTTAGAGATCCCTTGTTGCGCATTCACTTGCCTTCATGGCTAAGTGGCTTAACCCCAACTATGCCATGGACACTCTCTGACGGAGTGACTTTGACATAGTCAAAGATCAAGGACCTAACCACAAGACAACTATGATGCCTCAGGTCAAAGGACTACTTTGCATTATCCCAACCATGAGTTCTCGTGTGACATGAGTATGAGAACTCCTCGTTGATCGCGTTCAATGGACTCATTCTTTATTGAGCACCTACGTACTTGTCTTGGTGTCAGTCACACCATTGACTCGAGACCGGTCAGTCTCCCTAAGAGAAGACATAGCATGTACTGATCTTGACGGACTGTCAATGCCCAATTGGCAATCCTATGATCAGGAACTTTTAGGATATGCATATGAAAGAGAATGGTCTCATGAATCTAACTTCTTTAGATCACATCCACCCTATGACATATTCCTTGGACTTATCGTTTAAGCATATAACATTTATATGAGACGGCTTAAAACAATAATCTTTGCCCTTTATTTTAAACTAGATTAGTTTAACATGTGAAATGTCTGTAAAGTATTATCATATGATTGATTTTAGGGCACATTTCCAACAATTTCCCACTTGCACTAAAGCCAATCAGCTTGGTCATCAGTGATGATACCTCTTCTGTATTGATTTCAAAAATGGCTGAGTAGTAGGCCTAGACAATGGATATCTATATGTTATCCATAGAATCAACCTTGAGAATAACGACGTCACCATTATACATGATTCTCAATCATGTGGTTCAATCTCTCATTTGAGTTCGGATCTTGATGAGACCTTGATTCCTTGGCTTGAGCTATCGCCCCATTAGTGTTGTAGTGTCGATACACTAGAGACACTTTCTGGTTCGAACCGAACGGAGAGTTCATAAATGAACTTTCCCATCCAAACAACATTGTTGTAAACTTCTATACGGTGATATATTTTGCATTCATGATGGAACACACTAAAGTCATTACTTTTAATGTTTCCACCCAAATATCTCTTTAGTCATAATAAAGAGATATCCAATTATCTTTTCATTCAAAATGAAGAGACATCCAATGATGGATACGATATTAGATTCATAATCTAATACTTTTACGCTTCCATTGCGTTACTCTAATTCTTCCTCATTCTTGAGGAATCTATCCTTTGGTATTTCTTAAATACTTAAAGACTCACTTGACAGTTGCCATGGTTCTGATCCTGGGCTTGCCTTGATATCGTCTTGTACCAATCTTGGTACAACTCATATCATCGTTTTTCATACAATATGAAATACATAAATCACCTTTCTGCATATGCATAAAGGTTTCTATTTACGCATTAATTCTTTGGGAGTCAAAGGGGTACGTTCCCTTTGTGAAGAGCAACTTCCTAGTCTTACTAGAGTTGTCCTTCTGATTGAAGTTTATCATCATATGAGAAACTTCCTACTTCTATCGTCTATCAATAGGGATTGAGATAATCCAATTATATCTTGAAATCTATCATTATAGATTTCCATCCTACGTATATAGACTATGTCTCCCATATACATTCTATCATTATAGAATGTTTAAAGTCATAACTTTAACGAAGAAGAATTCGTAAACTTAATATATCATATATATGTTCAAATTTAGGAATATTATTAACTCCCACTAATCTTTTGTAAACATAGTAAACAAAAGATTCATATACATCTTTATGAGAAATCAAACGATTTGATCTTTCTCTTATAAGACGCTTACAGCTCCCACTAGCTTGTTAAGATTCATGATGGATGGATCTCTACAACTTACAGGTCTTATGATTCCAAGTCTTAGACATATGTTATCAAGACTATCTTGATAATGGCTTCGGAAACCCATATTATGTCCAAACACTGAATCACTGTTTAGTTGTAGTTAGCAATCATCGAATTAATAGAAACTAAGACTACGTCAAAGATGGTTTCTTCAAAGTCAACCAATCACTTTGATTGTAGTCACCTTAAGCTACAAATTAGCTTTATAGGTTTCATTATTTCAGGTCAAATGGTGCTATACCATTTCCTTGAGTATATGTCGTATATACACTCAATGTAGTCATAAGGATTTTCATTCTTATTTCTTTCGAATTAAGAGGTGTAACTTTATGACATAATCATAAAGTTCAAACCATTCAACTGAGACGGTTTATAGATCCTTCTTGACTACCTTGGAGCTAGTGGTGTAGGAACTGAAAGAAAAATTGTGAAAAACATGTTCATTTGAGCAACATCTATGACATGCAATTAACAATTAAAGGCAGAATCATGCTTGTATGCACTCAAAACAAAACATTACCCATGAAATTCAAAGCCTAGTAGTTATGGTGAACCATGACTCAACTCAAATCTTAAAGAAAAAAGTTGAGAAACTTTTATACCTTTGAAGCACCTCTTTGTTTAGCAAAGGTTAATCACCCATGTGAGGGCCTTCTTTCCTTTGTCTCCTTGCTCCTTGGCTCCATGGATATGGATGGAAGAATTGATTCTCCAAAAGTCCCCAAGGTAGGAGACCTCTAATTTTCGACACCAATGATGGTGAAGGAAGAAGATGAGTGACCTTGGAGGAGGAAGGATTGCTACCTAATCCCCTCCAAGGGGGCCGGCCTCCTAGAGAGAAAAGGAGAGAGTTATTCTCACTTTTCATCCTTAGAAAACCCTAATGAAGAAAAGCCTATAAAGTCAAATTTATACCTACCTTCATTGGAGTGGCAAACTTGTAATAAGTCCAAAACCCACTCCTATATCAACATGGCCGGCCATCTTAGGGCTTTGGGCTGTTTGGGCCATCTTGAATCTTTATTCATTAAGTTGTCATACAACTTAAGTTAATGGGCTTGACATTCGAAGCCCATTGGGCCTTGAGGCCCAAAACTAACCCTAGGCCTAAAACGAACATATTCGTTTGATTAATTAACACATTAATTAATCCTAGCCATAAATAATTAAACCATTTAATTATCCTTACTCATCTCCGTTGTATGCTTCAATCATTACCTTACACGGTGTGCGATCCATTATGTTCCTTTTAACGAGGCAGTGGGCGATTAGAACTCTTACTCATCGATTGTGAATTGAAACTTACTTTCAATTCTCCCTTTAGTGATTACTCATCTTTAGGGCTTCCATAAACCATGAGTGACACCTAGCAGTATGTCATGGCTACCCAAGCTAATCAGAATAGGTGGGAGAACCTATTCAGTTTGGGATTACAATGCAATACGGTCTTTCTCTAATACAATACTCTTGACCACATTGTTTGGTTTGATAGTTTATTCATGTCTACTATCCAATGTGATTCTCTTACTTATATGATTACCTTGAATGTGATTTGGAACGACTTCCTAAATCTTATTCATACTCTGGCCAGAGATTCCTTGTTGCGCATTCACTTGCCTCCATGGCTAAGTGGCTTAACCCCAACTATGTCGTGGACACTCTTTGACGGAGTGACTTTGACATATCATAGAGTATTCTCCCTCAACGTTTGAAGGTTAGAGATCCCTTGTTGCGCATTCACTTGTCTCCATGGCTAAGTGGCTTAACCCCAACTATGTCGTGGACACTCTCTGACGGAGTGACTTTGACATAGTCAAAGATCAAGGACCTAACGACAAGACAACTATGATGCCTCAGGTCAAATGACTACTTTGCATTATCCCAACGATGAGTTCTCATGTGACATGAGTATGCGAACTCCTCGTTGATCGCGTTCAGTAGACTCATTCTCTATTGAGCACCTACATACTTGTCTTGGTGTCAGTTACACCATTGACTCGAGATCAGTCACTCTCCCTAAGAGAAGACATAGGACGTACTGATCTTAATGGACTGTCAGTGCCCAATTGGCAATCCTATGATCAGGAACATTTAGGACATGTATATGAAAAAGAATGGTCTCATGAATCTAACTTCTTTAGATCACATTCTCCCTATTACATATTCCTTGGACTTATTGTTTAAGCATATAACATTTATATGAGACGGCTTAAAACAATAATCTTTGCCCGTTATATTAAACTAGATTAGTTTAACATGTGAAATGTCTGTAAAGTATCATCATATGATTGGTTTTAGGGCACATTTCCAACAGGAACTAGGTTGTTATATTTATTGATTATCATCTTGTCTCTCAAAGAACCCATTCTTTGAGTTCTATCTCTCGTTCATTTGCCCTATCTTAGGTAAATCCTAGTGTAGGATTATAATGAACTGCCCAACAAACAACATTTGTCAATTGGTTTATAGAAGTGATATCCAACGGTTAATTTAAGGATATCCCCCAAGATTGTTCTCAAATAAATATTGCTTATTAGCACACAACCCCAAATCTTAACACAATTAAGACTTGTCTTTCTTTCCAAGTACATCCTATGGAGTCATGAAAATTTTGGAACATCTTCTAATTGACAATCATATTGTCTTCGAAGTGTATATATATATATATATCCTATATATGGGTAACTGATAACATCCAACGAACTACATCTTATTCGAGTTTGTTCTTCTCCTAATGGAGAAATCCATTATCTTATGATGCTACTTTCCTTGATTTCTATAAAGGAAACTCTTCTAAAGTGTTATATTTCCTTGGATCAAATCTAAGATGGTAAATACTTTAGACGTCTTACTCATCAACTTACATTCTTGAAATATTTGAAACCTTTTGCAAAGTATTCGGACTTTTGTTTATTCAACATAAATGATAGTCCAACGGAGAGCGATCTTTGGTGAATGTCATACAACATGAGTACTATTATGTTGTGGACAAGTTCCACTAACATCTAAGTGAATTAACCTCAACAACATTGTGATTCTTTCTTCTTTCCAAAAGAATAAAGATTCGAACATTTCGCCTCTATACAGTTTTAACAAGAAGGCATTGGATCCGGATCTAACGATCCAAAGTATCCATCTATGACCAGCTCATAATTTATGTTTTAGAGGTGTCACAACTAAGTTGGGATTAGTCACTACCTTGCAACCTTTTGGGTTTTAAGCATCATTATGTTCTAAACAGTTTAACACTACCGTATCATCTCTACTATAGAGACAATCAATTAGATTACAATAATCCAATCATTCATTAATAAAGAATAATGTTTTGTCAAACAAAACATTCATCCATCTCTTATAGTGACGGAATTAAGTTCCTTATTCTAATTGGGATGTAAAGATAATCTTTGTTTTTCCAATTTCTTTGGTAGTTCATATGAGGAAGCAAGTACTATTTGCTTTCGCAAAGATCTATATCTTATTCACGTTCCGAATGTGAAGTACTTTCTCTTCTCTCATTAATCTTCTACTTCTTATTAGCGACACTTTTACAACAATTGTAAAACATAGTTACAAATACGGAATCAAGCATTCAAGTAGAAGAACCAACTGTTTTGAATTATTCAAGAACAATTTACAACACCTTCAAAATGTGTGTTCTTGACTGTTGCAAGACATTTCTTGCATATACCCCTTCCAATGTCCATCATTTCATAAAGAAAGTTTGTTCCCTTGGAGTTATTTTGCCTTCTTCATTTGACTTCTCCCTTGACTACAATAGTCATGGTCCCCAAACTCCCACTATCTCTCTTGAAACTTATTTCAATTATGTTATACACATCAAATGATTTGGAGAGGGTGCAGTTATTGCTCACTATATAGTTACAATAAACTTAGTGAACCATTTGGATAGGGACACAAAGGTGAAGTCCTAGCCTAGTTTCCGTCTCGTGAAGTGGTTTAACACTTCAACACTCAATGATTCAAAATGGATGGACTATTTTTGTCAACCAACCATTATGTTCTAAACATAATTACAAACTTTCAAGAGTTGTTCAAGTCAACTCTTATTTCTTCATACAACAATTTGTAAGTGAAGAATTATGGCACTAAAAGTGTTCATGTCTTTGTGCTAATCTTCATAAGTTCCTTTGTTTATACAACAAAGGAATAAGCATTGGTTGTTTGTGTTGTCCTCTTTATGAAAGACTTATCTAACATGTTCTTCCAATGATACATTATCAATAGGAAAATTGTGAGGATGAGACTACTTAGGTACATATACAATCCATTCAAGACAATGTATGGGATTGTGGTACCAAGTTCGGAAACTAAAGCCTTTGGCTTTTCTTTGTCAAATTTTGGATAGCATTTGCAAATATATCGGTAAATTAATACATAACGAATATAAATTGATTGATTTTAAGCCATTTGATCCGGGTCTTTAAATCAAATAGCACCACCTACTATTTTCGGCAAATTCCATATCCCTCATCAGAATTCAAGAGTTTTGGAGAAAACTCTTAGTAGGTTATGGGAGGCGTACTACTACCAAGCCCACCTCAGAAGAATATCACATTGGCTAGCTTTAATAATAATGAGAGAGTACACTTACTCATTTACATCTCATGTAAGTGCCCATCTAGTTTGGCCTCTAGAGAATGATGCCTCCGAAGAATATCATATTGGCACCATTGCACTTAGTTAAGTTATTCCCACCATGCCAGTTCGTATAGGGGTACAAGAATAGCCTCAGAAGAATATCATATTGGCCATACTAGTTGCCTACCATCACAACATCATGTATGTATATAGAAACCCTCTTGAGTGTAAGCATATATGATAGGAGCATATTTATGCGATTTAGTTAGTGTGTTTTCTTGCATTTACTTAGTTATTTGTTGCTTATTATGGTGTCTTAAGTCATTTTCGTGTGTTTGTAGGTTCAAAAAGCAAAGTTGGCAAGAAAGTGCAATTTGGAGCATTTTAGAGCAGTTTTGGGCCAAGAATGGATGTCACATGTATGGAGCAAGATGGATGGACGAATTTGAAGTTCAAGAAAGGCTAGGAATGTGCAAAAGAGTTGAAGAAATAAATTCAAGTCAAAGAATATATGGAATCAGCTACAAAGAAGGAGAATTATCTAAAACCTTATCCAACCTTATCTTATCCAAACTAACCTTATCTTACCTTACCTTATCTTATCCTATCCTAATCTTATCCTACCTTAATTCCAGCTACAAGGGGGACTCCTTTTCATATTAGGATGCCTAAAACCTATTTTTAGGAGGCCTTTTTGTTCTAGAAACATGCCACAACACTTCTTTCTAGAAGCCCTAAAAATCTGGCGCCCCAACCTTTCTAGATGGCCTTTTCCTTGTTGGTTTGGAGTCCTAAATCCTTTTCCTTGACAACCTAGGCCAAGTAATCCCTAGCCCTATAAATACAAGTTTATGCTGCACCATTCAGAACACCACCCTCTACCATAACTCACCTACATCCATCCACCACACACTCATTGTGCCGCAGCCTTGCAAGGAATGAAGGAATTTGGAGCGTTTTCTAGGTGTATTCTATCCTTTGTTTTCAATGTTTGATTTTATTTATATTTGTTTGATTGCGAACATGAGGAACTAATTTCTTTATAGTTAGGGGCGAATTCGAAGCCATGGACATATGTTTTATATGAATTGATTTCCTCCAGTTATGATTTCATGAATCGTGAATGTGGTTTACTTATCTGTTTTATTAAGAACTTGTTCTTGTGTGTTGATTAAGGAGGCCTACTTAGTTTGCATGCATGAATTTGATGCTAAAATATAAGGGAGTTTCACCTAATCGTTACAAACTTATATTTACAAGTAGGGGAGGTTGCTAGTCACGATCGCGTTAAGTAAATTCCTGGCAGGAGTGTCATGCTTTTCATAGTCACGAATGTCATGTCAATGCTTATGATTTTCACAAAGCTTAATGATCTTTGTTTCGTGTCTCTATCATGCTTTTCATAGTTAGGGAGCTTAATAAAGAATGATTTGGGTTGTCGTATGCTTTTCATCCAATTCAATGAGTCTAGGGAAATCTGAGAATTAATTAGTTCTACACAAGTAATTTGGGGCATTGTCATTCATGGTTTGTCGAAAGAATAACTGGAAATCGATTTATATGCATATGTTCATGTGTGGAGAAGGGCCCTCTAACTAGCCTTTCACCCTTTTTAATTCACAAAATTCGTTTTTATAAGTGTTTTATGCAAAGTTTTAGGCTTTAAATTCGTCAAAAACAATCCCCCTTTCATTTAATCTTGTTTTTAGAGTCAAAACCCGTTTTCTTTTAGTTGTTTGAGTCTTTTAAGTTCTATTTTCGTCAAAACCAATTGTTCGGTCTAGATTTGAGTCTTTTTTTATTGTTTCTTGCTGTTTTTAGTGTTTTAAGTTAGTTTTGAGTCATTAGAGTCTAGTTTAGTGTTTTTGAGTCTTATTTGTGTTGATTAGCAACCCTAGTTAATCCCCGGTTTAGAACGATCCCTACTTGCATCTTTACTACAATTGTCATCAATAGGGTTTAATTTGTGTGTGAAGTTAAATTTCACATCAATATACTCTGTATTCCCCAGAACTGGGCGAAGACGGTGTATGAGTCACAAACGATTGGAGTCTACCACAGTGGAAGGCCATGAAAGAGTGTTCAAATCACTCTCACGCTTGTCAACTTAATAATGGTTTGGTTGAGGGTTTTTAGGTCTCATCACATATAAGCATACATTTTATTCTTATTAAAATAATTTGGTCCTATTACAACTATTGGTCCATATGATTGATTTAGTAGTATATGATACTCCCTCGAAGCTTGTAAAACGGTTTTTAAAGCAAGAGTATATGGTACTACTAACATAAGCTTTGCATTCATAGATGGACTATATAGTTACCTTAGGGCCTTAGGATGACTATGAACCTTTGATTTGATCCAACACGAGCCTGGTGTTGGATCTCGGTCTAGGGATGGAGATTAATTTTAGTTACGCGTTTAATCATATTAAGGCGTGTTTTCTTATTGGGCGTTGGACCCAACTACTCCAATTTCATGCATATCAAATAAACAAGAAAGGAGTACTTCAAAGTAAAGAAGAGCTTATGCTCTTTTACAACATTTGATCATATCAAATTACAACCAAAATTAATCTACACATTCCCATGGTTCAAACAAATTTGAGACGACCTTTCACATAGCTCAATTATCGTAGGCTTAGGTTCATAATCACCCTTTCTTTAATTAATTAACGCTTTAACTAATTAAACTTGAATGCAACATTCTCATTTGGTTTTTGTATCCATAGAATTGATTTAAATAGAGCTAAAAGAAATGAAAATCCAATTCTCATTTAAAGATACAAAACTATTTTGTTCTCTACTAATTTGGGCCAAAAAGCAATAACCTCAACCATTGGGCTATATTGCAAAACACAAACTTTTGAGGTCACTTTGTAAAAACACAAAAGTCCACTACTTCATGTAATTACAACTAGAACCCAAAAGTTTCAACAAATACAAAAACTTCATTAAAGGAGCAAAACAATTTGTCCTTTAGTGATTTTGGGCTTTTACGTAAAAACGTAAACTTTCGGGTCAAAGTGCAAATACACAAAAGTACCAAAACTTGATGTAATTGCATAAAAGCCCCAAAAGTACCCTACTAATAGGGGTGGCTGGTCATGGTGTGGAGTGTGAGTGAGTGTGAGTTGATTTTAAGGTTTGAAAGGTGATTGAAAGTTGTAAGTGATTGGTATGGTGTGAATAGTTGAAAAAGCATGGTTGAAGTTTGAAAATTCAAACCATCCATCACTAACAAAAAAAAGTAAACAACCAACCACCTTTTTGAATCAAAATTCCCAAACTTTTTGTTCTTGCCAAGAACATATCAAGAACAATGAAGAACATCCATGAAAACCTATAAGAGCTCCATGAACATTTTTCACCCAAAAACACCCCAAAAAACTCTCAAACTTATGGGAAATAACATATTACCATACTAGGGTACTTAGGGGTTCCAAAAGTCACTTTAAAACATTTTTAACAAGACAAACAAGAACCCAAAAATCCACCCTTTGGATTTGGCCGAATTTCCCCAAAAAACATGGCACCAAATTTTAGCTCCAAAATTCATGCTCATATGAACTACATCTACAACATTTGAGATGGCAAATTATCTCCCAAAATTTACATTCAAAGAAGCAAGAATAAAGCTTGTAACAATTACAACATTCAAATCAAAGGCTATGAACTACAAAACCCAAAAGGATTCACCACCACTAGACCTAGGCTCTGATACCACTTGAAGGAAAATTTGTGAAAAACATATTTATTTGAGCAACATCTATGGCATGCAATTAACAATTAAAGGCGGAATCATGCTTGTATGCACTCAAAACAAAACATTACCCATGAAATTCAAAGCCTAGTAGTTATGGTGAACCAAGACTCAACTTAAATCTTAAAGAAAGGAGTTGAGAAACTTTTATACCTTTGAAGCACCTCTTTGCTTAGCAAAGGTTAATCACCCATGTGAGAGCCTTCTTTCCTTTGTCTCCTTGCTCCTTGGCTCCATGGATATGGATGGAAGAATTGATTCTCCAAAAGTCCCCAAGGTAGGAGACCTCTAATTTTCGACACCAAGGATGATGAAGGAAGAACATGAGTGACCTTGGAGGAGGAAGGATTGCTAGCTAATCCTTTCCAAGGGGGCCGGCCTCCTAGAGAGAAAATGAGAGATTTATTCTCACTTTTCGTCGTTAGAAAACTCTAATGAGGATGGTGCAAAGATACCCCTTCTATGCTTTCAACTTTTGTGTGCATTTTGGACCAAAAAGTCCCTCATCTCTATATGGCCGGCTTTCCCATGCCTTTGGGCTATTTTGGGCTTCTTGAATTTTGGTCGTTAAGTTGTCATACAACTTAAGCTAATGGGCTTGACAATTCGAAGCCCAATTTGAGCTTTAAGGCTCAAATCTAATTCAAGGTTTAAAACGAACTTATTCGTTTGATTAATTAACATATTAATTAATCCTTGCCATAAACAATTAAACGATTTAATTGTCGTTACTCATCTTCGCTATATCCTTCAATCATTACCTTACACGGTGTGCGATCCATTAGGTTCTTTTTAGCGAGGCAGTGGGCGATTAGAACTCATACTAATCGATTGTGAATTGAAACTTACTTTTAATTCTCTCTTTAGTGATTATACATCTTCAGGGCTTCCACATGCCATGAGTGACTCCTAGCCGTATGTCATGGCTGCCCAAGCTAATCAGAAGAGGTTGGAGAACCTATTTAGTTTGGGATTACAATGCAATACGGTCTTTCTCTAATTCAATACTCTTGACCACATTATTTGGTTTGATTGTTTATTCATGCCTACTATCCAATGTGATTCATTTACTTATATGATTACCTTGAATGTGATTTGGATCGACTTCCTAAATGTCATTGATACTCTGGCCAGAGATTCTTAATCATATCACAGAGTATTCTCCCTTAAATGGTTTGAAGGTTAGAGATCCCTTGTTGCGCATTCACTTGCCCTCATGGCTAAGTGGCTTAACCCCAACTATGCCGTGGACACTCTCTGACGGAGTGACTTTGACATAGTCAAAGATTAAGGACCTAACCACAAGACAACTATGACGCCTCAGGTCAAAGGACTACTTTGCATTATCCCAACCATGAGTTCTCATATGACATGAGTATGAGAACTCCTCGTTGATCGCGTTCAGTGGACTCATTCTCTATTGAGCACCTACGTACTTGTCTTGGTGTCAGTCACACCATTGACTCGAGACCAATCTGTCTCCCTAAGAGAAGACATAGCACGTACTGATCTTGACGGACTATCAATGCCCAATTGGCAATCCTATGATCAGGAACTTTTAGGATATATATACAAAAGAGAATGGTCTTTTGAATCTAACTTCTTTAGATCACATTCTCGCTATTACATATTCCTTGGACTTATCGTTTAAGCATATAACATTTATAAGAGATGGCGTAAAACAATAATCTTTGCCCTTTATATTAAACTAGATTAGTTTAGCATGTGAAATGTCTGTAAAGTATCATCATATGATTGGTTTTAGGGCACATTTCCAACAGTTTAGAATATGATGATGCTTAAAACCCAAAAGGTTGCAAGGTAGTGACTAATCCCAACTTTGTTGTGACACCTTTAAAAACATAAATTACGAGTTGGTCAATTGATGGATACTTTGGATCGTTAGATTCGGATCGAATGCCTTGTTGTTAAAATTGTATAGAGGCGAAATGTTCGAATCTTTATTCTTTTGGAAAGAAGAAAGAATCGCAAAGTTGTTGAGGTTAATTCACTTAGATGTTAGTAGCACTTGTCCACAACATAATACTAGTCATGTTGTATGACATTCGCCGAAGATTGCTCTCGGTTAGACTATCGTTTATTTTGAATAAACAAAAGTCCAAATACTTTGCAAAAGGTTTCAAAGAATTCAAGAATGTAAGTTGATGAGTAAGACGTCTAAAGTATTTACCTCCTTAGATTTGATCCAAAGAAATATAACACTTTAGAAGAGTTTCCTTTATAGAAATCAAGGAAAGTAGCATCATAAGATGATGGATTTCTCCATTAGGAGAAGAACGAACTCGAATAAGATGTAGTTCGTTGGATGTTATCAATTACCCATATATAGGATATATACTTCTAAGACAATATGATTGTCAATTAGAAGGTCTTCCAAAATTTTCATGACACCATATGATGTAGTTGGAAAGAAAGACAAGTCTTAATCGTGTTAAGATTTGGGGTTGTGTGCTAAGAAGCAATATTTGTTTGAGAACAATCTTGTGGGATATCCTTAAATTAACCTTTGGATATCACTTCTATAAACCACCTGATAAATGTTGTTTGTTGGGTAGTTCATTATAATCCTACACTAGGATTTACCTAAGATAGGGCAAATGAACGATAGATAGAACTCAAAGAATGGGTTCTTTGAGGGACAAGATGATAATCAACAAATATAACAACCTAGTTCCTACACCACTAGCTCCAAGGTAGTTGAGAAGGATTTATAAACCGTCTTAGTTGAATGGTTTGAACTTTATGATTATGTCATAGAGTTACACCTCTTAATTCGAAAGAAATAAGAATGAAAATTCATATGACTACATTGAGTGTATATACGACATATACTCAAGGAAATGGTATAGCACCATTTGACCCGAAATAATGAAACCTATAAAGCTAATTGGTAGCTTAAGGTGACTACAATCAAAGAGATTGGTTAACTTGGAAGAAACCATCTTTGACCTAGTCTTGGTTTCTATGAATTCGATGATTGCTAACTACAACTAAATAGTGATTCAATGTTTGGACATTATATGGGTTTCCGAAGCCATTATCAAGATAGTCTTGATAACATATGTCTAAGACTTGGAATCACAAGACGTGTAAGTTGTAGCGATCCATCCATCATGAATCTTAGCAAGCTAGTTTGAGCTGTAAGCGTCTTATGAGAGAAAGATCAAATCGTTTGATTTCTCATAAAGATGTATATGAATCTTTTGTTTACTATGTTTACAAAAGATTAGTGGGAGTTAATAATATTCCTAAATTTGAACATATATTTGATATATTAAGTTTAGGAATTCTTCTTCGTTAAAGTTATGACTTTAAACATTTTATAATGATAGAATGTATATGAGAGACATAGTCTATATACATAGGATGGAAACCTATAATGATGGATTTCAAGATATAATTGGATTATCTCAATCCCTATTGATAGACGATAGATGTAGGAAGTTTCTCGAAAGATAAACTTCAAATGAAAGGACAATTCCAATTAGAATGGGAAATTGCTCTTCTAAAAGGGAATGTACCCTTTTGACTCCTAAAGAAACATAATGCGTAAATAGAATTCTTTATGCATACGCAGAAAGGTGATTTGCGTATTTCATATTGTATGAAAAACGTTGATATGAGTTGTACCAAGATCGGTACAAGACGATATCAGTGCAAGCCCAAGATCAGAACCATGGCAACTGTCAAGTGAGTCTTTAAGTATTTAAGAAATACTAAAGGATATATTCCTCAAGAATGAGGAAGAATTAGAGTAACGCAATGGAAGCGTAAAAGTTTTAGATTATGAATCTAATATCGTATCCATCGTTGGATATCTCTTCATTTTGAATGAAGAGATAATTGGATATCTCTTTATTATGACTAAAGAGATATTTGGGTGGAAACATTAAAAGTAATGACTTTAGTGTGTTCCATCATGAATGCAAAATATATCGCCATATAGAAGTTTACAACAATGTTGTCTGGATGGTAAAGTTCATTTATGAACTCTCAATTCGGTTCCAACCAGAAAGTGTCTCTAGTGTATCGACATTACAACACTAATGGGGCGATAGCTCAAGCCAGGGATCAAGGTCTCATCAGGATCCGAACTCCAATGAGAGACTAAACCACATGATTAAGAATCATGTATAATGGTGACGTCGTTATTCTCAAGGTTGCTTCTATGGATAACATATAGATATCCATTGTCTAGGCCTACTACTCAGCCATTTTTGAAATGACTACAGAAGAGGTATCATCACTGATGACCATGCTGATTGGCTCTAGTGCAAGAGGGAGATTGTTGGAAATGTGCCCTAAAACCAATCATATGATGATACTTTACGGACATTTCACATGTTAAACTAATCTAGTTTAATATAAAAGGCAAAGATTATTGTTTTAAGCCGTCTCATATAAATGTTCTATGCTTAAACGATAAGTCCAAGGAATATGTAATAAGGAGAGTGTGATCTAAAGAAGTTAGATTCATGAGACCATTCTTTTTCGTATACATATCCTAAATGTTCCTGATCATAGGATTGCCAATTAGGCATTGACAGTCCGTTAAGATCAGTACATGCTATGTCTTATCTTAGGAAGCGTGACTAGTCTCGAGTTAATGGTGTGACTGACACCAAGACAAGTACGTAGGTGCTCAATAGAGAATGAGTCCACTGAATGCGATCAACGAGGAGTTCTTATACTCATGTCACATGAGAACTCATGGTTGGGATAATGCAAAGTAGTCATTTGAGCTGAGGCATCATAGTTGTCTTGTGGTTAGGTCCTTGATCTTTGACTATGTCAAACTCACTCCGTCAAAGAGTGTCCACGGCATAGTTAGGGTTAAGCCATTTAGCCATGGCGGCAAGTGAATGCTCAACAAGGGATCTCTAACCTTCAAACGTTGAGGGAGAATACTCTATGATATGATTAAGAATCTTTGGCCAGAGAATGAATGAGATTTAGGAAGTTGTTCCAATCACATTCAAGGTAATCATATAAGTAAGAGAATCACATTGGATAGTAGACATGAATAAACTATCAAACCAAATAATGTGGTCAAGAGTATTGTATTAGAGAAAGACCGTATTGCATTGTAATCCCAAACTGAATAGGTTTTCCAACCTCTTCTGATTAGCTTGGGGAGCCATGACATACTGCTAGGTGTCACTCATGGCCTGTGGAAGCCCTGAAGATGTATAATCACTAAAGGGAGAATTGAAAGTAAGTTTCAATTCACAATCGATTAGTAAGAGTTCTAATCGCACATTGCCTCGCTAAAAGGAACCTAATGGATCGCACACCGTGTAAGGTAATGATTGAAGGATATAATGAAGATGAGTAAGGACAATTAAATAGTTTAATTGTTTATGGCAAGGATTAATTAATATGTTAATTAATCAAACGAATAAGTTCATTTTAAACCTTGAGTTGAATTTGGGCCATAAAGCCCAAATTGGGCTTCGAATTATCAAGCCCATTAACTTAAGTTGTATGACAACTTAACAACCTAAATTCAAGAAGCCCAAAATAGCCCAAAGGCATGGGAAAACCGGCCATATAGAGAGGAGGGACATTTTGGTCCAAAAATGAACAAAAAGTTAAAAGCATAGAAGGGGTATCTTTGCACTATCGTCATTAGGGTTTTCTATGGATGAAAAGTAAGAGACAACTCTCTCCTTTTTCTCTCTAGGAGGCTGGCCCCCTTGGAGGGGATTAGCTAGCAATCTTTCCTCCTCCAAGGTCACTTATCTTCTTCCTTCATCATCTTTGGTGTCGAAAATTAGAGGTCTCCTACCTTGGGGACTTTTGGAGAATCAATTCTTCCATCCATATCCATAGAGCCAAGGAGCATGGAGACAAAGGAAAGAAGGCCCTCACATGGGTGATTAACCTTTGCTAAGCAAAGAGGTGCTTTAAAGGTATAAAAGTTTCTCAACTCATTTCTTTAAGATTTGAGTTGGGTCATGGTTTAACAAAACTACTAGGCTTTGAATTTCATGGGTAATGTTTTGTTTTGAATGCATACAAGCATGTTTCCACCTTTAATTGTTAATTGGATGCCACAGATGTTGCTCAAATGAACATGTTTTTCACAAATTTTCCTTCATAGTTTTGTTGTAGGGCAGCCGTCAGGGTAGTGCGGCACATTGGCTTGCAGGGGCCAGGAGTTGGCTCGGCATGGGCTGTGGAAGTGTTGTGGCAGAGACCATTGCTTGAGCTGCTTGGTTTGGCTAAAACCAAGGGCAGCTGTGCGGCTGGGGCCGCGGATTGAGGCGTTGGGGCGCGGTGCTAGGCGAGCCGCATGACTTATGTTCTTTGAGAGAAATAAGGAGGTCGTGGGCCTCATGAGCTGCTGAAATACTACGGATGCAGGCCCCCTGCCTGCTGGTCTGAGAGAAAAATAAGGGAAAAGTCGGTATAGGTTGAGCTTCACTGCTGAGTACTATGAATGACATTAAAGGTTTGCTCTTCTCGAGAAATGAGGTAAAGAGGATCAAGGCGGATGCATTGGCTTGTTTGAATGCTGTCGTCGAGCCTACTATGAATGAAGGTGGAAAGAAGAGATCTTCCCCACCTGCTCAAGAAATGCTGGTTGAGAAAAAATTGAAGACTTTATTCGCTGCTCGTGAGGATTTGCCTGCTGTCGAAAGGCCTGTGACTGGCATGACTTTTTCAAATGGGAAGAAAATAAGGCTGCTAGATTTGAGCATGTGGCACTTGCCATGTCAAGAATGGCTAGTACCATTATTGATAGGATTGCTCAGCGTAAGGGTTCTGTCATGCTCCCAGTGCTGAAGTCTGTACCAAGATATCCGTTGGGAGCTAAGTCCAGTTCATCTTTGGAGAGGCTTGCTATCATGAAGAGCGATAAGGTGGACTCTGTTGCTAAAGTGGCGCCAAGGCCCACTCCCTTTGTTGTTGAGATTGATTCGCCTGCTAAGAAGGAGGAGACTACCCGAGTAGGCAGTGAGAAATCCACTAAGCCTGCTTCTAGGGAGGTTGCTAAGATCTGTGTACTTTTCAAATTAGATCTGCTTGAAGACATGGACGTTTGTGCCAAGTTTATTGATGGTGTTAGAAAGGTTGTTTGCCCAAGCTCATATGCGAAGTATACGACCTAATGTAGAAGAACTGCTCTGCTTGCTATGATGCAGATATAGCAAGGATGCCAAGGAGGTGGCGAAGACTATGGCAACTGAAGTTTATTCCTCATCCGAGAAGATCAAGAGGTTAGATTTTGAGCTTGTCATTTTGAAGGGGTCTAATATCTCTGCCCCCACTTCTCTGTAGCTTGAGACCGCTCACCAAGAGATCGTTGACTTGAAGACGAGGCTTGAGGCGATCCAAGTTAAGTATGAAAATGCAGAGAAGGAGATCATGTGTTACATACCTCAAATTCAATATCTTGAGTTTGCCATTTCTAAGCTTCGCTCCGCTGCTTATGCAAAGGATGAAGAGTTGATGGCTGCTTATAATCAAGTGATCCACATCAACAGAATCGTCGATAGGCTTGAACCCCAAGTGTTGGAACTTCAAGGTATATTGAAGATCAACGAAAGTCTGAAGAAGGAAGTGGATGAGCTGCAGCGCGTCCGTGTTGGTTTGCTCAAGGAGAATGAGAAGCTGAAGGGTGAAAATGATGGGCTCGAGGTTTCGAGACCTTCTTTATTTCTCTGGAAGACTTGCTTGCTTTTGCTTTTGAGGCTTCCATTGGTGAAGTAGTTGGAAAAGTTGGTGCCCAGGCTAGGGCAACCGGGGGTGAAGTGCTGGATAATGCCGCTGCTAAGAGCATCGCGGCAGTCTAGCGCTGCTTTACTGTTCGAAGGGCAAGCCGTACACAGTCTTCCGAAAACCGTAGGCTACCTTGGTGCACTTGGTAGCAACTTTAAGGTTCCAGGGCAGCCGTCCATCAGATGTATCGCGTAATGTGCCCCCTCCGTCTCTAGGGCCCGGTTCCCCACGGATTAGGCCAAGAGACCCAAAATCCTTCAGTTTAGCTAAGCCTTGAAAAAGACCATTGTGGCTACTTCTAGGAATCCTGGCGCAAGCCATTGTGCATCTAGTTATACTAGGGCAGCCTAGCTCATCCACGTCTGGATATTCGGAGTGTAGAGTTTATCCTCCAATTTTGGAGAGTTGACCCATGTCGGTGTCGGGGAATTGGTTTACCCTCTCACACTGGAGAGCATGGTTGGTCCCTCAGGGGGCGCAATTTCACGGTCTTCTTTTGAAGTGCAGGAGTGATCAGTTGTTGTAAGCATACAGCCGAGCCAAGCTATGGTTACTTCTGAATTTCTTATTAAAAAATGAGTGAAACGAATGAGAACTTAGTTGTAAGGTACAACCTGCATAACAACTGTATAGTCCTCGGATTGTGAGGTGGTGCCTGTCGAGCTGCTTGAGTCTTCAGGCTTTGATGTAGCGGGAGGTCATGCACGGTACTTCATCAAATTGTAGGTGTTCTACTGCTTTTCGATCTCTTTGTCATTCATGGTAACGAGGGTGTAATTACCCTTGTCGCCTACTCTGCTGACCTTGTACGAACCCTCCCAGATGGGATCCATCTTTTTAGAGCCTTCTCTACGAGCAGTGATGAAGACTTTTCTTATGACTAAATCTTCCGGTTGGAACTGCCGGATCTTTGCCCTTTTGTCGTAGCTGGAAATGAGCTATTACTGATAGGTTCCGATGTGGGTGATGGTCTGCTCGAGCTTCTCCTCTGCCAGATCTAAGCTTGTGGCCATCTCCTTACTGTTCTACTCAATGTTTGGTAGTACAGTGCCAATACTTGGCAGAATGACATTGGGATGAATGATTGCTTCTGAACCAAATGCCAAAGATAAATGAGTATCACTGGTTGCTTATCTCTTGATGGTGCGATATACCTATAGACATCCGAGGAGTTCGTCTGGCCATTTTCCCTTCTTATTGGTAAGGGATTTCTTGAGGCAGTCGAGGATCATTTTATTGGATGCTTTGACCTGCCCATTACCTTGAGGATATCTTGGCGTGGACATATGCTGCTTGATGCCATACTTTTGGAAGAACTTCACCAAATCTTTGCCCAAGAATTACGAGCCGTTGTCGGTGACGATGGACTGAGGGATGCCAAATCGGTAAATGATGTTCCTCCATATGAAGCGCACTATGTCTGTCTGAGTCGTGGTCTTCATGGGCTTTGCTTCTACTCATTTGGTGAAGTAGTCGGTTGACACGATCATCATGCATCTACCCTTAGAAGTGGGTAACATAATTCCTACCAGGTCGATTGCCCACTGCATGAACGACCAAGGACTCGTCTGCGAGTGTAATTCGCTGGCAGGCAGTGCTGGTACTGGCTTGTAGCGTTGGCAGCAGTCGTATTTTTTGTACGACTCCTTAGAGTCTTGGTGCTTGGTAGGACAGTAGTAGCCTGCATTTAGAGCTTCCTGTGCTATGGATTAGCCTTCGGGGTGATTTCCACAAACACCTTCGTGGATTAAGCTTAGAATCTTCAAGTCATCGGGAAGCGCTAGGCAGCGAAGATGTGGTCCGGTGTAGGATCTTAGGATGAGAATGCTGTTGACCAGGTAATCTATAATAGAACTTTGCCAGTTGGGAGTTGTACTAACCTATGAAACTTCGGTTGCCAGCTCCGCCTCTATGCTTGGCTTGTCTAGATATTCCACCAGGATAAAGCGTTTGAGTTGGTGGTTAAGGGCGGAGCCTAGGCCAACTAGTGCGTTCGCGTGGGCGTTGTCTGTCCACGGAACTTAAGTGAGGGTGTAAGTCTAAAACGCCTCAAGTAGTCTGGCTAATGATTAGCTGGGAATCAGAATGAATTGCGAGCTTTTTTCATCGCCAAGTGTTTTGCCATTCGGAGGCCTGCTAATAGGGCCTCATAATTTGCTTCGTTGTTGGATGCTTTGAAGCCTAGAGTGATCGTCTACTCAGGCATCGAACCGTCTGGGGTGACAAGGACCCTGCCTGCTTCCGAGCTTTTGTAGTTGGATGCGTGGTTGACATGCAAATGCCAGAAGTTTCCATCAGACAAAGCAGGCATGACTAGGGCATGCTCAGCTGCCTCCGGAGCGTCGTTAGGCCGCTCTGTTGCGTTGCCTAGGCTATGTATAAAGGCGCGGTATGGAGCCATGAAGCTAGGGCCATGTTACACGTAGCAGGAGATGCTCAACTGCTAGTATTGGGCCACTATAAACTTGAATTATAGAGCTACAGTCGGCTACGGTCGTGTGACGCGCAGCAGGAGGTAGTGCTCAACTGCAGGTACATGTTGCTCCTATGTAGAATTTTTTGGGGCGACGGGGAAAAACTTGGTTCCGAGTGTGTCCTTCCAGTGTTCGTCTACCCTTGGCATGTCTTTTGGGCCAAGTTGTTGCGTTCGTCATAAAACTTTGCATCCGCTAGGGTCTACGTCTTAATCATCATACATTTAGATTGGGCGGAATAATGCGTCATGAGGATGATTGCGTGAGTTTGAAGGTAAACCTTGAGCTTTCGGGTTGCAACAACTATCCCCAAAGTTAGCTTTTGAATTTCTGGTATCATTGAAGAGAGCTTTTGAACTGTGGAATACAGGTAGTCGGGCCCCCAGCTCTTTTTGTATGATGGTAAAGCTTATTGCTGCTTCAGATACTATTAAACATACGAATAAGTCATCCGCTCCTTCCGGTTTAGTTAGTAAGGAAGTGATGTTGGGTACTTCTTCAAGTCCTTGAATGTGCATCAACTAGCCTCGTCCCAAAGTACATGTTTGTCTGCCAGAGCGAAAGAGTCTGCCAGAGTTAGATCTTCTGTCATGATCAATTTTTTGAATAATGGGTGGTCTGCTAAAAGTCCTTTTTGGAAGGCTGCTCTAGCTATCGAGTCATTGCATCCAACTATCCTTGCCTTCTTTGCTTTGAACCTCTTCACATAGTCACGAAGCGACTCCTTTGGGTTCTTCTTGACGTTGAACAAATGGTCGAACTTCTTCTTAATCGAGTGACATGATGAATATTCTTTGGTGAAAACCAAAGAAAGTTCGTCGAAACTCCGGATAGATTGTGGCGGCAGGGTGTAAAACCAATCTTCCGCCTCGTCTTGTAGAGTGGTGACAAATATCTTGCACATGAGATCGTCGTTGTTTCGATAGAGGATCATTGCGCTTCGATAGTGCTTCAAGTGCCTCTCCGGGTCTTCATCTCCTTTGAAGGATGTGAAATGTGGCATTCTAAACCTGCGTGAGGCTCTGCTTGCTTGATCTTGTCCGTGAAGGGTTACCTATTTATGTTGGTCATGTTCCATCGTAATGCCTCGTCGGTGACCTTGTTATGTTGGAAATTGCACAATCGCTTGGTCAAGAGTATATCTACTTCTTCCTAAATTTGTCTTTGTTGGGGTAGCGGAGCTCTCGGCTGTCCTTAGTCATAACTTGTTGTTCTAGGCTGCTCTTCTATGTACTTGGCTCATCTATGTTGCAGCTGCGGTGCATGTGTTTCGCTCCTTGCAGGCGTAGGAATTATTCGCAGGCTGCCGGTTATACTTGAGCCAGATTGAGTGACTACTTCTCTCCGTCCGTCGTGCTGCTTACTCCAATGCAGGGTGGATGATGCTCCTTGCGGGCCTAGCCACGAATGAAGACTTCGCCATGAAGGTTGTCCATGTTGTTCATATGAGTGTGGTCCCAACCGTGAGTGTATGCTCGTCTATAGGCCTAACCGAGAGTGCACGCTTCTCCGCCAGCTAAGACGGGAGCATACGCTATCTCGGTGGCCTAGCCGGGAGTGTACTCTGCTGAAACGCTCGGTTCGTGGTTGGTCTAGTGGCTGCTTACCGGGACACTGCTGGAGAGATTCTTTGTCTGCCCTTGTCCTACTTCGGGACACCTCGTCTGGGGCACGTTGCATTTCAGTATGCTGCAAGAGCTGTTTCACCAAGGTCGTCTGATGTGCTAGGGCGCTCGTCAACTCTATAACTTGTTGAGACAAGTGTTGTTCGCCATTTTGATTGGAAAAGCTTAGAAGAAGTGTGCCTCCTTGAGCAGTAGAAGGGTGGTAGACTCCAGGCGCGGGATTTGAGTTGGGAAATGTCAAATCCGCGGAGAAATATGGTGAGAATGCCCCCAATTTGATCGTAGGCCTATAAATTTAAAGCCATAATGGTTGAACTAATCTTGGACCGACTTGGGCTGCTTAGAAGGCCACGGGAGCAGATTGGGTTGCGAGTGCAGGCTGGGCCGCGGGTGTAGGCTGGGCCGTTGGAGCTGGCTGGGCCACGGGAGTAGGTTGCTCGTCGGGAGTAGGTTGGGCCACGGGAGCGTGCTGCTTGTCAAGAGTAGGCTGGGCCACGGGAGCAGGCGACATGTGGCACACGTGGGTGTGAGGCTAGGGCTCGGCTTGGCAATGCTTTGGGCATGGAGTGACATGACTCGGGCCGTGGCTTTGGTGGCGTGGGCCTTGGATAGCACGGCTTGGGCCGTGCTAGTGGAGCCATGGACCTTGCCGCGGGTGGTTACCATGGTGGAGCCTTGTAGTGGTGGTGCCGCTCCCCCTAAGATCACATTTAGTCTCGTGGATCGCCGCGGTCCCATTTCTTGAATATTGGAATTTTCAGTTGTGGAATTTTCTAAATTTCTAGCCATTGTATTTCCCCTTTACGTTTTATCAAAGAATCTTTGCAAATAAAAAATTCTAATAATAAGAACGTACGAAAAAATACGAGTGTACTAGAAAATAGAGAAAAACCTTTTTACGCGAGTGTCTTTTACGAGTGTGGATCTCTTCTCTCAATGAAAGCACCAATTTGTGGATGCAAATTTCTTCCTCCTTGATCTTGGACAAAATTGCACCTACAAAACAATGAACACATTTGGTCAAGGCCAAAAGCCTCACGCGTCCACGATGAATTTGGGGGGGGGGGTGACTTTGACCGAAGAACCTCTGATGCCAAAGTTAGAATTTAGGGAGAAAAGTGTTTGGAGAATTCTACAGAATTTTAGCAAGAGTGAAGACTTCTCTTTTTAGAAGAAATAGGATCATATATATGGGGAATGGGGTGGCCGGCCCTTAGAGGATTTTGTGTGAAAATGGTGATTAATTTGGTGTTTAATGGATTAATTATGAATTAATCCATTAATTAACCTAATTAATCCAATTTATATGGAAGGTTTTGAAGGTTATGGAATGAGGATGGATGAGACAATTTTGAACTTGTTACCTGTTTCGGGTACTCCTGATTTGGTTGATGGATGACTCTCTACTACTCGAGTGTAGGAGACCCGATGCGCGTCGAGGGTAAATTTGTCATCTTCACCCAAAAATCCACGTGTCGCTTCTTGTTTATTTTTAGCTCCACAATTTTCATTAGTTTTCGAATAGGCTTCCGTATGCAGCTCGTTCTTCACCCTAAACTCCGCCAACTATCGATTCTAATCATTATCATACAGGTTGTGCACCTCGTAGTGAAACGACCCCTGATCCACCAGCGAGCATCTAGTATCACTGTTCTAAAAATCCCCGCCTAGCGCCGCCTAAGCTGCTGGCCATCGCCCCGATTAATGCCTAGGCCTGCTGAGGCACCGCCTAGACTGCTTAGGCACCCGCCTAGCCACCTGCCTAGACCGCCTAGACCCGCCTAAACACCCACCTAGGTCGCAACTCACTTAGACAGAAAATAGATAACTTTCATTGTGCATTTTTTTCTTCCAATAAATTGTAAAAGACTTATTGCATACTTAAATGAACACACAGTATATCCTTATTTCACATGTTTTCATTATGTTCCAATACTTAATATATATGCATTCTATTTTGTAGTTTATAATGAAATTATATATATTTCAAGTATAGGCAGACACTTATTTACACGAAATATGATAGATTTACTTAAATCCGCCTAGTCCGCCTAGGCGCCCGCCTAGCCGCCTAGGCGCTAGGCCCCAGCCTGCCGCCCGACTAGCGCCTAGCGACTTTTAGAACCTTGTCTAGTATCGATATGTATGATATCGATGTCGCACGATCTCTTGAGGTTGACCAGCGGCTGTGACTCTTGGATGGAACTCTGCTGTTGCTTCTAGATGAAATGATTTTTTCCTTTTTAATTTGGGTTGTTTTATTAACACCCCACATCTAAAATGTGCCTGTAAAATTCCAGCTTCGTCTTCCATTTTTCTGAAGCCACCCAATCCCCATAAACAAATGATGGCAAAAAAGCTAGCTCGACGGCCACGGGCCACCCATATAAAAGGTATCTCTCATCGATATCAGCACAGCCCCCACATCGCGGAAGTAGACAGCCAAAGACCGACTCTCTAACAGACCAAGAATTGCCTAACACTCTTGATTTACACACCCCATCTCCCAATTCCCTATTACCTACTGGCGAGTGGCTGGTGATTGGATATATATATATATATATATATATATATATATATATATATATATATATATATATGCGAGTGGCTAGGATTTTTTTGCCCAGACACTGTGATGGTTGGCAGCCGGCATAAGGGGGTGGATGGGATTTATTTTGGACTTTAGAACTTAATTTATCAGGGTAAAAACAGAAATTTAACTGAAAAAATAAAATTATGGGGTGTATTCATAAGATTGTGGGGTGTTAATAGAATTACCCTTTAATTTTCATTTTTTTTATTTCTAATTTTAAAAATTTTACTTTTTAACTTTCTTAAAAAATTGGCTTTTATACACATGGCACTGTGTGAGTTGTTTGGTGGGACCTTCATGTGCCATATTAGAACACTAAGAATATATTTAACCGAAAGACAATAAATAACTAAATTGATTCGCGAAACCCATTTTCAGGGGCCGAATTGTTTTTTTTTGGTCAAAAGATAATTTTTGTTAGATTAGCCACCGACGGAGTTCGAATCCACGCCATCATGCAAGGGCTCAACACCTTTCCACCATTGCGATTAAGGGCCGCTTGCCCAAATTGTAGAATTTTCTATTTTAAAGACCATTTTAATTGAAAGGTCCAATTTCAAAGACCAACCGTGATAAAACCCAAAATTTAAAATGCATGTAACCTATATATAAATTAGAAACTCTTAACAAAAATCATTTAAATTACACCCAACACTATTTCACATCTTGTAGAGAATTAATCTATCAAATACCTTCTTTTTTTAATACAAGCGATAGAATAGGGAGAGAGGAATCAATCTTGGTATCATTTTCATTAAATCCATCAAATACCTTTTTCTTTTTTTTAATACAAGCGATAGCATAGGGAGAGAGGAAAGTTTGGTATCCTTTTCATTAATTCATTCTTTAATTTTTACATTCTCTTTTACCAACTTCTTCATCTCTCATGTCCCACATGTGACATCCCACATCGTCTAGGAGAGTGATCCTTAAATGTATATTCCCATCCCTACCTAGCACGAGGCCTTTTGGGAGCTCACTGGCTTCGGGTTCCGTAGGAACTCCGAAGTTAAGCGAGAAGGGGGCCAGAGCACTCCCAGGATAGGTGACCCACTGGGAAGTTGCTCGTGAGTTCCAAGAAACAAAACCGTGAGGGCGTGGTCGGGGCCCAAAGCAAACAATATCATGCTACAATGGTGGAACGGGCCCGTGAAGTGATCCACCTAGGGCCGAGATGTGACAAATTGGTATTAGAGCCATGCAAATAGGTTTAATGACCTTACTTGGTGTACATGTATTTCCGGATAGAAATCAGTACAAATCATGATCTTTTGATTCGAAAAGTTGAAGAAGCAAGGCACTGAACGATAGTGAAATGAAGAAGTAAACCATGCAAGGTGGGGTTACGCAGTAAGGAGAGGTTTTGAACAAAGAAAGTGAAGAAAGGTTGCGAGGTCAATCAATTAAGTAGAGATGCGGACACCCAGATGAAGAACGAACCCCTTCTTAGTTGGTTCATACCGATTAGATTTCTCCAGTTTGCTTTCACATTGAATTGAATGAAGTTTGTTGACTGTTAGATCGATTCGAAAATCCCTACCTAGGCCCATACCTTCCTTTTGCTTGTAGTGATTGATTTAAGGTAGGATCGTGCCAATATCATTACACTTTGTTCTATGAGGAACAATGAAATTTCATTGTGATAATTAATTAGGCAAATAGTTTCAGATTAAATTGAATTTTTGCAAAGTTGATCTATGAATCAAGACTTACAAATAGATTGTTCACATCGTTGAAGTTTAATAGAGAATGGGTCCCACAACTAATCCCCATTTTTTGAAAAAAATTGAAAATCGCTTTGCATAAAGAGCCTGTAACTACAAATGCGCATACAAGGCTTTCAAAATCCTTTTTCTTTGGGGGGTGGGGGGATGGTGGCCATTCCCGGTTGAGCCAGTTCCCATGCAGTTCCGCCAGTTAAGACAATTGCTGGATAAATATAACAGTAAAGTGCAGAAATAGTCTTGGTTTGGAAACACTCTCCCGCTAGGCCCTTAATAAACTGCAGTTTATCTAAGTAATCGCATCGGATTGCCACTAACTAATCACATCATCTACAATATTTATAAAAGTTACATAACTCTCAAGAAAATAAACAGGAAAAAACAGTAAAGTAAAATCTAGAATACAGATAGCTAGGGAACAAAAAGGGAATATTAAAAAAGAAACATTTATGTATAGAATACTAATTCAACTTAGAGGACTGATTAGAAAAATCTGTTTAAGGTATTACCCTGCAACGAAGATAACAAGAAAATCAACTCCTCATCGCTGCCGTCGTATTCTACCTGATTTCTCAGCCCATGATAACTAGCCACAACATCGTCCGACAACACCTTAGTCCTGCAAAGTGGACACGTGGCCCAATACTGTTGCAGCCACTTGTCAAGGCAATCCTGGTGAAATGTGTGCTTGCATTTCAGCTCCCTAACCTTGTCACCTTCCTCAAAATCCGATAAGCAAACTGAGCATTCTGTGGCCTTCAACTTTTTTGTGTAGCAAATGGTGGGATTCTTTTGCTCTATGAGTTTGAGATACTGTGTGGTGGTGATGACACGTTTGCCTGAATTTGGGTTTAGTCCGGCGACGGAACGGACAAGGGCTACGATTTCGAGGATGAGAAGAGTGAAGAAGATGATGGTGAGGGCGCAGAGGTGGGAGATAAATCGAGAGATAGCTCCCATGGCTTGCTGCTGATGATATGATTGATGAAATGAAGGTCAAGTTAGTCCAACGAGACTTATTTTGGCTTTAATTTTGGATATAATATAACAGCGAATGTGGTGTGGGCAGGTGCAGTGCACTGCAGTGCCCGTGTGTGGTCACATCTTATGTATCTTATATATAATTTTGGGATTCTCGTGTCACCATTGTCATGTTGTGACATGTGGAATTAGAAGAATGTGTAATTATGGAGATGATAAGCTTGGTTCTATGTAAAAACTCTGGAGTTATAAAGAGCGTTTCTCGCTTGCCATCTAATACAATTTTAATCCAAATCTAATACGTTTGCATAATAAACGAAGTTAACCATGGTGACGTCTGCAAATGATCATTTATCGCAGTGGTGAAATGAAGTTGAGTCTTTGCATGACGACGTGAGTTTGAATCTAATCGGTGACTAATTTAACATCTAATCTAACAAAATCTATCGTATGATCAAAAAAAAAAAAAAAACCACGGAGACGCCTCTTCTATCCGAATCTACGAAATCATGCATGTTGTGCAAGTTCATGGGCTACATTGTCATAGACATTCAAACCCCCTAAGCCTCTTCGTCAACATCAAAACTATTAGACCACCAAATCTCCATCTGCTCCCCAGCAACCCTCAAGACTCTTGTGTATATTTTCAACTAACTATTTTCAGTCCATCTCCAATATTACCTTGTTGAACCCGAGGTCAATTAAACTAATGTTATTTTGAATAAGCTTACATTAAAATAAGTTCTTAAGCAAGGAAAAAAATGCACAGTATTTAGAATTGAAGCATTCTTTTTGTTTTGCTTTTTTTACTTGTACAACTAATGACTCGTATTAGTTAAGGGAAATGAACTCTACTTTTTTTTCTTCTGTGCATTCTCTTGCTTACTAAGAATTAAGAGACATAAATAAATATGGATGTTCAGAAAAAAAAAAAAAATGTGAAGAAATCATTTCATAACCTATACCAAATGAAACGAAAATATTTTACGTACAATTATTTTGTATCAGACAAGTAGTAGATCAAAAGTTTGTCTTGTTTGATGATGATGTTTGTACAACAAGGAGTTGTATGCATGAGTATGCACGTTAACGTTACAAGTTGTGTGAATTCCAACACCAAATTAGTATGCTGGATGATGATACCTTTGCACAATGACAATTCTTCTGTAGTAATGTGATGTGAATATTTTGTGTATGACAATAGCACCATAGTGTTATTGCTGATGTAGCTTTCTTGCTAATTCATTCAAATTCTAATATAGGTAGACTTATAAATACAAAATTTTAAAGGGTGTAATATCATGTTATAATTGAATAATTTAGTGACACACCCCGATCTAAATCAAGGCGTGCTGACCGTCACGTGAACGTGACGTAACCATAAGCACATTGCGGAAGCAAGATTAAGAAGGGAAATACGAATAAATTAAAACCAAGCAACTAGCAGTTCTAACTAAGATAGCGTGCTAGTGCGAGAATAAGTGTAAAATACACAACCAGAGCTTAACTAGCCTAAGAGCAGTCAAGCAAAAGTACTAATTAAACAACACCCAAAGGTGGTCCTACATGAATGATGGTGTGTCAGAACCTCCGCTGTATCCTCACAAGCCACCAATCAAACTTTCACCTAATACCTGGAGGGGCGCAAAACAAAAAGTTGAGTGTGTCAGAAACAAGGTTTTCTAAAATCATTTCATAGCTCAAAAGCTCTAACCCCTCGCTGGAAAACCTGTATAATTTACCAGAAAATAGTATACATACGTATATATCTCAAAGCCATGCTCAATACAAATATCCAAAACTACATGTGTATGCCATGCATATGCCATGCCCAATATCACAATATAACAAATGTAAGCTAGGTAAAATAATCTCAATGAAATAACATATTAATCAGAGCCCTTGCAGTGGCCTGTACAGTTAATTCATATAGCTCATCGCTCCATCTAGCCAGAGTCACCTAAAGTAACCTGTACGGCAATATATCTGCACACGAGTCGGAACCACCTGTAGTGGTCTGTACGATAAGACTAGGTGTAAATAATTACGCTCTAGTGCTACGATCACGTGAAGACTATGCGATAAATCGCGGGTCACCTACTAGTCGGAACCACCTATAATGGTCTGTACGATAGGACTATGCACCTAACTTGGATCCAAAATGAGCGTATGTTGCGGGAAGTGAACATCACGTGTAAGACTAGCCCCTAACTCTGGGCGGGAGCACTAACACCGGGGTGCAGGTTAATGAGCTCTCAATGCATCTCATCATACTCTTCATAACTCAACTTTTATTTAACCATACAAAATCTTACTTGAACTTACCTGAGCGTTCATAGCACCAACAATCATGCGCATACAATTCATGATGCATACCATTTCATGATGCATAAACCGATGTATATAGGTATTGGCATGGTATTTCATTTATAAAAGCATTTTAAATGCACTTTCTGGGAAAAACACATAGTATATAGGTATATACGGAAAACAAAAGCCCACTCACTGATATGTAGACGGGTCGTAATCCCCGTGCCTAGCCTGGCTACGCTCGTCCTCCGGATAGGCCTCGCCTATATGAGAAATAACTACAATAACGTTAATTACACAAATAAACAACACAAGCTAATAACTTCTCATATATTGCTCAAATTGGGTATATGAATATACCACTGAGATCTACTCATCCTTAGAAACATCCCCATATTTTTAAAATAATTTTCCGATCACCCACGCGCCGCCACGCGCCGCCACGCCCCGACGAGTGCGCGGCCACACTCGCGGCCACACGCAGGGAACCCTGACGGAAACAGTAAACGACGTTAGGAATATTCCTCAGAATATTCCGTTAAAACTAATGGTGTTACCTGACGCCGTTAGGAATATTCCGTTAACTCTGACTGAATATTCTTCCTTCTTCTCCGATGGGCTTCACTGGTAGTTACCATCCGCCGCCGTCAGCGCCGCCGTTCGCCGCTGTCTGAACTTTGAATTTCCGCCGGATTCTGGGAAAATTTTCAAATGTTCATATCTTCTTCATTTCTCAACCAAAATTCATGAAATTTATATCAAAATCAAGCCCACAACAAGGAGAACACATTTATACCTCTTTGAAGCTCCAAAAATCATGGGATCTCGCAGGAAAAATTCCAAGAAAATCGGCAAGCTTCGAAACTCACGATCCCGACGTCCAATTCCTTCCAACGAAGCACTCCGAGCTTCCTTAGAACCTCCTGAAGCTCTCTATGAGCTTATATGTCCCTAAAAATCAACATTTTATGTCCATATGAACAGTGCATGAAAATTGGGGTTTCGGTTTCACGAGATTTCGAAGGTATTCTTACCTGGAAATGGTATCAATCGACTTATTTGAGCTTCACAAACACAATGGTGTCCTCCTTGGCCATGACCTGTAAGGTTTCGACGGGCTTTAGTGCTTGTCCATACGAAATGGGAGAGAGAGACAGAGAGAGTGAAGGTCTGAGAGAGAGAGAGAGTGCACGGGAGTGAGAGAAGAAAGAGAAGGGCTGTGAATGTGTGTGTGTGTGTGGTCTAAACACCACCAATCAATCTCCCAAAGTAGATACACACACATACCTTAATTAATGCCTAGGGGCATTTTCATCATTTCACATCCGTCGTACAAAATCTCTAGGATGGGTTGTTACAATTTACCCACCTTATAAAAATTTCGTCCCTGAAATTTACATGACCAAAATCATCCAGTAGTACTCATAAAACAATCTCGGGTACATCTCTCTCATCCGATCCTCTGTCTCCCAAGTCGCTTCTTCCGCTGAATGATTCTTCCACAAAACTTTAACCAACTGCACTGTCTTGTTCCTCAGAACCTTTTCTTTCCAATCCAGTATAGTCACTGGCTCCTCGTCATAAGTCAAATCTGAACTGATCTCCAAAGGTTGATGAGGTATCACATGTGAAGGGTCTGCAACATAATGTCGAAACATCGAGACATGAAACACATTATGTACCTTGGATAACTCTGACGACAACTCAAGTCTATAAGCAACTTCACTGACTCGCTCGGTGATCTGATAGGGTCCGATGAATCTAGGACTTAGCTTGCCTTTCTTCCCAAACCGTACTACACCTCGCCACGACAATAACTTCAAAAATACCCAATCACCAACATTATACACTCGATCAGTGGCACGCCTGTCCGCTAAACTTTCCAGGTGATCCTGGGCCGCTTTCAAGTTAGACTTAATAACTTGAACATTCTGAGTAGTTTCCTCTACTATCTCAGGGCCCACTAAAACTCTTTCGCCGACCTCTGACCAACACAAGGGTGTACGACAAGGCCTACCATAAAGTGCCTCGAATGGTGACATACCAATACTCGAATGAAAGCTATTGTTGTGGGCGAATTCCATCAAATCCAATCGCTTATGCCAAGCGTCACCAAACTGCAAAATAGAAGATCTGAGCATATCCTCCAAGGTCTGAATCGTCCTCTCTGATTGACCGTCTGTCTGAGGATGATATGTTGTATTGTAGAATAATTCTGAACCAAGAGCTTTTTGGAATGCTGTCCAGAACTTAGAAGTAAATCTAGGATCACAATCCGAGATAATACTAACTGGAACGCTATGATACTTCACGATCTTCAATAAGAACAACTCAGCTAATCGACTTAAAGAATACTTTTCCCTTACAGGAATGAAATGCGCTGACATAGTAAGTCGATTGACAATCACCCAAATTCCATCATAGCCATTTTGAGTTCGAGGAAGCTTGTACACAAAATCCATAGTGATGTTTTCCCATTTCCACTGTGGAACGGGAAGTGGTTGCATCAAACCAAACGGTTTCTTCCTTTCGGCTTTAACTTGCTAGCATATGGCATATCTACTCACATACTCGGCAATTTCTCTTTTCATACCCGGCCAATAATAAAATGGTCGAACGGTATGATACATCTTAGTACCTTCTGGATGCATCGCATAAGCTGAACAATGTGCTTCATCCAAAATTACTTTCTTCAATTATGCACTATTCGGTACATACATCATACCTTCTTGCATAAGCATGCCGTCTGATTCTCTGATTCGAAGATCTTTCTTCTTTCCTTTATTTCTTAACCGAATAAGTTCCTGAGTTTCTTCATCATTAATCTGAGCCTCGAGCACTCTATCAATCAAAACTGGCCTGACCTGGAAGCTAGCAAGTAAGGCTTCTTCATGATTTTCCACTCCCAATTCCACTCTAGTGGACCTCAAATCTACAAGTGGCATGTACGGTTAATTCATATAGCTCATCGCTCCATCTAGCCGGAGTCACCTAAAGTGACTTGTACGGCAATATATCTGCACACGAGTCGGAACCACCTGTAGTGGTCTGTATGACAAGACTGGGTGTAAATAATTACGCTCTAGTGCTACGATCACGTGAAGACTGTGCGATAAATCGCGGGTCACATGATAGGGGCATATTTATGCACCTTAGTTAGGTTGTTCTTGTGCATTTATGTTGTTTTTCCTTAGTTAAAGTAGTCTTTTAAGCTAGTTTGATGTATTTTCAGGTTTTAAGGGCAAAGTATGCAAAAGGATGCATTTTGGAGCCTTTTGGAGCACATTTGAGCTTGGAATGGACATCATATGCTTAGAGCCAAGAGGATGGACGAATTTGAAGTTCAAGAGAGGCTAGGAATGTGCAAAAGAGTTGAAGAAATAAATCCAAGTCAAAGAAGATAAGGAATCAGCTACAAAGAAGGAGAATTATCCAAAACATTATCCAAACTACCTTATCTTATCGTTATCTTATCTTATCAAGCCTTATCTTATCTTATCCTATCCTAATCCTTTCCTAACTTAATTCCTGCTGTAAAAGGGTTTTAATTTCAGTTTAGGAGACATAAAAATCTGATTTCCTTGCCTTGCAAGGCTTTCTAGAAGCCTTATCCCTCCTTATCCAAACCTGCCGCACCTTAGGCTTTTTCCCATTAGAAATCTGATTGTTTTAAACCTATTTCTAGATGGATTTGGCTTTCTAGAAGTCCTAATCTGATTTACCTAGGGTTTTTGGTGCCTATATATATACTTCTACACCCTTTGCCGCAGGTACCACCCTCTATATACATCATTCACACCATCTACACTACACACATCCCCTGCCGCAGCCTTCATCACCACACCACCATACTTCCTGACCTTGCCGCACCATCCATTCCCCCTAAACACTACTGCACCACTCCATATCCTTTCACCCATACACCTAAGTCCCTAAACCTGTCCCGAGTCCCTGTGACGCAGCAAAGAAGAGGAGAAGAAGCCTTGGACGTGCATGCCATTCAAGTTCTAATTGCTGGAAGTTTTAGGTGTTTCCTTTCTTTTGATTTCAATGTTGAAATTCAATACTCTTTGTTTTGTACGTATGAGGAACTATACCCCCCTTGGCTAGGGGGGGATTCGAAGCCATGTTTATGCTTGCTATATGACTTGATTACCTCTAATTGCGTTTCGTAAGTTGTGAATTCAATTTACTTATCTATTTGAATTAAACTGATTTGTGTGTGTTGGTTGAGAGTGCACGCTTAATTGTCATGCATAAATCTAATGCTAGGATATAAGGAAGTTTCACCTAATCGTTACAAACTTATATTCACAAGTAGTAAAGGTTGATGATCTCAATTGTGTTAAGTAAATTCTTGGCATAAGTATCATGCGCTTTCATAGTTACAAGTGCCTCGTCAATACTTATGATTTCCATTGAACGTAACGATCTTTGATTGAATCTCTAGTATGCGCTTTCATATAGAGAACTCTTGAAGAATAATTTGATTGTGATGCGCATTTTCCGTCCAATTCATTGACATAAGGGAAATCTGAAAGTTAATTTAAGCGGACCTAATTAACTTGGAGTGTTGAGAATTCGTGGTTTATTGAATTGCAATTAGAAATCGTTTTGTATGCAAGTATGACATGTGTGGAGAAGAACCCCTTAGCTAGCCTTCCATCCATTCATTTAGACCAAATTCATTTTAAAATCTGTTTTGTTTTACAAAGTTTATGTTTTGTTTTCAAAATCGTCAAAACCAATTCCCCCTTTATTTTGAAGTGACAAATTAGTTAGAAAGTGATTTAAGTTTGTGTTTTTAAGTGTCTTGAGTCTAGTTATAACATATTTTCGTCCAAATTCTTCCTTAGTGCTCAAAACTGCCCAGAAAGTGGTTTTAAGGCAGTTCTGAGTGTTTGTTTGCTGTTTTGAGTCTTTTGGTTTGTTTAAGTGTTTTAAAGTATAGTTTTGCATTCTTTGAGTCTAATTTAGTGTTTTAACTTTGTTTTAAGTTTTTGAGTCAGTTTTCAAGTGATTTAGCAATCCCTCCTAATCCCCGGCCTAGAACGATCCTTACTTACATACTTTGCTACAATTGATAAAAAGAGGGTTTAATTTGTGTGATTATATATTTCGCATCATCACCTACGAGTCGGAACCACCTATAATGGTCTGTACGACAGGACTATGCACCTAACTTGGAACCAAAATGAGCATATGGTGCGGGAGGTGAACATCACGTGCAAGACTAGCCCTTAACTCTGGGCGGGAGCACTAACACCGGGAAATAGTAAACGACGTTAGGAATATTCCTCGGAATATTCCGTTAAAACTAATGGTGTTACCTGACGCCGTTAGCAATATTTCGTTAACTCTGACAGAATATTCTCCCTTCTTCTCCGATGGGCTTCGCCGGTCGCCGCCGTCCGCCGCCATCAGCGCCGCCGTCCGCCGTCGTCTGAACTTTGAATTTCTGTCGGATTCTGGGAAAATTTTCAAATCTTCATATCTTCTTCATTTCTCAAGAAAAATTCATGAAATTTATATCAAAATGAAGCCCACAACAAGGAGAACACATTTATACCTCTTTGAAGCTCCCAAAATCACGGGATCTCACCGGAAAAATTCCAAGAAAACCGGCCAACTTCGAAACTCACGATCCCGACGTCCAATTCCTTCCAACGAAGTACTCCGAGCTTCCTTAGAACCTCCTTAAGCTCCCTATAAGCTTAGATTTCCCTAAAAATCAACATTTTACGTCCATATGAACAGTGCATGGAAATTGGGGTTTTGGTTTCACGAGATTTCGAAGGTATTCTTACCTGGAAATGGTATCAATCGACTCATCTGAGCTTCACGAACACAATGGTGTCCTCCTTGGCCACGATCTGTAAGGTTTCGACGGGCTTTGGCGCTTGTCCGTACGGAATGGGAGAGAGAGAGAAAGAGTGAAGGTCTGAGAGAGAGAGAGTGCACGGGAGTAAGAGAAGGGAGAGAAGGACTGTGAATGTGTGTGTGTGTGTGTGGTCCAAACACCACCAATCAATCTCCCAAAGTAGATACACACACATACCTTAATTAATGCCTAGGGGCATTTTCGTCATTTCACGTCCATCGTACAAAATCTCCGGGACGGGCTGTTACATTTAGAATATCATATTATCACATCAATATATTACATGATGTTACAATAGTACATAAAATAAAAAACTTTGGTATAATATCAGTATTATGTCAATATGTATTTTAAAAATATTTTCCTTTTTTGTACACTTTGTATTGATTTGTGAAATAAATTATTTAAAATTCAAATATATTATACCCATATTATAGACGTATGTACGTACTTTTCACAATTGTTACACATGTTTATAAAATTCACATATGATATTTTTTGACATATTATTGAACAAGTAATTGACGAATTATTCGTTGTAATTTAAAAAAAAAAAAACTGCCAAATAATACAGTTACATATTCTTTATGCACTATACCGTTCCCATATTTTACTAACTATATTAGCAATATTGTAAATTCAAACGTCCATATATATATATATATATATGTATGTATGTCTGTGTGTAGATCTCCAAGATAGTATAGTTTGGTTGTAGATGGACAACCTGATCTTAGACTCCAGAGAAATGAAGGTGAAAGGTACGTAAAATTAGGACTTCCTTGTTGCAAAGTTTCCACGTGGCCAAGAGCCGTTTTAATATTGATCCATTTTTTTTAAGGAAAACTAATTAAAATTACTTGAAAACTTTGAGTTTTAACGATAAGAACAAAATAAAGGGTAAAGTGAATAGTATCATGATTGACTTTTTAGTGTAAAAATATAGTTTTTCGTTAAAGTTCCTTTTTTTTTTTTATGATCAGTTATATTATATTTGTCAAGTGTGCATATGTGTTCATGTAGTGAGACGGCACAGTTGACGCGTCTCCTCTTGTTTCTTTTACTTTTTACTTTCTCTCTAGTTTTGAACCAGAAAGTTTTGCTCGCATGTTGTAGTGAAATTAGAAATTGTGTGAAAAACTATGTTTTTCACAAGTATAAACACATCAACTTATATTCACATCTGATAGAATTACTACAATAACACATTGATGCATTTAATATATTCACAAACTATTACGAAATCAAGCAAACTCTAAAGATGGGAAATGGATCTTAGAAAGTAGAAATCCTATCTTTTATATATATTAAAAAAATTAACAAATTCTCAGTAAATGATCACAAAAAAGGTATCGAAAAGTAATTCAATTTGTTAATTCCAAATTCTCAGTTCTCACGATAACAAAAATTATGGTATCGGCTTAATATGAACTCGGGTTGATTTATGTCATCACTATTGATAAACTAGTAACTTCAACATGTGCAAGCAAACGACTAAATTAGACGCAAGCCAACCTACTTCGAATTTAACTAAACCAAAAAAGCAATCACAATCAAACTAACTTTTCCTTCCCGTATGATGTAGAAGTTGTCCCCTATTTTGCCTTCGTGAATAGCATACTCTTCACTCTCTATACACAAAAAGAACACACTCAAAATCCTCAAGCATGTTACAAAAACTATACATATACAATATTATATATGTATGTGGACATAAAGTATAAAGACTTACCAGTGTTTTAAAAGGCTCGTCTTGGGGTGCGCCTAGGCGGTCTCTGAGGCTAGGCGGGAGGGTTGCCGTCTCTGTTTTGTGAAAGTGGGCTAAAGGTGTCGCCGAAGCGCGCCAAGGCGGTGGAGGTGCGCCTCAAGGCATCCAAGTGTCTATGTTTCCATTTAAAAAAAATAAAAAATAAAACTCCCAAACCGAAAACGACGTCGTATGGGTAGGGTATTAACTCTTATCTCCCTCATCTCTCTTCCTTCTGTCGTGTTCTCTTCTCTCTGCCTTCTTCGTTTCCTCTCCCGCGCACAACTTTCGAGTCTTCGACATAGCACAACCGCTAGCTTTGAGCAGCAGTCGCCGCCACCTTTCGAGCATACAATCGCACTTAAAATGAAAAAACTTTGGTATAATATGAGTATTATGTCCGTGTGTATTTTAAAAATATTCCCCTGTTTTGTACACCTATGAGTAATTTGTCAAAATAAATATATTTAAAATTCACACATATTATACACATATTATAGACACATGTACGTACTTTTTACGACTCTTACACATTTATAAAATTCACACATATTATACACATATTATACACACATGTACGTACTTTTTACGACTCTTACACATTTATAAAATTCACATATGATATTTTTTAACATATTATTGAACAATATTTGGCGAATTATTCATTGTAGTTTTTTAAAAAAACTGCCAAATAATACAATGACATATTTTTATGCACTATACCCATCCCATGTTTTACTAACTATATTAGCAATATTGTAAATTCAAACATGAATATAAATGTGTGTGTAGGTCTCCAAAATATGTAGTTAGGGTATGTTGGGGCCCAAAAATGTCACACACCAATCCAACCAAGTCTCAAGACCCAATTGTCATGCAAAGCCTACATTCAAGCCCAAACACATGCCAAGGCGCGAGATCGATGAGGAATATATTTACAAACATGCCATGCCACAGTGATTAAGTTGGAGATTCACGCCATGCTTCCTCATGCTAGTCACTATTCATGCTAAGCCCAAGTCACATATTCGAGGTTTGTTGAGTGGATTGTGGTGTGGATGGTTACAGAAGGTTATCAGGCCTACGTGGAATCGGGGTCATGGAAGACTTTGGGATGCTTGGGAGCCCAAGGTTCCAAGCCCATACCCTTTGCATTTCACGAAGGCAACATTGAGAGAGAACTAGCCTAGTTTACACCTTTCCCTAGCAAGCCAACCCCCTTAGTTAGAACTAAACTAGATTCTTGCATTAAACGCATGCTAAACCCAGCAAGTTAGGCATTTAATGCTGACTTTCCCTTCCCAGCCTGCACAGACAACCAACGAGCGAAAGCCATGAGGCGCGCTACCAGAAGTAGCACCTATGGAATGCCGCTTTGGGAAAGCCGCGCCTTGGGAAGAAGCAGACTGCAAGTCTCAATAATGCAGCTACCTTACACCAAAAGGGGAATAATAGGAAGGCTAAGGAGAAAAAAGGGGAAGACCAAACCACAAAGGGAGATTCCCTTGAAGCCTAGAGAAAAACCCTTCACTTACATAAGGAGGCAAAAGCCATTACCGAAGGGGGAGATTAGAGGAACACGCAGAGTAACACAGAGAGAGAATAAAGATATCGTAGTGAGAGAGAACCACCCAGGAAGAAGCCCAGAGAGTTCCATTTAGCCCAGAAGCATACTCCAAGCCTCAAGAATCACCATTCATGCAACTTTAGTAATTCCCACATCCTTCCATCAAACATCTCAACCATTAGAAACCTTGCTATCACCCTAGGAAAGCCCAAATCATGCAGCTAAGAATGCCATGCAACCATGCAAATCCTTTCTCTCTCATGTTAAAATGATAATCTTCTAGCTTCTATACCATGCTTCACTTGAGCAAGTCATTATCTTGAACAATCATGCTATCTTCGAGCCATTGATGTTCCCAGGGTATTTCCTAAGACAAGTTAACTCTTTTGAGATATCCCAGGACTTGGTATGAATTCGCACCAAGGGAGACAAGAGGACATTCTCAAAGCCCAAGTCCACCTCGACCTAAAAGTCCCGACTCTGCTGGGGACAGGTTGCAATCTTGATTCAATGGCTCCGAGATCCAGAAGAAACAATACCAGGAGTGGCAACGCCTCAGATATAGGCGAGGCTGCTTCCTGACTCGATGAGTCTCAACGAGAAAGCCAACACCAGAAGAGCCAAGAAAACTTGAATGAATATGACATGCCTGATATCATCGCAGCTTTTCATGCATTGGGTGAAGCCTAAAAAGAAGTTGATGCATCTGTGAAGGATTTGAAAAACTCAATCCCAAAACCAAGCAAGAAAGCCAGTGACAATGACTGCATGCCCAAGGAAAAGGCTTCCAAGGAAGAGTCAGCTGCTGCTATTGGCAAAGGTCCTGAGAAGGCACCATCCTTTATCACTTAGGAAGATGTCATAGCCATGCTCGAAAAAGAGTTGCATAGGACTTCGGAGGATTGGAAATATTTTCCTGAGCCACCATATCTAACCACTGTTCTTCACATGTCATATCCTAAAGGATACGAGACTCCTAACATTGTTCTCATTGACGAGATGAATGGTAGCCCTAAGGAACATATAAGCCGTTTCATAAATGCTTTGGGTCCTCATGCAGATGACTGTAACCTCCGTCTCATGGAGTTCTAAAAAAGCCTAATTGATTGTGCCTATACTTGGTACACCACCCTTGCACTAGGTTCTATCTGGACCTAGGAAGAGCTGGTAGACAAGTTTTGTAAAAAGTACTTCCAGCATGAGGAAAGAGTCATGACGACTCAGCTGAACAACACACGACAAAAGCACAAGGAATATTTGGTGACTTTTGTTAAACGTTTCTGAGACCTCGCCCTTGATTGCTATGATGAGAAGGACGAAGAAGCCCTCGTGGAGATCTGTATCAGTAACATTGTTGCTAACTATAGGGTGTACTTGGAGAACATCGTTATCAGCCAGTTCTCAAGGCTCATAGAAACAATGGGGAAGACCAGTTTGTCAGTCAAGCTTTCCACGGGGAGATCCTTGAAAACTGACAAGAAGGAAGATCATCATGCCCTAGTTGTGGATGACAGATTTGATTACAACCTACAAAAAAGGAAGGAAATTGAGAGTGATAGGGAAACCAATCTTCCGGTAGCGTGCAACGACAAGAAATTCCAAGCCATCCTCGATACCACGTTGCCATCAAGCTGCCCTGGTCGTACAAAGCCCCTTCCACTCAAAAATCCACGAAGGGACACTAGAGCTGCCATGCAAGACGCAGGCAATAGACACTGACCCTTTGTCAAAACGCCGAAGGAAAGAGGTAGCAGCTGTCATCACATACTCTAGAGAAGATGATGCCTATCACACATGGATCACCGATCCCAAGCCACCATAAGCCGTTTGGGAATCTTTCAGGAGCATGGAGAATGTTTACTGGTGCAAATACTCCAAGCTATAGTGCTATGATATGCCATAGCCTCAAGCTGAGGGATGGGGAGATGAGGATGCAAATCTCATAGATTTTTCCCCAAGCCTAAGTGACGAAGCCTTCACCATTGATATGCCAGAAGAATACAACGAATGAGCCTTGGAAGAGCAACTGTTCAACCAGGAAATGACGGCTATGACTTTGTATAACCTTACAAACATGGAAGCTGACACAGTTGAGCGTAACGTTTCCCAAGGGCAAGAGCCCAGTGCACCCAGGTCTTCCAAGAAAACTCGAAGTTCAAATCTCTCTTCGACCAATTTGAATATGGCCTAGAGGCAAGAAATGCTACTGCCGAAACTCTCATGAATGTTTTACTATGCTGCGCTGCCGCATAGGGCTTTCCTTAAGAACAACAGTGCCATTATCTTCACTAACGAAGACATGGAAGTGGCTTTCCTATACCACAAAAGGGCACTGTACTTGGAGAGGCAAATTAATGACGTATTCATCAAGCAAGCTTTGTTTGACCCTGATTCCTCCATCAACATTCTACCCTTGGTAATACTTATTGTAGTAGACGTCCCAACGTCAAAGATGGTATGGTCTTAAATCTCTATCAATGGGTTTGAGAATAGCAGTGATGAAACTCTTGGATACATCGATATCGACTTGAAGATTGGCCATGTCAGGTTCTTTACTAAGTTTTATGTGATTGATATCAATGTAGCTTACCACGCTTTGCTCGAAAGGCCATGGATAAACAAGCACAGACTTGGCCTTCAATTACGACCAGTATGTCAAGATAATGATTGGTCTAAGGCTTATTCGCATGCCAGGAAACCAAATGCCATTCAACCTAGACAAAGTTCACTATTCATAGGCCGAGTTCTATAACGATTTCTCAAGTGCCGAAAGTGGGATATCACAAGCCTCAGGGATAACTTTACCCCTTTAGGAAAATGCATACAGCCAGAGGCAAATGTTCTTGCCTACACTCCACCTCAATGCTCCAAGGTCGTGCTACCTGATGACCGCGTCGTCCATCGTTTATGACGGGTTGGGGGCCTGACTACATCGTGTGGGAAAGTCTCGAGTATGGAGGCATTGCACGCCAAGAAAGTGAAGCTCCCAAGGAAGCTGAAGACATGCCTGCACCTACTACTGAGGACGGATCCCTGCAAAAAATCAAGCTTACACCAAAATGCATGCAAGATGGATCCACTGCAGTGGTAAAAAAGCTTGAAGAGGTAAACCTAAATGATGATCCCTTTATGCAAAAAATGATTTCTATTATTGTTTACTTAACTGTTGAGGAAAAGAAAGAACTAGTTAGCCTGTTAAAGGAGTTTAAAACGTCTTTGCTTGGAGCTATGTAGAGATGCCAGGCCTTGATTTGAAATTAGTGTGCCACACGCTAAATACACAGCCTGAGATTAAGCCTATAGTGCAGCAAATGAGGAATTTCCACCCAAAAATTGAGGCTAAAATCAAAGCCGACGTAGAAAAGCTCCTGGCGGTCGGATTCATCAAGCCTATCAAGCACCCTCTTTGGCTAGCCAACATCGTCCCATTAAAGAAGAACATTGTCCAAATCTGGATACGCATCGACTACCGAGATCTCAATGCAGCATGCCCAAAGGAAGAGTTTCAATTACCCAACATGGACATCATGATCGATTCAACCTCAGGGCAAGGCCTGATGTCGTTCATGGATGGTTTCCATGGGTACAATCAAATCACAACATTTGGAAGCTTTTACTACACAGTCATGCCATTTAGACTCAAAAACGCCGATGCCACCTATCAACTAGCAATGACGACAGTCTTTCACAACATGATAAGGAATGAAGCGGAAGACTATGTGGACGACCTCATCGTGAAATCCAAGACCGGGGAAGGGCACTGGGAAGTGCTAAGAAAGTGTTATGGAGATGCTGAGCATATGGGTTGAAGATGAACCCCAAGAAATAAGCCTTCAGTGCTTCCTCGGGCAAGTTCATAAGCTTCTTGGTGCATCAGCGTGGCATCAATGTAGATGCAAACAAGGTGCGCACCATTAGAACTCTCATGTCCTCAATAAACGTAAAGGAGCTGAAAAGCTTGATGGGGAAGCTGTTCTACATTCGGCGCTTCATCCCAGGATTAGTAGTGGTAACAGGAGCCTTCGCCTCATTGCTCATGAAAGGGAAGGAGTTTGTGTGGACCAAGGAATACGATAAAGCCTATCAACGAGTTGAGCAGCTAGTTAACAACCTTCATACCATGAAGGTACTAGTCATGGGCATTTTACTCAAGCTCTACCTAGCCGCAAAAAACACTGCTATAGGAGCCCTGCTTACCCAAGATAATCTAGCCTGGGAAGAAACACCAATCTACCATGTCATCAGACAGCTAAGAGGCACGAAACCCGCTATAGGAAGATGAAATACCTTTGCCTAGCTTTTGTCTATGCATCATAGCGGATGCGCCATTATTTCCTAGCTGACAAGCTGCACTTCTTGGTAATGTTTGACCCTGTAAGGTATGTGCTCACTAGACCCATACTATCTGACCATTTGGCTCGTTGGTTGCTCCAACTTTCCAAATTCGATATTATATGTGTGACACCTAAGGCTATCAAAGGCCAAGCTGTGATAGACATGCTAGCATTGTTTCCCAAAGATGAATAGGCCACTATTTCCAAAGAAGTCCTTGGTGTGCTGCCAGAGTTCGCTGCCACCACTGTGGAAGAGGAACCATGGGTCATGCACTTTGATTATTCTTCCACAACCACATGAGGAGGAGTTGGCGTTGTACTTGTAAATCTAGAGGGAAAAGCTATTATCCTATCCTTCAAACTAAGTTTTCCATGCACAAACAACGTAGACAAGTATAAAGCTTTCGTCATGGGCCTCTCCACAACCAGGAAATGGGTGCAAGGAAGATGCGGGTTGTAGGGCACTCAAATTTGGTCCTAAGCCAGGTCCATGGAAGCTTCGTAGTGAAGGAAATAACCTTGGCACCATACTGCACTACAACTAAGAAACTTATGGCAAACTTCAAGCAGGTGGTGTTGAAACATATTCTTGGCACAATCTAGCCATACTTTGCTCCAAGCTTACCTTCGTCGAAGAATAACCCAACATTGTTGTGATCAAAAGGGAAGCCTCAGCCACTGATGTAGCCTTCCTGGAGGAAACGTCAGAGGTTAACGATTGGAGGGAAACTGTCAAAAGGGAACTTTCTAAGCCAAACGGAGAGCCTGACATCAAATATTGTAAGGATTACATCAATGTCGCTGGGACACTCTACATGCGCCTGTCGGGATGAGTGCTAACTCAATGCCTAAAACCAAGATAAGCACAAAAGCCAAATGCATCCAAGCCACATGCAGAGTCGACCAAGTAAAGTAAGTTTTTATCGTCGACTACAAAGAAAAGGGTATTACTGGTCAGAGATGAAGCAATAAGCCACATGCATCCAAGTTGAATGTCCAAAGTGGAGCAGAACGCTTTCCCTAGGAGAGCCATTTGCCGTTTCCAACACTAATGATTGGAGTTCCCTATACTTGACCTTCTTCATTGATGGGACATCGCCAAGCAATGTCAGGGATGCAAGCAAATTAAAAGGGACAACCAAAAGGTACTTCGTGGATGGGGCAACTCTATACCAAAAAGAATTTAATAGGGAACCATGGAGATGCCTTGGGCCATCTGAGTCATCACAAGTCATGCAAGAAGTACATGCTGGAGAATGCAACAAGCATTAAGGAAGGAAGAAACTACACAAGCAGCTATTGAGCCTAGGATATTATTGGCCAACCATGAGGGAAGACACACACAACATGGTCAACCGATGCCATGCATGGCAAGTTCATGGAAACTTAATCCACAAGCCTCCAACACTACTCCAAGAAATGCACACCCCATGGCCATTCCATACTTGAAGGCTCGATTTCATATGAACCATCAACCCAGCTTCTAAAGGTCACATATGGATCTTAGTAGCCACTGAGTACTTCACAAAGTGAGTGAAAGCAATCCCTCTCAAGAAAGCAATAGGAGCAGTAGTCTCCAATTTCATTAGGGAATGCAGACACTGCTAAGGATACTAAGCAAAATGGTACACAACTACATTGGGGGTTGAAGCACGCATCTCCCAGACATCCTATGGGCTTATCGCACATCTCCAAAGAATGCTACGGGATTTCCCCCTTACTCATTGGTGTATGGATCCAAAGCTGTTTCCCCTATGAAAATGATGATGCTCACGGTAAGAGTCTCAACATTCAATGATGTGGACTGGGATGCCGTAACATGTGCAAGTTGGAGGTGGAAAGACCTTGAGTTACTCGAGGAAAAAAGGGCAGAAGCAGCCAGGAAAACAACCCTATACCACCAACAGGTTACCAGAGCCTACAACCGCACAGTTTAGCCATGCAACTTCATGGAATGAGGTTTCTTCTTCAGGACAGCTGAGCACATAAGGAGGCAAATCTTCGGACCTTCGAAGTTCGCCCCACATTGGGAAGGACCTTTTGTGGTCAAGGAAGCCTATCAAAGCGGTTACTACTACTTAACATCAGTCAAGGAAGGTATGCTAATGGAACCTGTCAATGCAAAGTGGCTAAAGCCTTATTACTGCTAAAATGCTTATGGTTATTTTAGAAAAACAAGCTCGGTCTATGCAATTATCATTTTGCTTACTCTATGAGGCCTTGTAAAGCCATGCAACGATTGATGTACCCTAAATTTTAATGAAATAAAGGAGCATTTTGTCAAAATCTTTGGTACATTTGTTTCTTTACATTGGTAAGAGTAACTAGAATGGATTTCTTCTAAACAAGCTATAGCAGTAATCATGCCAAGGTTATAATAAAAGCCCATGCTAAGCAAGCTGCCCTAAGGGTCAAATCATGCTAAAGCTATAATAAAAGCCCATGCCAAGCAAGATGCTCAATGGTTCAATGCAATGCTCATGTAACATGCCAAGTCTATCAATGCAAAATCAATGCCAAGCAAGCTGCTCAATGGTTCAAGGCAATGCTTATGCAACATGCCAAGCCAACACGCCATGCAAAACCATTGAGTCAAGCAGATAAATCTTTTTCAAAGCTATACTCATGCAACTTGCCAAGCCTATCAATGCAAAATCAATGCCAAGCAAGCTGCTCAATTGTTTAATGCAATGCTCATGCAACATGCCAAGTCAACACGCCATGCAAAACCATTGAGTCAAGCATATAAAGCTTTTTCAAAGCTATACTCATGCAACATGTCAAGCCTATCAATGCAAAATCAATACCAAGTAAGCTAATCAATGGTTCAATGCAATGCTCATGCAACATGCCAAGCCAACACGAGATGCAAAACCATTGAATCAAGCAGATGAAGCTTTTTCAAAGCTATACTCATGTAACATGCCAAGCCTATTAATGAAAAATCAATGCCAAGCAAGCTACTCAAATGGTTCAATGCAATGCTCATGCAATATGCCAAGCCAAGACGCCATGCAAAACCATTGAGTCAAGCAAATAAAACTTTTCTTTTTTCTTTTTATCAAAACAATCATGCGAAATCAATGCCAAGCTTAACATTGCAAAAATCAAGCCAAGCAAGGAAAAGCTTTTAAAACCAACAAGCCAACCAATGTTAAGCAAGTCAAGCTTTCCTGACATGCTTTGCTTCCCTATGGCCGAAAAAAGCAATAAGATAGCTGTCCAAAAGCAAATTACAATAGAAAGTAAAAGCAGAGTGAGGAAAGCAAATGTTTTCATAGCAAGCTACTGCAACATCTCAAGGTTTATGCTTTGCCAAGAGAAAGAAGCTGGGAGTTAGAAAAATGCAAACAATCATGTAAAGCACATAATTGTCGGAAGGTGAAAAGTTAAACTTAAAGCACCAACTTTCGTTGGAACTGCTAGAGGTACCGGCATCCAATTGATCTACTGTGAGTTGAAGGCAAACAGCTATTTCCTTGGAGCTCCCACGGACCAACTTATTCAACTTGAGCTTCTCAGCCTCTAGTTCCTTACGCTGCAATTTGAGAGCACGCGCCAGTTTGTTGACTTTGACAAATTGATCTAAAACACCCTTCTTTTTCTCAAGCTGAAGTCCAAACATGGTATCATGCAACTCTCCTAGCTTCTCGACTAGAGAACCCACTGGCACACCCAAAGCTTCAACATCATTAATCGTATCTCGCCAACATAGTAGTATGTGCTCTGTAAGTTCCAATAAGGAAGTATGCTCCATGCCATAAAGGGAGATAAGCTTATCAAGCTCACATCTACATCACCGACATGCTCAAAGAACTTGCCCAACGCCTTAGCTTGTCCGGAACGAACCTTTACTCCCCTAAAGTTAACCTGGGAAGAGAAAGCCTTGCCGGAAAGGAGCAATTCCTCAATCGAATTTAATACCCTGGCTCCATTGGCAATACTATGCTTGGACTTCCCGAGAGCCTCATGCCACGATGCCCACTCTTCAATTGAAGCCTGCTCTGCATGGGAAAGAACTTTCTCAGGAAAGCTGTAGGCTCGGGATGAACATCACTAGGGGCTTGACCACCTCATGTAGCCTTTGTAGCACTAACATTCACCTACAAGGAAAGCACAAAGATATGCACAAGTAAAGGGACAAATCGACAAACGGAGGCATAAAGCAACACAACCCATAGAAGTTATCCAATATGGAATTCCAACAAACCAATATTCTTATACATGCACATGCAAAAACAAGAAGAAAACATGCTAGGCAAAGTTTAGCTACTTCCTACATGCACATGCAAGCTTAAGAAAAATTCAAAGACTTAAGAAGAAGGCTGACAATTGTAAATTCATGTAAGGGCAAACAGCAACAAAGAATAGGGAAGTATACCTCTGTATCTTCCACTTCCACCTCAACGTCATTGTTCAAGAAGCCATCAACTTCATCAAGATCAACATCCTTTGTTGCTTTGTTGTCATCCTTGTTGCTTGATTCTCTGCCTCTATCTTCACCATTCGTGTCTTTTCCCTAGGGAAGCCTGGGGATGTCCTTCACTTCCAGGGCCAGACTCAAAACTTGTATTACTACTTTCATTAGCTGCTCAACCTTCACTGGCTACCTCATCACCATCGGTTTTCCCAGCACTCTGTTCCTCCTCACTCATGGCGCTAATATCAAGGATTTCAGGACGTTTGGGAGTGCCGGAGGAAGTGGATGCTCGAGCACTCATAGTTCTATGAGCAGGGCCAGCAGAAGCTGTTTTGTTGGAAGAAGTCTTGGATATAACAAAGTTATGGTTAACATACGCAAAGTTGCAGACACGAGGTGCAAAGGAATAAAAGCTATTACCAATCCTTGGCTTCACTGAAGCACCTTCACTCTTCGATTTCTTTGGAGTAGGGGAAGCATTAGGCTTGCTACTGGGGGGACCATCCTTCACCACTCGAGGCCTGAAGTGCTTCACTGCATCATCTGAGGCATAACATATAAAGCAATGAGGAAAAGCATGCAAAGGGAAAATTAGCTATAAACATGAAAATTCTGTAACGAATGGAATGAGAACACGTATACAAAGTATATTTGTATTGATTTGAATTTGTAGGTTACAATCTCTGTTTACAATTTTCCTCCGATTCAGTCTTCAAATTTGATGTAGATGTGTAGGTTGTTGATCCAAGGGTCGTGATGACTTGATCTCGAACTAATGGTTGCTTCAAGTTTTGAGCTTGAAATGATGCTTGGACTGTCTTCACCTCAAAGTTACGGCAAAGATGGTGTAGATGTGAGACTTCATTGATTCAAGGGTTTTGACGACTTGATCTTGAATCGAACGTCGTTACAAGTTTTGAGCTTGCAACAAAGTCTTGAAGGAATCAGCATAAGTGCTTGTTGATTCTTCAAGGGTATGCTTCGGCTTTGGTCGAAAGAAAGCCTCAGCTTTGGTTGTGCGTTCTTCGAAGAGAGCTTTGGCAACGTATTAGTCTTCAAAGATTTGGGCAGAGGTTCTTCTGAATGTAGAATTGTTTACCCTTTGTGTGTCTTGAAGGAAAATTTGTGAAAAACATGTTCATTTGAGCAACATCTATGGCATGCAATTAACAATTAAAGGCAGAATCATGCTTATATGCACTCAAAAACAAAACATTACCCATGAAATTCAAAGCCTAGTAGTTGAGTGAACCAAGACTCAACTTAAAAACAAAGTGAGTTGAGAAATTTATACCTTTGTTGATTCCTCTTTGCATAAGCAAAGGCTAATCACCCAAGAGATAGGGCCTTCATTCCTTGCTTCTTAGCTCCATGGATTTCTTGGAGGAGGATGGTTGAAAGGATTCTCCAAGTTCCCAAAATAGAGAACCTCTAATTTTTCCACACCAAGGAGAGACTTGAAGAGGAGATGAGTGACCTAGAGGAAGGAAGATTGCTAGCTATATTCCTCTAGGGTGGCCGACCTCTTAGAGAGCAAAGAGAGCTTTGTGTTCTCATCTTTTCTCCAAAAGAAACCCTAAAGATGAAATGGCTATAAAGTTGCCTTTATACCACCACACAATGGAGTGGCAAACTTGCAATTAAGCCAAGTTCACTACCCCTTTCTATATGGCCGGCCATTAAGGGTTCATTGGGCTTTCAATCCCTTTGTGTTTTCAAGTTGTCATACAACTTGAGCTAATGGGCTTGACATTCAAATCCCATTGGGCCTTGCATCCCAAAACTAACCCGAGGTCTATAACGAACTTATTCGTTTGATTAATTAACATATTAATTAATCCTAGCCATAAATAATTAAACCATTTAATTATCCTTACTCATCTCCGTTGTTTCTTCAATCTCTACCTTACACGGTGTACGATCCATTAGGTTCCTTTTAGCGAGGCAGTGGACGATTGTTACTCTTAATGATCGATTGTGAATTAAAACATACTTTCAATTCTCCCTTTAGTGATTACTCACCTTTAGGGCTTCCACAAACCATGAGTGACACCTAGCAGTATGTCATGGTTACCCAAGCTAATCAGAAGAGGTGGAGAACCTATTCAGTTTAGGATTACAATGCAATACGGTCTTTCCCTAACACAATACTCTTGACCACATTGTTTGGTTTGATAGTTTATTCATGTCTACTATCCAATGTGATTCATTTACTTATATGATTGCCTTGAGTGTGATTTGGAATAACTTCCTAAATCTCATTCATACTCTGACCGAAGATTCTTAATCATATCATAAAGTATTCTCCTGCAAACGGTTTGAAGGTTAAAGATCCCTTGTTGCGCATTCACTTGCCTCCATGGCTAAGTGGCTTAACCCCAACTATGCCGTGGACACCCTCTGATGGAGTATCTTTGACATAGTCAAAGATCAATGACCTAACCACAAGACAACTATGATGCCTCAGGTCAAATGACTACTTTGCATTATCCCAACCATGAGTTCTCATGTGACATGAGTATAAGAACTCCTTGTTGATTGTGTTCAGTGGACTCATTCTTTATTGAGCACCAACATGCTTGTCTTGGTGTCAGTCACACCAATGACTCAAGACCAATCACCCTCCCTAAGAGAAGACATAGCACGTACTGATCTTGACGAACTATCAATGCCCAATTGGCAATCCTATGATCAACAACATTTAGGATATGTATACGAAAGAGAATGGTCACATGAATCTAACTCTTTAGATCACATTCTCCCTATTACATATTCGTTGGACTTATCGCTTAAGCATATAACATTTATATGAGACAGCTTAAAACAATAATCTTTGCCCTTTATATATTAAAATAGATTAGTTTAACATGTGAAATGTCCATAAAGTATCATCATATGATTGGTTTTAGGGCACATTTCCAACAATCTCCCACTTGCACTAGAGCTAATCAGCTTGGTCATCAGTGATGATACCTCTTATGTAGTTATTTCAAAATTGGCCGAATAGTAGGCCTAGACAATGGATATCTATATGTTATCCATAGAAGCAACCTTGAGAATAACGACGTCACCATTATACATGATTCTTAATCATGTGGTTTAGTCTCTCATTGGAGTTCGGATCTTGATGAGACCTTGATTCCCTGGCTTCAGCTATCGCCCCATTAGTGTCGTAGTGTCGGCACACTAAAGACATTTTCTGGTTGGAACCGAATGGAGAGTTCATAAATGAACTTTCCCATCCAAACAACATTGTTGTAAACTTCTATATGGCGATATATATTTTGCATTCATGATGGAAGACACTAAAGTCATTACTTTTAATGTTTCCACCCAAATATCTCTTTAGTCATAATAAAGAGATATCCAATTATCTCTTCATTCAAAATGAAGAGACATCCAATGATGGGTACGATATTAGATTCATAATCTAATACTTTTACACTTCCATTGCGTTACTCTAATTCTTCCTCATTCTTGAGGAATCTATCCTTTAGTATTTCTTAAATACTTAGGGACTCACTTGACAATTGCCATGGTTCTGATCTTGGGCATGCACTGATATCGTCTTGTACCGATCTTGGTACAACTCATATCAATGTTTTTCATACAATATGAAATACATAAATCACCTTTCTGCGTGTACATAAAGGATTCTATTTACGCATTATTTCTTTGGGAGTCAAAGGGTACGTTCCCTTTGAGAAGAGCAACTTCCTAGTCTCACTAGGATTGTCTTTCTGTTTGAAGTTTATCATCATATGAGAAACTTCCTAGCATCTTTTGTCTATCATTAGGGATTGATATAATCAAATTATATCCTAAAATCTATCATTATAGATTTCCATCCCATGTATATAGACTATGTCTCCCATATACATTCTATCATTATAGAACGTTTAAAGTCATAACTTTATCAAAGAAGAATTCCTTTCAATTCCAAAATTAATATATCATATATATGTTCAAATTTAGGAATTTGATTCACTCCCACTAATATTTTGTAAACCTAGTAAACAAAAGATTCATTTACATCTTTATGAGAAATTAAATGATTTGATCTTTGTCTCATAAGACGCTTATGGCTCCCACTAGCTTGCTAAGATTCATGATGGATGGATCTCTACAACTTACACGTCTTGTGATTCCAAGTCCTAGACATATGTTGTCAAGACTATCTTGATAATGGCTTCGGAAACCCATATTATGTCCAAACATTGAATCACTGTTTAGTTGTAGTTAGCAATCATCGAATTAATAGAAACCAAGACTACGTCAAAGACGGTGTCTTCCAAGTCAACCAATCTATTTGATTGTAGTCACCTTAAGCTACCAATTAGCTTTAAAGGTTTCATTATATCGGGTTTGAAAGAAAATTTGTGAAAAACATGTTCATTTGAGCAACATCTATGGCATGCAATTAACAATTAAAGGCAGAATCATGCTTGTATGCACTCAAAACAAAACATTACCTAAGAAATTCAAAGCCTAGTAGTTATGGTGAACCATGACTCAACTCAATTCTTAAAGAAAGGAGTTAAGAAACTTTTATACCTTTGAAGCACCTCTTTGCTTAGCAAAGGTTAATCACCCATGTGAGGGCCTTCTTTCCTTTGTCTCCTTACTCCTTGGCTCCATGGATATGGATGGAAGAATTGATTCTCCAAAAGTCTCCAAGGTAGGAGACCTCTAATTTTCGACACCAAGGATGGTGAAGGAAGAAGATGAGTGACCTTGGAGGAAGAAGGATTGCTAGCTAATCCCCTCCAAGGGGGCCGGCCACCTAGAGAGAAAAGGAGAGAGTTATTCTCACTTTTCATCCTTAGAAAACCCTAATGAAGAAAAAGCTATAAAGTCAAATTTATACCTACCTTCATTGGAGTGGCAAACTTGTAATAAGTCCAAAACCCACTCATTTATCAACATGGCCAACCATCTTAGGGCTTTGCACTGTTTGGGCCTTCTTGAATCTTTATTCATTAAGTTGTCATACAAATTAAGTTAATGGGCTTGACATTCGAAGCCCATTGGGCCTTGAGGCCCAAAACTAACCCGAGGTCTAAAACGAACATATTCGTTTGATTAATTAACATATTAATTAATCCTTGCCATAAACAATTAAACTATTTAATTGTCCTTACTTATCTTCGTTGTATCCTTCAATCATTACCTTACACGGTATGCGATCCATTAGGTTCCTTTTAGCGAGGCAGTGGGCGATTAGAACTCTTACTAATCGATTGTGAATTGAAACTTACTTTCAATTCTCCCTTTAGTGATTATACATCTTTAGGGCTTCCACAAGCCATGAGTGACACCTAGTAGTATTTCATGGCTACCCTAGCTAACCAGAAGAGGTTGGAGAACCTATTCAGTTTAGGATTACAATGCAATACGGTCTTTCTCTAATACAATACTCTTGACCACATTGTTTGGTTTGATAGTTTATTCATGTCTACTATCCAATGTCATTCTCTTACTTATATGATTACCTTGAATGTGATTTGGAATGACTTCCTAAATCTCATTCATACTCTGCCCAGAGATTCTTAATCATATCATAGAGTATTCTCCCTCAACGTTTGAAGGTTAGAGATCCCTTGTTGCGCATTCACTTGTCTCCATGGCTAAGTGGCTTAACCCCAACTATCCTGTGGACACTCTTTGACGAGGTGACTTTGACATAGTCAAAGATCAAGGACCTAACCACAAGACAACTATGATGCCTCAGGTCAAAAGACTACTTTGCATTATCCCAACCATGAGTTCTCATGTGACATGAGTATGAGAAGTCCCTGTTGATTGCGTTCAGTGGACTCATTCTGTATTAAGCACCTACGTACTTGTCTTGGTGCCAATCACACCAATAACTCGAGACCAGTCACTCTCCCTAAGAGAAGACATAGCACGTACTGATCTTGACGGACTGTCAATGCCCAATTGGCAATCCTATGTTCAGGAACATTTAGGATATGTATACGAAAGAGAATGGTCTCATGAATCTAACTTCTTTAGATCACATTCTCCCTATTACATATTCGTTGGACTTATCGTTTAAGCATATAACATTTATATGAGACAGCTTAAAACAATAATCTTTGCCCTTTATATTAAACTAGATTAGTTTAACATGTGAAATGTCCATAAATTATCATCATATGATTGGTTTTAGGGCACATGTCCAACAGGGTTAAATGGTGCTATACCATTTCCTTGTGTATATGTTGTATATACACTCAATGTAGTCATAAGGATTTTCATTCTTATTTCTTTCGAATTAAGAGGTGTAACTCTATGACATATTGAGTTCTATCTCTCATTCATTAGCCCTATCTTAGGTAAACCGTAGTGTAGGATTATAATGAACTACCCAACAAACAACATTTGTCAGTTGGTTTATAGAAGTGATATCCAAAGGTTAATTTAAGGATATCCCACAAGATTGTTTGATAGGATTAAATGAACACCACAAAGTAGCACACAAATGTCCTATTGATTTTCCTTATTAACACTAAGATTTGTCAATTGTAGCATATGAAAATAAGGGTCTTTCCCGCAGAAGATTGTTTTATCTAACTACTTAAAATGTCACAAAAACTGGGTTGCTGTCCTTACTGACTAGCCACCGAAAAATAATTATGAGACTAACTTACACTTATCTAAAGTCTACGAAATTTTATACGAATATACTAGACACACAGAGCTACACTCACACAACTGTTTGGGATTTTTGGAGTTGATTTTCTATTTAAATTAAATCGAACAAAAACAGGACAGAAACATATTTTAAACAGTTCACAAATTAAGAAAATGGAGTTAGGGGAATTGCTATCCACCACCAAATAATCATGCAAACATGTTATGTTTCATTCAAATTCCATTTATTTCTGGATGAAGATGCTCAAGTTGGCTCAATGTTAGAACTCAACCTTTTACTCTTTCTTATGTAGTATGTTAAGAGAATGACGTTTTCAACTTCACTTAGTCCTTAGCATGCAATCTAGAATGGTGTGTTCATAGATTTAACAAGTAGAAATCATTAAGAACGAAAAGAGTTTGGGTCATCATAAGGCATCGTAAGTACTGGCGTTGTCTTACTTATCCTACAAATTGGTTCACATGTTAATGGCAATTAACAAGTACTACTTTAGAACATATGTAGGTCCTCATTTGACAAGGGCAGGCACACACATATTCATAGCATTAGAATCCTAGATATGCTTACTAAGTATGCATCCGTAGAAAACACGTAAAGAATTCATCAATGAGATAAGTAGTGAACCAATTTTCATCCATTCATAAAAGTAATTCAAACGAAATGTCATAACAAACTTGCAATCATATTCGGGGCTTCAAAACAGCCCCTAACTTCTAAAAATTAGTTACACATGATCCTTAAATAAAACCAGAAGAAAGACATGAGTTTGAGAAGATAAAACCGAAAGAAATCAATTGAGGCCTCCCCCCAACGCTGCTGCCTTGCTTTCTTCCCTTCCTTTCCGTCAGCTGCACCTTTCCTTTTTTTTTCTATTTTTCTTCTTCTAAATTCTTTCTGCATTTTGCTGCTGCAACCTGCAGCCCTTTTGTTCCTGCTTGCTGCCCCAGTTTGTTCTCCTTAACTCACCCACTAATAGTCATTTAGTGATGATAATAAATGAGAGGAAATGGTTAAACAATTGTAACTCTTTAGGTAGGCTTTATGCCAATTACTCCCTCTTAATCCTCATATTTTATTCCATTTCCTCTGATATTTGAATAGGTGTCAGCTGGCTTGTTCTTGGCTGCATCAGTTTTGGCTGCTAGTTTTATTGGATTTATTGCTTTCAATGCTTTCTTGTCAGTTACAAACTGCTCAGCCTCTTGGGAACCATTCAGTGTTAAAACGGCCATAACTTCTTTTAGAAAAATGATATTAGCAATCCATGAAATTCTGCAGAAAATAGACATCCGTAGCTTTCCAAGCATATAAGTCTCATTCTCTAATTCATTATGAACTGTTCGTAACTTGCTTCCAAAGTCAGCTGACCTGCACAGGCAGTTTTGACGAATTTGTTACTTAAAATCCCACTTGTGCTATTTTTTCTTTCCTTAGCTTGACTAGTCCTACAAAACATAAAAACAAAGTAAATAGCTCAAAAATATAAGGAACTAACTAAGAAAAGATGAGTGAATTTGATGTAAAATATATATAAATATGCACTCATCAAATACCCCCAAACTTACATTTTGCTAGTCCCCGAGCGAAAGAAAGAAAACATGAAAAAGTAGCAACATGAAAAACAATAGCTTCCCCCTATGTGACCCTCATAGAATTTCATTCAAGAAAACAAATCATCAGGAACCTTAGCTAGCACCAAACAAGCTAATCCAAGCTCATCTTCCTTATCCAAATGTTAGCAGTAACCTTTTAATCATCCTTGACGTGTAGTGTGTGTAATAGCCATGCTATTGCAATTTCAAGTTTTTTTTTTAAAACACCACATGCCAACTAGTGACCTTCTCACGGGATATACCCTCAATCACACATATGTTTAGTTTAACGTGTTTCACTCAAAGAATCAAATGTGAAAGATCTACCATAAGCTTGCATAAAGATCACATCTCCACAATCATAATTGCAAAACTTAAATCAAGAGGACTTTTATTGGTTGTAATGAGGCTTATGGAGAGGGTTATAGAAATGAAAGAATAGGTAAACACAATTTCCAAGCTAAATTGCAAGCAATTCTCTTGTTGAGATTTATAAGAACTCAAGCTCTCCAACCACTCTACTAATACCTCCAACCACACCCCTAAACTTAAACTTAAAAATTTTCTTTGTGTACAATTTTTTGTTTTTCTTCTTCTTCTTTTTTTTTTCTATTTTTTTTTCTGTTTTTCTTTTTTTTTTTTGGAACCAATTTTGCACATAACTAAATACAAACATGAAATACCCCCACACTTATTCTTTTGCCAAACTCCTTCAAAGTACTTCACAAACATTAATCATCAGACAATCTCATATTGCTAACTAGCTAGCTTGGAAAGGGTAAGGAAAAATGTTTAAGGTATAAGGGTGGACATATCTGGTGATAAGAAATAAAAGGCTCAATATATACGGCTCAAATTGGCATACTAATGATATCATTTTTCTTTAGGAAACATGCTTATTTGGGCCATGGTGATAAACCTAATGCCTCTATCCTTTTCAAGTTCATGCAATCAAATGACAAACATTTCGAAAGATCGTTACACAAGTTCTAGAGATGTAATTCACATAAGTTCATCACACATGAAAGAATAGGAGTGTATGAAAAATGCACACACTTTCAATATGCTCAAAAACTCACATAGGCTGTATATGGTCACTATATTCACATATGAAACTTTAAGTCATGCTTTAGTTTCACATCAACAAGGCTATGTACATTTGGTTTTTGAAAGATGATTAAACATGTACAAAACTAACCAGAGAATCAGGAATTTCACACAACACATGCTTACTAAGTTCTTGATCACCGTGGTTCAAATTGAATCCAATTATATCATTGGGTCGGGAAACTAACAAAAATCTAATTCAAAACAATAAAGAAAACAAGACAATATTTTTGGATTTTCAAATATTCCGAATATTTTTTCTTTTTATAAATGTTTTTGGTTCTTTTTAGAGTAAACAACACTAATTAAGAAAACAAAAGGCAAACAAGGAAACAAATCAAACAAGTTTTTAGTTGAAGGTACGAAAATTTGTAATTTGGTCATGTTTTCCATCCTTACCCCCAAACTTAAACTGGACATTGTCCCCAATGTCAGAAAATACCATAATGCAAACAATAAAAATAAAATAAAATAATAAGAAACAAAATAAAGCATTTGAACTGAAAACTTCCCCAATTTGTAGTAAAATCAAGCAATGACCCCCAAACTTCAATTCTGCCATAAACTCCAAAGGTGGACATAACCAAATGTTCCTACAAAGAAAAGAAATAATTCAGTTTAGCATGCAAGAAAATTCAGAAAAAAAAAACAAACGAAAAATTAAAAAATGATAGAAAAAGACAATGAATAGAAATATTGGGTTGCCTCCTAATAAGCGCTTGCTTTTACGTCCGCAGCCGGACGGTACCAAGGGTAATCATCCAAGGGGAGCTGGTTCTTGGAGGGGTACAACCTCTACATCATGCTCCGTAAAAGACTCGTAATATGGCTTGAGTCTATGCCCATTCACTTTGAACATGTTTCCAGTCTTCGTACTTTGGATTTCCACTGCATCATGAGGAAAAATATTAGTTATAAAAAATGGACCAACCCAACGAGAATGAAGCTTACCTGGAAATAACCGAAGGTGAGAATTAAATAGAAGAACTTTCTGTTCAATGGCAAAGCTCTTCCTTAAGATCATCTTGTCATGAAATGCCTTTGATTTCTCCTTGTATATTCGACTTGACTCATATGCATCATTCCGAATTTCATCGAACTCGTTCAATTGAAGCTTCCTCTGCTGTCCAGCAACACTCATGTCCATGTTGTAGGCTTTGATTGCCCAATAAGCTTTGTGCTCTAACTCTACTGGAAGACGACATGGTTTCCCATAAACTAACCGAAATGGAGACATTCCAATATGAGTCTTATAAGCAGTCCTATAAGCCTACAATGCATCATTCAAGCGTATGCTCCAATCCTTCCTACTAGGACTCACGGTTTTCTCCAAAATTTGTTTCACCTCATGGTTTGATACTTCTGCTTGACCACTAGTTTGCAGATGATAAGGTGTGGACACCTTATGTGTGACATTGTACTTCCGAAGCAACGCTTCAAATGTTCTATTGCAAAAGTGACTCCCTCCATCGCTAATGATTGCTCTAGGTGTTCCAAATCTTGCAAAGATGTTAGTCTTAATAAAATCTGAAACAACTTTTGAATCATTAGTTTTTGCGGCTTTCGGTTCCACCTATTTAGAAACATAATCCACAGCCAATAAAATGTAAAGAAAACCATTTGAAGGTGGAAAAGGTCCCATGAAATCAATGCCCCACACATCAAAGATCTCAACAATCAAAATAGGGGTTTGTGGCATTAGATTTCTTGGGCCCATGTTACCTGTTCGTTGACAATGATCACATGTTGCACAAAACTCATACGCATCCTTAAATAAACTAGGCCAATAAAAACCACTCTCTAGCACCTTAAGGGCTATCTTCTTTGCTCCAAAATGGCCGCCACATGCATAAGAATGACAAAAGGTTAGAATAGATTTAAACTCAGATTCAGGGGCACACATTCTAATCAATTGATCAGGGCCATATTTCCACAAATAAGGATCATCCCACTCGTAGTAATTGGCGGTTTTGACAAGCTTATCTTTCTGAGCACGTGTAAAATCATCCGGAATCTTTTTGGTGACCTTGTAGTTGATAATATCTGCATACCAAGGGTCAGAAACCTTTAATGAAAACAATTGCTCATCCGAAAAACTCTCACGTAAAGGGATGAGATCTTCCTCTGTGTTTGAATGCACAAGTTGGCTAAGATGATCTGCTACAACATTCTCACTCCCTTTCTTGTCCTTGATCTCTAAGTTAAACTCTTGAAGCAGAAGTATCCATCGAATGAGTCGCGATTTTGCATCTTTTTTTGTGAGTAGATATTTCAAAGCTGGATTGTCAGAAAACACAATAACTTTAGTCCCAATCAGATAACATCTAAATTTTTCTAAAGCAAATACAACAGCTAGAAGCTCCTTTAGATAAGATCTAAATTTTTCTAAAGCAAATACAACAGCTAGAAGCTCATTCTCTGTTGTTGAATAATTCAACTGTGCATCATTGAGTGTTCGAGATGCATAATAGATGACATGTGGCACTGTATTGACACGCTACCCTAGAATTGCATCAACTGCATAGTCTGAAGCATCGTACATCAACTCAAAAGGTAAACTCCAATCGGGTGGCATGATCATAGGAGCTGTTGATAACAACTCCTTAAGCTTGTTGAATGCTACCACACACTCTTCATTCATATCAAATGTTGCATCATTTTGAAGCAAATGGCACAATGGTCTAGAAATCATTGAGAGGTCTTTCATAAACCTACGGTAGAAACCTGCATGTCCAAGAAAACAACGAACCTCCCTGACAGTAGTAGGGAGAGGTAACGAACTAAAAAGTTCTACTTTAGATTTATCAACTTCAATTCCTTTTTCAGATATGATATGTCCTAGAACTAATCCATGTGAAACCATGAAATGGCATTTTTTCCCAATTTAAGACCAGATTAGTTTCTTGGCAACGTTTTAAAACTAGGGACAAATTATGTAGACATGTATCAAAAGAATCACCATAAACAAAAAAATCATCCATGAACACTTCAATTATTTTCTCAATCATATCAGAAAAGATACTTACCATACACCTTTGAAATGTGGCATGGGCATTGCAAAGTCCAAACGGCATCCTTCGGTATGGAAATGTGCCAAATGGACATATGAAAGTCGTCTTTTCTTGATCCTCCGGAGCAACTGCAATCTGATTATATCCAGAATAGCCATCAAGAAAGCAATAATGAGAATGACCAACTAACCTTTTTAACATTTGATCAATGAATGGAACTGGAAACTGATCCTTGTGTGTGGTGCTGTTAATCTTTCGATAGTCTGTACAGACTCTCCAACTATTTTGCACACGTGTAGGCACTAGCTCACTAGCTTCATTTTTAACAACTGTGACTCCGGATCGCTTCAAAACTACTTGGACAAGGCTCACCCACTTGTTGTCTGAGATAGGATATATAATGCCAACATCAAGAAGTCTGATAACCTCTTTCTTTACGACCTCGGTCATGAGTGGGTTTAAACGGCATTGAGCTTCCCTTGTTGGTTTTGCACCTTCCTCCAGCAGAATCCTATGCATACATGTAGCTGGATTTATACCATTGATATCTGCAATGCTCCAAGCTATGGCAGTTTTGTGATCCTTTAGTACCCGGATCAGTTTCTCCCCCTCTTCTGCTGTGAGTCGTGACAATATGATGACTGGTAATGTTTCATCCTCTCCCAAAAATGCATACTTCAAATGTTCAGGAATCGGTTTAAGCTCCAATTTAGGTGCTTGAATCACAGAAGGAAGAGTTTTTTCGTTAGAAGTGGGAAGAGAAATAAAATAGGAAGAAGACTTACCACAAATTGGTGAAAGAGACTCAAGTGCTGCAATAGTTTGGACTAATTCTTCGTCAATGTGCTCGGAAGAATTAAGCTTTCCATGTGTAATGCTATGCACTAACACCTTCTCTAAATTATCTTGTCCCACACCTTCATTAAAATAATCCTGCACAAAATAGTCAAACGCATCAATAGACAAACAAGATTCAAAATCACTAGGGTACCTCATAGCATTGAAGATTTTGAACTTGACGCTTTCTCCATCAATTTCCATGGTTAAGGTACCATCGTAGACATCAATCTTCGTGTGCGCCGTTCTAAGGAATGGTCTTCCCAATATAAGAGGAAGTGCAGTAGGCATAGGGTCATGTTCCATATCAAGAACAAAAAAATTAGCGGGAAAAATGAGCTCATTGACTTGCACAAGTACATCCTCCAATAGGCCTTTGAGATATCTATTTGAACGATCTGCCAACTGGATTACTAACTTTGTTTCCTTCAAGTCTCCAAGGTTTAGTGATTCATACATTGAATATGGCATCAGATTGATGGATGCCCCCAAATCATACAATACTCTCCCAAACTCTTTCCCTCCGATTACACATGGAATGGTAAAGCTCCAGGCATCCTTCAACTTCGGTGGTAGCTTCCTCTACAAAACAGCTGAAACTTCCTCGCTTAATGTCACATTTTCTTGATCATTGAATCTCCTCTTGTTCGTACAAAGCTCTTTAAGGAAATTTGCATACTTGGGCACTTGTTTGATGGCATCTAAAAGAGGTAAGTTCACTTGGACTTTCCGGAAAGTATCCAAGATTTCCTTATCAGTTTGCTCTTTCTTAGACTTTAGAAACCTGCAAGGGAAATGAACAGGGACACATGAGTTAAATGAATTTTGAACTTCTTTACTTACCTTATCAGAATCTTTTTTGTTCAATTCTGTAGCTTTAGGAAAATGTTCAGTTTCTGTTGATGCCTCATCTTGCTTATTTGTATCTTTTCTGGTCCTCTTTTGCATCATCGACTGCTCAAAAACTTCTTTTCCACTCCTTAAAGTCACAACATTCATCTGCTCTGCATTTGGATTCACCACGGTTTGGCTCGGCAATCTTCTTGGTTGGTGTTGTTGCCCCTATCAAACTTGCTAACTGACTCATTTGGCACTCAAGGTTTTGAATTGCTTTGTCTGTTTTTTGTTGATGAGATTGAGTAGAGTTAGCTAAAGAAGTAATTAAATCCTCAAGAGACTTACTTGGAGCTTGTTGTTGTTGAGGCTGAAATGGTGCCTGCGGTTTTGCTTGAATGAAGCCAGGTGGATGATTATAGTTGTTGGGAACATATTATTGTCCGTTGTCTTGATTGTTCCACTTTAAGTGTGGATGATCGCGCCACCCCGCGTTATAGTTGTTGGAGTATGGATCATACTTTTGCCTTTGTTGCCCTTGAAACCCTCCTAACGCATTAGCTTGCTCAAGACCACCTTGATCCATCAGCGAAGGGAACATGTCTGTGGCATGTCCCATCATTGAACATACACCGCACACTTGTTTTGGAGCCACCATAACCTGCTGCACAAGATTAGTCAAGTTAGCTAATTGTAATTCAATATTAGAGTTAGCACTTACCTCGTTAACTTTCTTAAGAGGTAGCTCATCTCTCCCTCCAAATTGTCGTGTGTTGCTAGTAATGTTCTTTAACAATGCCTTAGCATTTGTTAGTGTCTTGTCCATGAATGCTCTTCCACTTGCTGCATCAAGCATTACACGATCAATACCACACAATCCTTCATAAAAATACTGTATTAAAAGATGCTCTGAAATCTGATGATTGGGACAAGATGCAACCAAATGTGTGAATCACTCATTGTAATCTCCAAAAGGCTCTCCATGTTGTTGTCGGATTGTACATATGTCTTTCCTTATGCTTGCAGCTTTTGTGGTCGGAATATATTGCTCTAAAAATGTTTGCTTCACCTGGTTCCATGTGTTCATTGATCCCAGAGGTAAATTGTAAAGCCACTCATTTGCCTTAGCTTCTAATGTAAATGGAATTGCCATCAACTTGACTTGCTCCTCATCCACATTTGTTGGTTTCATTCCCAAGCATACCACGTGAAACTCCATCAGATGCTTGTTGGCATCCTCCGTTGAAAAGCCATGGAACTTAGGCAAGTAGTGAATCATGCCGGACTTGAGCTCAAATCCTCCTTCTAGATTTGGATATGTGATGCACAATGGTTGTTGATCCATATTCAGCGTTGCCAACTCCCTCAAAAAACGTTATCAGCCATGCCTTCTTGTGGTTCTTCCTCCTCTTCCGAACTCAAATGTGGTGGAGAAGATGGTGGAAAAGACACTGATGCACGTTTCTGCTTGATTGTTCCTCGAAGCTTTCGAAGTGTTCGTTCAAGCTCAGGGTCGTAGGAAGCTAGATCAATGCTCTTGGACATTCGAGTATGCATATACTACAAAGAGTACCTAAAATAAAAACAAAAACAAAAAACACTAATTAGACAAGAAAAGAAAACAATACAGAAATAAGTAATTAGAAATAACAATCCCCGGCAACAGCGCCAAAAATTTGATAGGATTAAATAAATACCACAAAGTAGTACATAAATGTCCTATTGATTTTCCTTATTAACACTAAGATTTGTCAATTGTAGCATATTGATGCGTTGCAAAATAGCACACAAATTAAACCCTCTTGTTGACAATAGTAGTATAGATACAAGTAGGGATCATTCTGGACCGGGGATTAGGAGGGATTGCTAATCTACGCTAAACTGACTTAAAAACACAAAAACAAACTTAAAAACACTTAACAAGACTCATAACACTCAAAACAAACTTAAAAGACTCAAAACAGCTTAAAACAACCAAATAGACTTAAAACATACAATAGAGACTGATTTGGACGAATTCTAGACTAGTAAGACTCAAAACACTAAAATGGACAGATTTAAACACACTTCTAACTAATCTAACACAAGAAAGTAAAGGGGGATTGGGTTTTGGACGAAATTAAGCTAAAAACTAAACAGATTTGCACGAAATTGGTGAATTGGATGGATGATGGACTAGCTAGAGGGTTCTTCTCCACACATGACACACTTGCATATAAATTGATCTCCAGTTGCTTTTTCAATAAACCATGAATGACAATGCCCCAGATTAACCATGACATCACTAGTTAACTCTCATATTTTCCTTGTATTATTGGATTGGATGACATCATTCGACAACCCAAAGCATTCTTCAAAAGTTCCCTACATGGCATCATAATAGAGATACAATCAAAGATCATTACGCTCTATGAAAATCTTAAGCATTGACAAAGCATTCGTAACTATGACATCATGATACTCATGCTAGGAATTTAACTTAACGCGATCGTGACTAGCAACCTTCACTACTTGTGAATATAAGTTTGTAACGATTATGTGAAACTCCCTTATAATCTAGCATCAGATTCAAGCATGCAAACTAAGTAGGCCTCCTTAACCAACATACAAGAATAAGTTATCTGATAGGAGCATATTTATGCGACTTAGTTAGCTTGTTTTCATGCATTTACGTTGTTAGTTCTTAGTTAATTTTGTGTTTTAAGCTATTTTCGTGTGTTTGTAGGTTCAAAGTGTCAAGATGGCAAAAAAGAAGCAATTTGGAGCATTCTAGAGCATTTTTGGGCCAAGATTGGGTAGTGCAAGCATGGAGGCAAGTTGATGGACGAAATTGAAGATATAAAGGCTTGAAATCAGCTAAGAAGATGGAAGAAAGAAGTCAAAGATAAAGAAGATAAGGAATCAGCTCAAAAGAAGGAGAATTATCCAAAACAACCTTATCTTATCTTATCTTATCTTATCCAATCCTTATCTTATCTTATCCTAATCTTATCCTAACCTGTTTTGTTCAGTTTAGGGGACTTAAAACCTGATTTCTAGAAGTCCTATCCATTCTCCTACAAAAGTGGCGCCCCAAATACTTCTAGAAACCCCAAAATCTGCTCAGAAACACATTCTTTCTAGAACCCTGAAAATCTGGCGTCTCCTTCCCTTCTAGAATCCTTTTTCCTTGCCTTGCAAGGCATTCCCTGCCTTTATCCTATTGTGCCGCACCTCTCAGGCCCTTTCCCTCTTGGATTCTGATTGTTAGGCCTTTTTCCTTGTGGATTTGGGTTCTACAAATCTTTTTCAGAAATTAACTGGACCACAATTCCTTTTCCAAATTAATTGCCGCACCCTAGGGCCCTAATCCTAGTTTTCTGCTAAGTCCAAGTCCTAAACTGATTTCCCTAGGGTTTGCTATGCTATATATACATATTTTCAAGCCTTGCCGCAGACCACCACCCATCCATACGAATTCTACACATCTCTACCCATCTCAGCCATTCCAAACACCATTCATAAACCCTAAACCACTTGTGTCGCAGCCCTGCAAGGAGAGGAGGAGCAGCTTTGGAGCGTTTTGCACCCAATCTGGAGTGCTGGGCGTTCTTAGGTGTTTTCTACCTTATGTTTTTTATGTTTAAATTAGTTTTCCTTTGTCTTGCTGTAGTTATGAGAGGCTAAACTCGTTTTTAGCTAGAGGCTACTTTGAAACCATGATTTTGTGTGTGATATGACTTGATAAATTTCAGTTACAGATTCTTGAAATATGAATGCAATTGGCTTAACTGTTTGAATTAGAACTTATTTCTGTTTGTTGGTTAAGGGTCGACACTTAATTGGCATGCATAAATTTGATGCTAGGATATAAGTGAGTCTCACATAATCGTTACAAACTTATGTTCACAAGTAGTAAAGGTTGCTGGAACAATCGTGTTAAGTTCAATTCTTGGTGTGAGTAACATGATGTCATAGTTATGAATGCCTCGTCAATGCTTATGATTCTCATTGAGCGTAATGATCTCTGATTATGTCTCTATTACGATGTCATGTAGGGAAATTGATGAGAATAATTTGGTTGTAGATGAGTTGTCCGTCCAATTCAATGAAATTAGGAGAATCTGAGGGTTAATTAGTGATTGACACGGTTAATCTGGGGCATTGTCATTCATAATTCAATGAAAACGTAACTGGAAATCAAGTTATATGCATATAAATCATGTGTGGATAAGGAAACCTCTAGCTAGTTCACCATCCATCCAAAAAACCCAATTTCGTCTAAATCTGCCTAGTTTAAAGTCTGTGTTAGTTTTAACTTAGTTTCACTCTAAAACCAATCCCCCTTCACTTGTTTGAGTCTAATTAGTTAGAACCTGTCTCAGTTTGTGTCTTTGTGTGTTTTGAGTCAAGTTTAATTCAATTTTCGTCCAAAGTTGTGTCTAGTGTCTAGAATCTGTCCAATTAGTGTTTTTAAGCAGTTTTGAGTATTTTGAACCTGTTTTGAGTCTTACTACTCTATTTAGAGTCTTTTGAGTCTTGTTTTGCTTATTTGAGTCAGTTTGTGTTAGATTAGCAAGCCCTCCTAATCCCTGGTCCAGAACGATCCCTACTTGTGTTTATACTACAATTGATAACAAGAGGGTTTAATTTGTGTGCTTAACTTTAATCACATCATTATCACTAAAACAGTTAAGCAAATTGCATTCACACTTTATGAAATCACAACTGGAATTAATCAATTCATATTGCAAATATGTTCATGGCTTTGAAATTCCCCATAGCCAAAAGGGTTTAGCTCCTCATGTTCACAAAACAAAGATACATAAACTTAGACATTGAAAACAAAAGAATGAAAACACCTAAGAATGTTCCAGCAATCTAATCTTGAATGGCAAGCACTCTAAGGGTCTTCCTTCTTCTCTTTGCTACAGCACAAGATGTTGGAGATGGTTTGAAGGGTTGTTTATGGTGGTGAATGGATATAGGTGAGTTATGGTGAAGGGTGGATGGTAGATTTTCGGCAGAAACTGTGTAGAGAGATTTAAATGGTGCAACAAGCTTTATTTAAAGGGCTAGGGTACTCATAAAATAATAGGAAAGGTTCAATACTTAGCTATTTTGGTTCCACAATTTAATAGGCAAGAAAGAATAAAAAAATCAAAGAGAATAAGAATGTGAAATTCGGCAGAATATGTAGGAGAGAAAAGGAATGTGTTTTAAAGGTCAGAAATTAAGAGAAAAAGGGAAAGAAGGTGTAGCATTGATTTTTAAGAGAAAGGGGAAGTATTTTTGGGCAGAAAATAGGCAAGAAAACCTCTCCCTTGTGCAGCAAGGATTGAAACAAAAGGGGAATGTGTTAGGCATGGTTTTGGGCTTCTAGAATGAGTAATTAGGCAACCTACATGTTTTGGAAACCCTAAAAATGGAAACCTCCACAAATGGAAACTTGCACAAATGGAAACCATCACAAATAGAAATTTCCAACTTTAGAAACCTTGGCTTCCAATTTTGAACTCTTCATTCTTCATTTGATCCTAAGCTCATTTGATCTTCAATTTCATCCATCCACTTAGCTCCAATCATAAGCTAACCATCCAATGCCCAAAACTGCTCCAAAATGCACCAAAATGCACTTCCTTGCTTACTTTGCACTTTAGACCTACAAACACACGAAAATAGCTTAAAATACTAAAATAACTAAGAACAAACAACACAAATGCCAAGAAACAAGCTAACTAAGTTGCATAAATATGCTCCTATCACATATGAAAATAAGGGTCTTTCCCGAAGAAGATTGTTTTATCTAACTACTTAAAATGTCACAAAAACTGGGTTGCTGTGCCTACTGACCAGCCACCGAAAAATAATTATGAGACTGACTTACACTTATCTAAAGTCTACGAAATTTTATATGAATACACTAGACACATAGAGCTACACTCACACAAATTTTTGGGATTTTTGGAGTTGATTTTCTATTTAAATTAAATCGAACAAAAACAGGACAGAAACAGATTTTAAACAGTTCACAAATTAAGAAAAACGAGTTAGGGGAATTGCTATCCACCACCAAATAATCATGCAAACATGTTATGTTTCATTCAAATTCCTTTTATTTCCGGATGAAGATGCTCAAGTTGCCTCAATGTTAGAACTCAACCTTTTACTCTTTCTTATGTAGTATGTTAAGAGAATGGCGTTTTCAACTTAACTTAGTCCCTAGCATGCAATCTAGAATGGCGTGTTCATAGATTTAACAAGTAGAAATCATTAAGAATGAAAAGCGTTTGAGACATCACAAGGCATCGTAAGTACTGGCGTTGTCTTACTTATCCTACAAATTGGTTCACATGTTAATCGCAATTAACAAGTACTACTTTAGAACATATGTAGGTCCTCATTTGACAAGGGTAGGCACACACATATTCATAGCATTAGAATCCTAGATATGTTTACTAAGTATGCATCCGTAGAAAACACGTAAAGAATTCATCAATGAGATAAGTAGTGAACCAATTTTCATCCATTCATAAAAGTAATTCAACCGAAATGTCATAACAAACTTGCAATCATATTCGGGGCTTCAAAACAGCCCCTAACTTCTAAAAATTAGTTACACATGATCCTTAAATAAAACCAAAAGAAAGATATGAGTTTGAGAAGATAAAACCGAAAGAAATCGATTGAGGACTCCCCCCAACGCTGCTGCCTTGCTTTCTTCCCTTCCTTTCCGTCAGCTGCACCTTTCCTTTTTTTTCTATCTTTTTTCTTCTAAATTCTTTCTGCCTTTTGCCGCTGCAACCTGCACCCCTTTTGTTCCTGCTTGCTGCCCCAGTTTGTTCTCCTTAACTCACCCACTAATAGTCATTTAGTGATGATAATAAATGAGAGGAAATGGTAAAACATTTGTAACTCTTTAGGTAGCCTTTATGCCAATTACTCCCTCTTAATCCTCATCTTTAATTCCATTTCCTCTGATATTTGAATAGGTGTCAGCTGGCTTGTTCTTGGCTGCATCAGTTTTGGCTGCTAGTTTTATTGGATTTATTGCTTTCAATGCTTTCTTGTCAGTTACAAACTGCTCAGCCTCTTGGGAACCTTTTAGTGTTAAAACGGCCATAACTTCTTCTAGAAAAGTGATATTAGCAATCCGTGAAATGTTCCAAAAAATAGACATCCGTATCTTTCCAAGCGTATAAGGCTCATTCTCTAATTCATTCTGAACTGTTTGTAACTTGCTTCCAAATTCAGCTGACCTGCACAGGCAGTTTTGACGAATTTGTTACTTAAAATCCCACTTGTGCTATTTTTTCATTTCTTAGCTTGACAAGTCCTACAAAACACAAAAACAAAGTAAATAGCTCAAAAATATAAGGAACTAACTAAGAAAAGATAAGTGAATTTGATGTAAAATATATATAAATATGCACTCATCATTGTTCTCAAACAAATATTGCTTATTAGCACACAACCCCGAATCTTAACACGATTAAGCCTTGTCTTTGTTTCCAACTACATCCTATGGAGTCATGAAAATTTTGGAAGATCTTCTAATTGACAATCATATTGTCTTAGAAGTATATATCCTATAGATGGGTAATTGATAACATCCAACGAACTAAATCTTATTCGAGTTCATTCTTCTCCTAATGGAGAAATCCATTATCTTATGATGCCACTTTCCTTGATTTCTATCAAGGAAACTCTTCTAAAGGGTTATATTTCCTTGGATCAAATCTAAGGAGGTAAATACTTTAGACGTCTTACTCATCAACTTACATTCTTGAATTCTTTGAAACCTTTTGCAAAGTATTCGGACTTTTGTTTATTCAAAATAAATGATAGTCCAACTGAGAGCAATCTTCGGTGAATGTCATACAAAATGAGTAGTATTATGTTGTGGACAAGTGCCACTAACATCTAAGTGAATTAACCTCAACAACGTTGTGATTCTTTCTTCTTTCCAAAAGAATAAAGATTCAAACATTTCGCCTCTATACAATTTTAACAAGAAGGTATTGGATCCGGATCTAACGATCCAAAGCATCCATCTATGACCAACTCGTAATTTTTGTTTTTAGAGGTGTCACAACTAAGTTGGGATTAGTCACTACCTTGCAACCTTTTGGGTTTTAAGCATCGTTATATTCTAAACAGTTAACACTACCACATTATCTCTACTATAGAGACAATCAATTAGATTACAATAATCCAATCATTCATTAATAAAGAACAATGTTTTGTCAAACAAAACATTCATCCATCTCTTATAGTGACAGAATTAATTTCCTTATTCGAATTGGGATGTAAAGACAATCTTTGTTTTTCCAATTTCTTTGGTAGTTCATATGAGGAAGCAAGTACTATTTGCTTTCGTAGAGATCTATATCTTATTCACGTTCCGAATGTGAAGTACTTTCTCTTCTCTCATTAATCATCTACTTCTTATTAGCCACACTTTTACAATGACTGTAAAACATAGTTACTAATACGTAATCAAACATTCAAGTAGAAGAACCAACTATTTTGAACTATTCAAGAACAATTTACAACACCTTCGAAAGGTGTGTTCTTGACACTTGCAAGACATTTCTTGCAAATACCCCTTCCAATGTCCATCATTTCATAAAGAAAGTTTGTTCCCTTGGAGTTATTTAGCTTTCTTCATTGTTCCCTTGGAGTTATTTAGCTTTCTTCATCTGACTTCTCTCTTGACTATAATAGTCATGGTCCCTAAACTCCCACTGTCTCTCTTGAAACTTATTTCAATGGTGTTAAACACATCAAACGATTTGGAGAGCGTGCGGTTATTGTTCACTATATAGTTTACTATAAACTTAGTGAACCATTTGGATAGGGACTCAAAGGTGAAGTCCTAGCCTAGTTTCCGTCTCATGAAGTGGTTTAACACTTCAACACTCAATGATTCAAAATCATCATAAGTCCATGTTGATGGACTATTTTTGTCAACCAACCATTATGTTCTAAACATAATTACAAACTTTCAAGAGTTGTTCAAGGCAACTCTTATTTCTTCATACAACGATTTGTAAGTGAAGAACTATGACACTAAAAGTGCTCATTTCTTTGTGCTAATCTTCATAAGTTCCTTTGTTCATACAACAAAGGAATAAGCATTGGTTGTTTGTGTAGTCCTCTTTATGATAGACTTATCTAACATGTTCTTCCAATGATACATTATCAATAGGAAAATTGTGAGGATGAGACTACTTAGGTACATATACAATCCATTCAAGACAATCTATGGGATTGTGGTACCAAGTCCGAAAACTAAAGCCTTTGGCTTTTCTTTGTCATGTTTTGGATAACGTTTGCAAATATATCGGTAAATGAATACATAACGAATATAAATTGATTGATTTTAAGCCATTTGATCCGGGTCTTTAAATCAAATAGCACCACCCACTATTTTCGGCAAATTCCATATCCCTCATCGGAATTCGAGAGTTTTGGAGAAAACTCTTAGTAGGGTATGGGAGGCTCACTATTACCAAGCCCACCTCACAATGATATGATGTTGGCTAGCAACAATAATAATGAGAGAGTACGCATACTCATTTACATCTAATGTAAGTATCCATCTTATTTGGCCTCTAGAGAATGATGCCTCAGAATTATATCATGTTGGCGTCATTGCACTTAGTTAAGTTGTTCCCACTATGCCAGTTCGTGTAGGGGTTCAAGCATAGCCTCAGAATTATATCACGTTGGCTAAACTCGTTGCCTACCTCACTTCATCATGTATGTATATAGAACTCCTCCTGAGTGTAAGCACATACTTTGTACTCCCCCATTATACGGTGAAGTCGGTGTACGAGTCACAAACGATCGGAACCTACCACGGTGGAAGGCCAAGAAAGAGTGTTCAAATCACTCTCACACTTGTCAACTTAATAATGGTTTGGTTGAGGGTTTTTAGGTCTCATCACATATAAGCATACTTTTTAATCTTATTAAAACAATTTGGTCCTATTACAACTATTGGTCCATGTGATTGATTTAGTAGTATATGATACTTCCACTAAGCTTGTAAAACGATTTTTAAAGCAAAAGTATATGGTACTACTAACATAAGCTTTGCATTCATTGATGGACTATATAGTTGCCTTAGGGCCTTAGGATGACTATGAACCTTTAATTCGATCCAACACGAGCCTTGTGTTGGATCTCGGTCTAGGGATGGTGATTGATTTTAGTTACGCGTTTAATCATATTAAGGCGTGTTTTTCCTATTGGGCGTTGGACCCAACTACTCCAATTTCATGCATATCAAGTAAACAAGAAAGGAGTACTTCAAAGTAAAGAAGAGCTTATGCTTTTTTACAACATTTGATCAAAACAAATTACTTTAAAGTAAAGAAGAGCTTATGCTTTTTTACAACATTTGATCATATCAAATTACAACCAAAATTAATCTACACATTCCCATGGTTCAAACAAATTTGAGACGGCCTTTCATATAGCTCAATTATCGTAGGCTTAGGTTCATAATCAACCTTTCTTTAATTAATTAATGCTTTAACTAATTAAACTAGAATGCAACCTTGTCATTTGGTTTTTGTATCCATAGAATTGATTTAAATAGAGCTAAATGAAATGAAAATCCAATTATCATTTAAAGATACAAAACTATTTTGTTCTCTACTAATTTGGGCCAAATAGCAATAACCTCAACCATTGGGCTATATTACAAAACACAAACTTTTGAGGTCACTTTGTAAAAATACAAAAGTCCACTACTTTATGTAATTACAACTAGAACCCAAAAATTTCAACAAATACAAAAACTTCAATAAAGGAGCAAAACAATCTGTCCTTCAGTGTTTTTGGGCCTTCACGTAAAACCATAAACTTTCGGGTCAAAGTACAAATACACAAAAGTATCAAAACTTTATGTAATTACATAAAAGCCCCAAAAGTACTCCCCTTGAAGGAGGGGCCGGCCAAGGAGTAGTGTGAGTGATGGTGTGTGTTTTTTATGAAAAGCAAAGTCTTAAAGTCAAGCATGTTGAAAAAGGGGAGTGATGGGTTGGTGTGGAAAAAGGGTATGGATGTGTAAGAAAAGTAACAATCAATTCAAACATTCTATCAACATTTCAATCACCTTTCCAAATAAATGTCTTGTTGATAGAAAAGTCACACCAACCATTACAAAACAAAGACTTTATGTAAACTACCAAAACTTTGAATCAAAACACCAAACTTTTTGTTCTTGGTAAGAACATCAAGAACATTGAAGAACACACATGAAAAACCCATAAGAGCTCCATGAATGTTTTCACTCAATAAAATTCAAAATTTCACTACTCAAAAGGGGGTTAACATCCTAGGGTACTTAGGGTTTCCAAAAGTCACTTTCAAACACTTTTAACAAGACAAACATGAACCCAAAACTCCACCCTTTGGATTTGGCCGAATTTCCCTATAAACATGGCACCAAATTTTAGCTCCAAAATTCATGCTCATATAAACTACATCTACAACATTTGAGATGGCAAATTTTCTAACAAAATTTACATTCAAAGAAGCAAGAATAAAGCTTGTAACAATTACAACATTCAAATCAAAGACTATGAACTACAAAACCCAAAAGGATTCACCAACTACTAGACCTAGGCTTTTGATACCACTTGAAGGAAAATTTGTGAAAAACATGTTCATTTGAGCAACATCTATGGCATGCAATTAACAATTAAAGGCGGAATCATACTTGTATGCACTCAAAAACAAAACATTACCCATGAAATTCAAAGCCTAGTAGTTGAGTGAACCAAGACTCAACTCAAAAACAAAGTGAGTTGAGAAATTTATACCTTTGTTCATTCCTCTTTGCATAAGCAAAGGCTAATCACCCAAGAGATAGGGCCTTCATTCCTTGCTTCTTAGCTCCATGGATTTCTTGGAGGAGGATGGTTGAAAGGATTCTCCAAGTTCCCAAAATAGAGAACCTCTAATTTTTCCACACCAAGGAGAGACTTGAAGAGGAGATGAGTGACCTAGAGGAAGGAAGATTGCTAGCTATATTCCTCTAGGGTGGCTGGCCTCTTAGAGAGCAAGGAGAGCTTTGTGTTCTCATCTTTTCTCCAAAAGAAACCCTAAAGATGAAATGGCTATAAAGTTGCCTTTATACCACCTCACAATGGAGTGGCAAACTTGCAATTAAGCCAAGTTCACTACCCCTCTCTATATGGCCAGCCATTAAGGGTTCACTGGGCTTTCAAGCCCTTTGTGTTTTCAAGTTGTCATACAACTTGAGCTAATGGGCTTGACATTCAAATCCCATTGGGCCTTGCGGCCCAAAACTAACCCGAGGTCTATAACGAACTTATTCGTTTGATTAATTAACACATTAATTAATCCTAGCCATAAATAATTAAACCATTTAATTATCCTTACTCATCTCCATTGTTTCTTCAATCTCTACCTTACACGGTGTACGATCCATTAGGTTCCTTTTAGCGAGGCAGTGGGCGATTGTTACTCTTAACGATCGATTGTGAATTGAAAGATACTTTCAATTCTCCCTTTAGTGATTACTCACCTTTAGGGCTTCCACAAACCATGAGTGACACCTAGCAGTATGTCATGGTTACCCAAGCTAATTAGAAGAGGTGGAGAACCTATTCAGTTTAGGATTACAATGCAATACGGTCTTTCTCTAATACAATACTCTTGACCACATTGTTTGGTTTGATAGTTTATTCATGTCTACTATCCAATGTGATTCATTTACTTATATTATTGCCTTGAATGTGATTTGGAATGACTTGCTAAATCTCATTCATACTCTGGCCAGAGATTCTTAATCATATTATAAAGTATTCTCCCGCAAACGGTTTGAAGGTTAGAGATCCCTTGTTGCACATTCACTTGCCTCCATGGCTAAGTGGCTTAACCCCAACTATGCCATGTACACCCTCTGACGGAGTATCTTTGACATAGTCAAAGATCAAGGACCTAACCACAAGACAACTATGATGCCTCAGGTCAAAGGACTACTTTGCATTATCCCAACCATGAGTTCTCATGTGACATGAGTATGAGAACTCCTTGTTGATCGTGTTCAGTGGACTCATTCTTTATTGAGCACCTACATGCTTGTCTTGGTGTCAGTCATACTAATGACTCAAGACCAGTCACTCTCCCTAAGAGAAGACATAGCACGTACTGATCTTGATGGACTGTCAATGCCCAATTGGCAATCCGATGATCAGGCACATTTAGGATATGTATACGAAAGAGAATGGTCTCATGAATCTAACTTCTTTAGATCACATTCTCCCTATTACATATTCCTTGGACTTATCGTTTAAGCATATAACATTTATATGAGACGACTTAAAACAATAATCTTTGCCTTTTATATATTAAACTAGATTAGTTTAACATGTGAAATGTCCGTAAAGTATCATCATATGATTGGTTTAAGGGCACATTTCCAACATGTCTTGGGTCCTTATATTTATAGACTTCCCAAAGCCATGCCTTTGGATGAATTTGGCCTTGATTTGTGTCTTGATTCATCCATGGGAGAATTTAGGCATTTTTTGGGTCTTAATTTTAGCCACCTTCCTCATATTGGCCGAAATTTATAGACCTTGTTGCCTATTTGTGAGCAATCTTCTATTCTTGCTTATTTTGTGAAGATGCTTTGGCTTTCTTTCCGGTTTTGAGAGATTTTGGGCCCCTTGCCGATTTTAAGGGGGATTTTCTCCTTTTTGCCGAATTTTGGGAATGTTTTGCACTTCCTTTGCTTGATTTGTGCCACATGTCATTAATGACTCATCCATTTGTGATCAGTCATATGCCACATGGAGCTTTGTGATGCACCTTTTGTATGCAACAAAATTTACATGTCTACAAATGCCCCCACTTCAAGGCGTGTTGTAGGCATGTGCTTGCCACATGTAGCAAACGTGTTTTGAAGTCCTACAATGTGAATGTTCTAACTCAAGGGTTGTTGAGACTTGATCTTGAATTAGTTTGCTTCTTCAAGGGTCGTAGAGGCGTATTTCTTGAACGAAACATTTCTTCAAGGGCCGTTGAGGTGTATTTCTTGGACGAAACATTTCTTTAAGGGCCATTGAGGCTTGGTCTTAAAAGAAATGAAATTTTTTCTTCAAGGGCTGTAGAGGCTTGATCTTGAATAAACTGAAAATTTTCTTCAAGGGCCGTAGAGGCTTGATCTTGAAAGAAATGAATTTTTTTTTGAACGGCCGTAGAGGCTTGATATTGAAAAAAAATGAAATTTTTTTTTCAAGGGCCGTAGAGGCTTGATCTTGTAAGAAATTCTGGAAATGGATAAATCGGCACATACTTATTGTGCGAATTGATTTTCCATAATTTTGACAAAATACATTTGGTGTATTTTGAGACTTGGATTTTTTTTCCTTGTGGTTGTGGGAAAAATGTTTTTCCTTCCTTAGGTAGGAACCTCCTTCAATTTTGATAATAAGGGTGATTCCCTTCGAAGTGTTGGAAATCTTTGGTGATTTCCTTCAAGGTTTTGGAAAGCTTTGATGATTTCCTTCAAGGTTTTGGACAGCTTTGATGCTTGTCCTTGGGTAAGTAGGATTTGCATTTTTTTCTTTTCTCTTTTATCGTTTTTTTTTCTTTTTTTAGCCAAGGGGGTATTTTCCCTCGTAGTTTGGGAAACTTGAAGACTTGTCCTTACTTTGGAGGGATTTCCTTTTATTTTGGCAAGGAGAGGTAATTTCCTTTGTTGTTTTGGAAATTTTGAAGCCCTTTCCTTATTTTTTTTTGTTTCCTTTTCTTTTCTCTGCTGATTTTTGTTGCAAAAAACAACATACTTTTTCCTTGGTTTGGGAAACACATCATCTGACTTTGACGCCATATTTGAGGTCGATTTCTCTTCTGGAAAATTCTGTAAAAATATGGGAAACGTAGCTTTATCTTTTGTCTTTTCAGGCATATATTGCACACCACTAGGAAAAATCGGGAAAGCCTTCAACTTGTCATTTTCCCACAGCTGCGCAGTTCTGACGGGAAAACCACTTCTGCGGGATTAACTTTGAAAACTGGAATGTTTGGCTTTAGGGAAAATTATGAAATTTGGATACAATGATCATCAGCCTCTTAGCTTCGTTCTCCAATTGGCCTTGTATCATAATTCCTCTGGAAAGACGAATTATCACCAAAAACGTCCCGCTTGAGCAGATTGGCTGAAACTTGCCATTTTTTTATTGGAATTTGCTTCCTTCTTTTGGTTGGAATATATTTCCTTCTTTTGATTTTCCTTTTGCTATTTGGTATGTACTCTCCCTTATAGCATTAGGAAGCAATTGACCCCTATTTATAGGATAGTTGGGTGTGTATTTTTTTTCACAATTCCTTGCCGTGCATTTTCTTTGCTGATGTACCGTGTGTGCTGCTGTTGTTGCTGCCGTGGGCTGCTTTCTTGGAGCTTGTTCCAGTGCATCACTTTTTACTGTGTGGTGCTATGCAAAAGACTACGCGAGGTTGTGCTATGTAGTGCCTTTTGGTTCAAGTTTTCCCTCGGTGGTGACGTTGCCATGTAGGGCAAGAAACTGCTTGTGTAATCGCTTCGGGGTTGCGTAGCATTTTGGTTTTCTTTCCTACTATAGCATGCTTTGAAGGATCGTATTGTAGCTGCCCTCTTTGCCGTGCTGCTCAAGCTTTGTGGCTGATTTCTTTTCATTGTTGTGACTTTGTCATAGTCATTATTCAACGCTCACGAGGTTTGTTTCACATGTCTTTTGCTTTAGTGAAGCAATCTTTTTCTTTTCTTCTTCTTGCCGTCCCACTCTTATGCTTATATTGCTTTGTTATTTTGTTGCAGCCATGGTATTTTTCAAGTGCTTTAAGAGCAATACGATCACCATTCTTGCTAAGGAAGGCAATTCGCAAGATAGGGGAACGATGTTGAAGCTTTGTAAGCCGTTGACTGGCCCTAAGGCGCTTGTTTTTCTTGTGAAAGAGAACTCGATGCATATGAAGTCGTGGTCTTCTGAAGTATCCTGGGAGGTGACAGATTTTGGTTGACCAAATACGAAGAAGAAGGCATGTACGTCGAGGATTCTTATCTTGAATCCTTCGCACCATGTTCGTGACAATTTGTCGGCTTTGTTTCAGCTTCTTGGTGATCGCTTCCGTTATGGAGCTATGACTTGGTATAGCACCTTGTTGACTACTGGAGAAGCTGTCTTTGTTTTAGCTCATTTTGTAATACAGTTTTGTAGCCGAATTCTTCCTTTAAAGAAATAAAGTATCCACATTCTTGAATTTGCTCTTCAAAGTGTTTGTGTTTTGTTGATGATGTGACTGTACTTGAAGTTTTGAAGTTTCAAGTTGCCTACGTACCCTTGGTTGAGGAGGGATCAAGTCATGATGTAGTTCAAATGAGTGGTGGGTTCTGGCGATTTTGATGGTGATTTTGATTTTTAGTTTTGTCATACACAATTTATGCGATTTTGATTTTTGGTTTATGCTCTTGCGGACCAGGAGTGTTGGGTGTCACCTTTTATCCTCGTGTGAACAAGGAGCATTGGGTGTCACCTTTTAAGCTCGTTTAAACGAGGAGCATTATTGCCATGTGCAGTTTAGGCTCGTGTAGGCGAGGAGCTTCAGGTGTCACCTTTTAAGCTCTTGCGAACAAGGAGCGTTGTGCTATATGCAATTTAGGCTCGTGCAGGTGAGGAGCATCGGGTGTCACCTTTTAAGCTCGTGTGAACAAGGAGCGTTGTGCCATGTGCAGTTTAGGATCATGCAGGCGAGGATCATCGGGTGTCGTCTTTTAAGCTCGTGAGAACAAGGAGCGTTGTGCCGTGTGTAGTTTAGGTTCATGCAGGTAAGGAGCATTGGGTGTCATCTTTTAAGTTTGTGCGAACAAAGAGCGTTGTGCAGTGTGAAGTTCAGGCTCATGCAGGCGAGGAACATTGTGCCGTGTGCAGTTTAGGCTCATGCAGACGATGAGCATTATGCCGTGTGCAATTTAGGCTCGTGCAGGTAAGGAGCATTGAGTGTTTGGTTTAGGGGTAGTAGCGCTTCAAGAATCTGCCATTGATGGGGCCGATCTTTAAGACGTCTTTTGCCATGATTAAGTAAGTGCCGTTGGTGTAGACCTCTTATATTACGTTAGGTCCATCCTACTTTGATGTGAGCTTGCTTTTTGCTTTGTGAGTTGTGATGATGGGCCTTCGTAATGCCAAGACAAGATCTCTAGTTTGGAAAGACCTTGGGCAGACCTTCTTGTTGAATGCCTTGGATAGTCATGCTTGGTAGCATTCCAAATGTTGTTGAGCTTCGAGTCTTCTTTCGTCGAGTGCTTCCAACTCTTGAAGTCGCATCTTTGGATTTTCCTCTTCAGTCAAGATTTCTTGTATAGCCATCCATAGTGAGGGGATTTAACTTTCAAGTGGCAGAACAACTTCCATGCCATATACGAGAGAATGGGGCATAGCTTAGGTAGGAGTTCAATGTGTCGTCCTATATGCCCAAAGTGCTTCGCTTATTCTTTCGTGCCAGTCTCTCTTTGTTCGATCGATTACCTTCTTCAGAAGGTTGCACATCGTTTTGTTGAATGCTTCCGCAAGACCGTTGGCCGAAGCATGATACATGGAAGACTTGTGCTGCTTGAACTTGTATTTCTTCCAGAGCTTGTCCATGAGTTAGTTGAACAACTATTTTCCGTTGTCAATGATGATGTAGCGAGGCAGACCATATCGATGGATGATATGCTCATTGATGAAAGGGACGATAGTTTCCTTCTTGACTTCCCTTAAGGGTACGGCTTCAGCCTACTTGGAAAAGTAATCCGTTGTGGCTAGGATGTAGGCTTCTCCTACAGATGACTTTGGTGTGATTGGTCCTACGATGTGCAATCCCCATGCATCAAATGGCCATGAAGTAACCGTAGGGTGTAATGGCTCAGGCGGTTGATGTATAAAGTTGGCATGAAATTGGCAGGCTTGGCACCTTTTGGCATGCTTCAGGTAATCCTTCACCATGCTTGGCCAGTAGTAACCCATGCTTTTAAGCTGGAAGTGTAGTGTTGGTCCAAACTGATGCGCTCTACATACGCCTGAATGTGCTTCTTCCATGACTTGATTAGCTTCTTCCTCACCTAGGCATCTTAGAAGTACTCCTTCAAAAGAGAGTCGATAAAATGTTTCTTTGTAGTACAGGAAGCAAGGTGCTCGTCGACGTACTTTAGAACGATGTCTAGGATCATCTGGAAGCTTTCCAAGCTCCAAGTAGTCGATCAGCAGTTGTCTTCACTTTTCAGTGTCGACTGAAAGTCCTGAGATGACGTTTGTATCATCTTGTAGCATTTCAGTGACGAGTGGGATCACCCATCTTTGGCAAACTGGCACATTCGCAGCTTCATCTTTTCGTAGTGCCATACTTGAGGGTAGTTTAGCGAGAGCATCTGCCATTTGATTTTCTTTTCTTGGCACATGTTCTAGCATGACGACCTTGAACTTTTGTAGCAGTTGAGTTGCTAGCTGGAAGAATGGTACGAGCTCATCTTTTCTCACTTCATATTCAGTGAAGAGTTGATTGATTATAAGCTTGGAGTCGCTAAATACTTCTAGCGTTATGATTTCCATGTAGATAGCCATTTGGTCCAATGATCAATGCTTGGTACTCAGCGATGTTGTTGGAGCATAGCTTACTTAATCGGAAGGAATATGGTAGTACTTGTCTTTGTGGTGACATGAATACTACTCCAGCCCCCGCTCCGTCTGCTCGTGCGAATCTGTCAAAGAACATTGTCCATGTCGGGAAGATGTCGACGTAGAACACCTCCTCGTCAGGCAAGTCGTTTGAGATTTTCCAATTGGATGAGATTGGATGATTGGCAAGGTAGTCTGCTAGTGTTTGTCCCTTGACGGCTTTGGCTAGGACGTAAATGATCTCATACTGATTGAGAAGCAACACCCATTTAGCTAGTCGCCCTGTCATAACAGGTTTGGACATAAGGTACTTAACTGGGTCGGCTTTAGCAACCAAGTGGATGGTGTAAGCATGCATATAGTGTCTAAGTTTTTGGACGGCAAAGACTAAGGAAAAGTACTATAGACATTGAAATTACTGTGAAATAAATGTTGACCAATGCATTAAAATTACAACCTCCATTCATTTCACCTACATCATACACTCACTTCACCAACAACCTACACTCATTTCACCTACATCATACACTCACTTCACCTACAAACTACACTCATTTCACCAACAACATACACTCATTTCACCTACAACCTCCACCCATTTCACCTACAACCTCCACTTACTTCACCAAGAAAATTTGTGGTGGTAATTCATTCTCAAAGCCTATAAATAGGCTTCTCCATCAAGGCCAAAAGGGACCATTTTTACATGATACCAAAACCTTGAAGCTTTGAAATTCTAAAAGCTCTTGAGCAAATCCCAAAGGATCAAGAAAGCTCTCTTCTTTCTTCGTCAAATCCCCCTTCAAGATCAAGCCTCGAAGGCCCCTTGAAGAAATTTCCAACTGTTCATCCAAGAACAAGCCTCGACGACCCTTGGATCAACAACACAATCCACAAATCTACATCTTACGAAGATAGAATCAGAGGACTAAATTGTAAAAGAGATTGTAACCCAAAAATTAATACAAAATATTATTTTGTACACATGTTCTTGTTTCGTTCGTTTCAGGAAAATTGGTGTCTACAAATTTGGCACGCCCAATAGGACAATCTTTGTCTCTCATCTCTATCTTCAAATCCGTAAAAAGCACAAATTCAAGTCGCTCCCGCAACCAACGCGAAGAACAAGAACATCCTTGACGTAAGTGGTGACATTTCGGGCATCACAACCCGAAGCAAGGCAAGAGCTCTCTTTGCCGCGGCTTCCACCCCTACATTAACTCTACCGAATGAACAAGAGCACCTGAGGCACGAATCCGTGATCACCCTGGCCTCATTAAGGGCGCCAAGAGAGGAAAGCTCGAGGAAGTACTCAGAGTCCTTACTTTCCGATGCCGACTCGAGTGGTAGCTCAGCCATACAAGTCATGACCAAATGAGCGACTTCAATCGAGAAGTAGCTGGCTCAAATGAATGAAGCGATCACAAAACTCACACGGACTGTGGAGGAGAAAGACTTGCAAATCGCCGCACTCACCAACCAACTAGAGGCGCAGTATGCCATAAAAGTTGACCTAAAGGGTAATCCAGTAAAGAAAGAAGCCGACAACGAAGATGAGCCTCCGGTGGAGAAAGTCGAAGAGAAGCGGGAGCCAGACCAAGCAGCGGGGCTCATGGGATCTCTCTCTATCCAGTAGCTGCAGGAGATGATCGCAAGCATAATTAAGACGCAGTACCAAGGAAGCTCACATGACTCTATGCTGTACTCAAAGCCTTACTCCAAGAAAATTGATGCTTTGAAGAATCCAAGGGGTTATTAGCCACCAAAGTTCATGCAGTTCGATGGAAAGGGAAACCCAAAGCAACATGTCGCCCATTTCATTAAAACCTGCAACATTGCTAGAACAGAGGGAGACTACCTCGTTAAGCAATTTGTGCGCTCGCTGAAAGACAACGACTTTGACTGGTACATCGACCTCGAGCTCGAGTCTATCAACAGTTGGGATCAGCTATTAAAGGAATTCCTCAACCGCTTATATAGTACCTGCCGCACTGTAAGCATGCTGGAGCTAACTAGTACGAAACAGTGGAAGGATGAGCCTGTCGTCGACTACATCAATAGATAGCAATCATTAAGTCTGGATTGCAAAGATCGACTTTCTGAAACCTCCGCCATTGAGATGTGCGTTCAAGGCATGTACTGGGGGTTACATTACATCCTCCAAGGCATAAAACCAAGAACATTTGAGGCGCTGGCAACTCGTTCCCATGACATAGAGCTAAGTATCGCCAATCACAGGAAAAATGAGTCGATCGCTGACTTCAAGAAGGATAAGGTGTTCACCCCAAATGTAGACAAGACTGGGAAGAAACCCACCAATGAAGCTTTTACCGTCAACACTACCCCTATCAAAACCTCATCTGCGCCCATCAAGATCTCCTTCAAGAACAAAGCGAAGGAGATACAGAGAAATGAGCCTTCTCGCACTCAAGAAAGGTACAAAAACACCTTGAGGGAGCTGGAGCAAAAGACGTACCCTTTTCCTAACTCATATATGGCTGCAATGTTAGACGACTTGCTGGAAAAGAAGGTGATCGAGTTACCAGAATGCAAGTGCCCTGAGGAGATGAATCGAGTTAACGATCTCAGGTATTGCAAGTACCATCGCATCGTGAGCCATCCTGTTGGCAAATGCTTCATCCTCAAAAAACTCATCATGAAGCTAGCACAACAAGGGCAACTCGAGCTCAACCTTGAAGACACGGCTGCAACACATACTACTACGATCATGTTTGGATCATTCGACCCCGTTCCCCTCCAAATGATTCATGACCATTCCCGCTAATGCTCAAGTCACATGGCACCTTCTGCACAACCATCACTGGAGGCAAGGGGGCAAGCGACCGAAATGCACTTACCGACGATGAAGAAGGGTGGACATTGGTGACCTACAAAAAGACGAGGAAGCCAAAACCGCAAGCCACAAGGCTAAATGAGGAGCAAGGGAGAAAGCACCGCCGCCGCAACAATAGGAAGCCCAAAGGAAGCATAAGAGCTGTTAAGCCAACATACATTGGGGAATCTATGGAGCAAGAGCCACGCATTCCTGTCTCCTTACATGAGTATTTCCCGAAGAACTTCTTCCAAAAGTGCACTACCGTCGCCTGTCACATGGTTGAAGTATAGATGGAAGAGCCCTCAAAAGGCAAAGCTATCGCCACTGAGGAAGAAAAGATCCCCACAACCAAAGAAGGTCTGCCAACATACTTTAGCATCGAGGAAGCGCTACAATTGCCAAAGAAGATGCGAAAAGCACTAGCAGTGGTTTTAGTAAGTCCTCATGACCATGAAGTGTAAGAAAGCAAGGATGAAGGCTTGAAGCTTCGGCCACATGAATGTGCCACATGTTGTGCCACCCAGGACCCAATCAACTTCACGTACGAAGACTTACTACTGGGATCGAAGCTTCACAACCGTCATCTCTTCATCTCGGGGTATGTAAGGGAGCACAAAGTCAACCGCATGCTTGTAGATGGTGGGTCGGCCATAAACATCATGCCAAAGTCAACAATGACGACGATCGGCATCAAGATGGATGAGTTATCCCTAAGCTGTCTACTGATCCAGGGTTTTAACCAAGGAGGACAAAGGGCGATGGGCATGATTCGAGTGGAGATGACAATTTGTGAACTCAAATCAAGCACGATATTCCACGTGATTGATGCAAGAACTTTATACAGCTTGCTCCTAGGAAGGCCTTGGATCCACGGGAATGGAGTAGTGCCATCCACCCTCCACCAATGCTTAAATTCTACCGGGAAGGAGTAAATGTGATCCAAGGCGATACCAAGCCATTCACTGAAGCCGAGTTACACTTCGCAGACCCCAAGTTCTACATGGATGAAGACATGGTGCCCGAAGCTCTTCCAGAAGAGATCAAATCCACGAGCAAAGCAGCACCTAAAAAGCAGGAGTGGCAAGCTATGCCAAAGAAGCAAGAAGGGCAAGCCATGTCGTCTTCAAGCAAAAACGATGATGAGCTTACTAAACCTGCAACAACGAAAGGGAGTAGGACACCTTCAAAAGAAGGGAACACACCCGTCTTTCGATACATCCCGATAATGGTCAATCCCCATTCGAAACTGGAGCAAGCAAAATCGACACACAGCGGTACAAGGATAATGTGAAGTTGCTCAAGACAAATGCAGTTTTGCCTCTGACACAGCTAGGCGATGCTAGGGTTGCAAGAGTACCTGAAGGCTTCATAAAAGCTCTGCCAAAAGTGGTGGAACCAAGCTTTCTTCCAACTAAGAGGACCGAAGAAAGTTTTGATCCAAACTCCTACAAACTCATGTCAAAGGCTGGGTACAACTTCGCTTCCTCTTCGAATTCTAGAAACAATGTTTCAAACACCGTCAACGATAAAGAACGTGACTTCACCAAGACTCAAAAGAAGTTAAAAGAGCATGGTTACGGAGTTGACAACAACAAGGCTAGACTTGGCTTCACACCAAATGCACCCGTGAAGATTTCAAACAAAGCGAAAAACGCTAGCACTCAACACATCAGCGTGAGCATTGAACATGATCAAGAGGAACCTAAACCCACTCCTCGGATGTCAGTCTTCAATAGGATGAATCGTTCAAGGTCCAGAATTTTGGCACTTAATCGCATTGGTGGTCAAGACCGAACTTCCATCTTCAAGAGGCTTAACGCACCAACATCCCAAAGCTCTATTTTTGAAAAGTTGTCAAAACCTAAAAGACAAAGCAACACGACTGGCTCTCCTCCGCGATGGTTAGCATTGGAAAGACTTGAAGACAACAAGGAGCCTTCTGGAAAAAATGAGACAACGCCAAAGGAAGAAAAGCTCGACGAGCTAGCTGAAAAAGGTGACGTTTGAAGCTCGTTTCCTTCAAGGATGAGGCGCCAAGTAATCTTGGAGGTTGACACAAATGGACCACTAAAAGTAAGAAAGCGCACCATCATCCACACTGGATAATCTTCACGCCAACAAGCCCAGAGGATGGCACTGAAGAGGAAGTCCAAGACGTCTTCCCTGTCGTGATCCAAGAATACAAAGAAGATGAAATCCCTAAAGAAGACGTCACTTCTGGCTCTTTCAACTTAAAATCTTCACCTCGACCGCTGAGGGCATGCTCTAAGTCAAGCAAAGTTGAAGGATGGACTCATGTCGCTCCAAAGAAATTACACATGAAGCCTACGTTGCATCCATAAATTCACCAGTCGGAAAGGGGGCAAGAAACCATTGTTAATACACTTTCAAGCCTAGATGAAGCTGAGATTGTCAACATAATCAAAACTGATTTCATTCAAGAGGTCATGGACTCGGGACAGAACTTAAATGTTGTCCTAAAAAAATCAGGGTAACTCCGCGCTTGCATAGAATTTCGTAACTCAAAACAACACAAAGCCTGAGGAAGCGGTACAACGCTCTTGGTCCGCATGAGCATAAAAGACAACAACAAAGCTCCTCGCCTGCACGAGCCTAAACTGCACATGGTACAACGCTCCTGGTCCGCATGAGCATAAAAGGCGACAACAAAGCTCCTCGCCTGCACGAGCCTAAACTGCACACGGTACAACGCTCCTGGCCCGCAAGAGCATAAACTGTATACGGCAAAATTATCATCAAAATCACCATCAAAACCACAAAAAATAGTCCATCACTCTTTTGAACTACATCATGACTTGATCCCTCCTCAACCGAGGGTACGTAGGTAACTTGAAACTTAAAAAAAAAAAAAAAAAAAAAAAAAAAAACTTCAAGGACAGTCACATCATCAACAAAAACACAAACACATTGAAGAATAAAGAGCAAATTCAAAATATGAATACTTTATTTCTTTAAAGGAAGAAGTTAGCTCGAAAGCCTTATTACAAAAAAAAATGGAAGACACTACTTGAAAGCTATGTCTCTAAAACTACGGAGGCGATCTTCAAGCAAGCTTTCCAAAGTCTTCAAAGTCTCTACCTCGGTGGGAGACAAGATGGGCAACTCCATAGCCGCCTCTTTCTCTTGTTCTAGGCGAGAAATCTCCTCTTGGTACTGAGAAAGTGTAACTGCCTGCTTCGCAAGAGCACTCTCAAGTTGTGATGATTTGATTCCCAACCGCTCTCGCTCTCGCACCAACGCATCTAGACGCTCCCAGATGGAAGCTAAAGAAGACTCTGTGATTTGATAATCTCCCGAAGCAGTTTGCTGAGAAGAACGAACTCGGGCCAGTGACAAGTCTATTGTGGCAAGTTGTTGAGCTCTAGCATCTGGACTCAATTTCTCCGAGGAAATTGCACGTAAGGAAGAATGCTCAGTCGAGGCGGCCATAAGTTCGGCGATCTTGATCTTCAAGGATGAAGAATCAACGTTAAGGTTGTCAATCGTAAAAACAAGCTTTGACAAATCCTCTTTGAGCAACGCAAGTTCTTGCAATGGGCACTTTGAAATCCTACTCTCAATATGGCTCTTGATATTTATGGCTGCACACAGGTTGATGCGATGGATAAGTTGCTTAGTGCCACTAAGGTTCGGCCCTCTCAAAGAGATCCCAGAGCTAGCTAGCAAAGGCGTTGGACGCATGACAGACTCTTGTACACCTTCACCTACACACGGCAAACATGGGAAATTCGACGGATTTTGAACGAGCTCTGCACCAGGCGGATCCCCATTCTCCCCGTCTGTAAGAAGATTGCCTCCAAGTAGCATATCCGTAGAGGAATAAATGCCTGTGGTCGCCAAACCAAAAGAACGAGAAGGCCCAACCTAAAGACGACAAAGAAAGGTGTTAGAAACGAAAGCTGGAATAATGAAAGAAGAGGAAATCATGAGAAAGAAAGAAATACATACGTCTTTCTCAAAAGACACACGACCATCGGATTAAGGAGGCCTAAATGTTTCTTTCCTCTTACGACGAAAATTAACATCGTTGTCAACCTGAACAACTTCAAATGGTCGCTTGTTTAAAACTTGTTGGCGCCGTTGCAAAACAAGTTCATCTTCGTGCGAATCAACTTCATCACCGGCTTCTTCAGAAGCATCCAGATGGTGAGAAGGCAAGCACAAGCGTTGACAGGCTAAAACCACAGGTCTATCTTGCAAGGGAGTTGCACTCGTGCAATCAAAAGGTACCAGCTGTGTATGAACCATAGAACAACCCTATTTCGACGCATCATAACGTAAATGAGAAGAATTGGTACCACTTGCCATCCCTAAATTCTCATAATGTACCTTTGACCACCAACGTATGTAAACACGAGTCACTGGATTACTCTTAAACTCGTCTTTGGTCGGCAGGGTGATATAAGCATTTGTACATGCACGGGTACAAGACTCCCAATGCATATACACGGCTTGCAAGGATTCCGATTGGACTTTTTCCTTCTGCTTGCCTGGCACATTTTGGACAAAACCAAATTGCCTGCTAAAACGGTGGGGACTATATGGCTGAACTATGCATTGGTCTTCTTGCCACAAAGAAACATATCCCGAGCGAAGACGTATAAGATAAGACAAGTCTAAGGAGCGAAGATGCGAATCATCCATGATGCCTCGCTGCACTGAGCTAACTCTCGCCAGGCGGTCCATCCTTAAGCCTTCACAACTTCTAAACAGTGCTTGCGCCTACGAATCATCAAGACTCTTGGCAGAAAGCACGCCAGAATGCTTTGTCATTAAAGGCCCCAGCTTGACTGAAGTTGGTGAAGAAGGCCCTGACTTGTCTAAAGTTGATGAAGAAAAATGAGTGTCAAAGTACTTACTCAACCAACCATACACATAGTGGTAAAGAAGTACCGCAACACGATCTTCAGTGCTTACCGAGTTCGAAACAACACTTAAGCCGTTGTAAATGTTGGCTAAGACCGACATAGCAAGGCTAAAAGATTCACCTGCAGCCATCTTGCTAGCAACTTTCAAGACTCCGGGACGGACCAAGTTGACATCGTCTTTGGGGAAAACAAACTTACAAAGCCAACCAGCTAAGAAAACGGCAAAGTAAGATTCTTCCAAGTGCTATGACGCCACGCCAAGATCCTCAAATGCCTTCAACTCGACAGGAGTACGGCAAACAGTTGGACCAACGACACCTGACGGATCCGAGTCTCCCTTAGGCCTGGTTGTCTTGTTACAACCACTTTTCTTCGAAGACCTCTTGTACTTCATGGCATCTCAATACCAAAATTGGATCCATGAAGAAATCTTCACACCTGACCTACCCGGAGCCTCTTGGAAAAGCTTATGGTACGCCCAAAACAAATAGCGACAACTCGCAGGCAATCCTCGACAGTTGTGATAAGAAAACTCCTCCACGCTAGGAACAACCTCATCATAAAATTTTCCCTGGATCGGCAAACCTCATATCTTATGGAGATTCCAAAGTGAAATCGACATCTCCCCTCTAGCCGTATGAAGTGTGTTGGTCGCTGAACACCAATGCTCAAAGAAAGCACGAAGGACGGGAAGGATGGCGATCATAACTGAGCAAAGATGCGTATACAGCATGATAAAGGCCCATGTTGGTAAGCATATCTTTGGAGCGACTCAAGACATCCTCAAGCCATTCCCAATAACACTCAACGAATGCGGCTCCTTCAGTAGTCAACAGAGTGCTACTCCAAGCCACAGCTCCGCTATGGATACTGTCACCAAGAAGCTCAAACAAGACCGGATGATTGTCACAAACATGGTGTGAAGGGTTCAAGATAAGAATCCTTGATATGCATGCTTTCTTCTTTGTATTTGGTCGAACAGAGTTTGCCACCTCCCAAGATACTTTAGAAGACCACGACTTAATATGCGCCTTAGGGCCAGTCAATGGCGCATAAAGCTTCAACATCCTTCCACTATCTTGCGAATCGCCTTCCTTTGCAAGAATGCTGATGGTGTTACTCCTAAAGCAATTGAAAAGTACCATGGCCGCAACGAAAAAAGTTAGCCACAAAACTTGAGCAACACGGCAAAGAGGGTAGCTACAGAACGGTCTTCCAAGGCACGCTACAGTGGCAAAGAAAACCAAAATGCTATGTAATCGCACTACGCAACCCCACAGTGATTACGTAAGCGGTTTCTTACACCGCACGGCGACGTCAACACTAAAAAAAAAACTATGACCAAGAGGCATTACACAGCAAAGCCCTGCTGCAGTCTCTTGCACAGCTCCACACAGTAGCGCACCACCGAGGGAAATACTGTGATCAAAAGGCACCACACAACGAAACCTCGTTGCAGTCTCCGGCGCAAGTACACCCACGTCGTACTACCACGTCTCTAAAAGCTTCGTGAGGATTCTAGCATCATGTTCTGCCTTCTCCAAAATTAAAGATTCCTAGCATCTCAACAAAGAAATTTATCAGTGGGGGCACATACATTCTGCAAAAAAAAATGGACACATTATATATATATATATATATATAAACTTTATATGGAATATAATATATATATATATATATATATATATATATATATATATATATATATGAATGTATACGACCCCAAAATATCAAAGTCGTCCTCGACTTAAAGAAAACAAGCCTCACCGTGTAAAAGCTCCACAAAGGAAGGCTGGCAACTGCCTTCGTTTCTTCTTTCACCACAGCCTTCAAACCTGCACTTGCAGCTACTTTTCTGTCCAGCACCAAGTTCAGCAGACAGCGGACGTGGAGAACGCAGTGCAGCGAGGAAGCAGTGCATGCAGTTGTGATTGCAGTCAGCAGCAATGCAGGTTTGCAAGATAAGGCAGTCGGGATGCAAGACAGCAAGCAATCCAGTGGCTGTGCAGTGACGGTTCGATCATATATATGTACATTATATATATATATATATATGTACATTATATATATATATATATGTACATTATATATATATATATATATATATATATATATATATATACACACGGAAGAACCTATAGAAGCAAAAGAACTGTGGACTGGGCAAATAATGGTACAGTGGCTGTGCAAACAGTGATCCGTGTGTAGAGAAAAATGCAGAGAAGAATGTGATACGATTACTGTGCAAACAGTGATCCGCGAGCAAAAAAAAATAAAACGGAAAGAAGAATGCGATGCGGTGACTGTGCAAACAGTGATCCTCGTGCGGAGAAGAAGGTTCCTGCTACTATTAGCAAGTCAAAAAGAAGGAAAAAAAAAAAAAAAGGCTGGTGGCGACAGAATGGTGCTTCCAGTCACCATCTAAAAGGAAATGGGTGCACTAGTCACCATCTAAAAGGAAATGGGTGCATCAGGCATCATCTAAAAGGATAATAAAAAAAATAACAATAATAACAAATAATTCTTAAAAAAAAAAAAAAGGGAAGTAACACATCTTAGTCAGATATACGTTTTATTTGTATTTAGCACAAGATACTGAATAAAATAAAGCATGTCCATTGATATCTCTAAGAAGTTACAAGTGTGTACAAAAAAATAAAAAAAAGAAAAAAAAAACGTAAAAAAAAAAAGAAAGAAAAAAAGGGGAGCCTTTACAAAGGTTGCTCACGTGAAGCCACACTGCTCGGTGAAACCCTAGAAGCAAGAGGCATTGGAGATAGATTATTCGGAGCCTCAATACTTGGTCGAACTCCAAATGTTGAAGGCAAAAGGTGCCTCTGGAAGAAAGCCACAAACCTCTGATAGTCACTTTGAATCCGACCTTTGGATTCTTGCAGTTGATCAAGCTTTCTCTTCATGCTCGTTGAATAATTATCTGCAAGCTTGAGCAACCATCTATTCTCACGCTTGAGCCGTCTGATCTTTTGTCTAAGACTTGCCACCTTGGCCGTCAATGATTTAACTGGGCGAGGTCGAGCAGGCATTGGCCCATATTGGACACAGACCGCACACTGAACACTGAAAGCCAGTGACTCTTGAACAGCCAACTCATCGGACTGTCTTGAAAGCAACCTATTGTCTCTAGGAGTGAGGAGGTTTTTAGCTACTAACGTAGCTGTTGTTGCATCCCCCATCACAGAGTCTTCAACTGTAAGAGGGTCATTAGAAGATAAGAAGGATGGACGCCATATATTACCCTGACGCGGAGCACCTGTATCACTCCTGAGACTCAAATCTAGGCAAATGTTAGACAGGTAAGCCATTTTCAGAAATGGTAAAAGAAAAGGTTTGAATGGAGTAAAATCTCATAAATACACCAGATCTAATTTTCACATGCGGGTAATCTTCAAAGTGTGCATGTTGGATGTGATCGACACCTCTATAGAAGGAGAGGTAACACAACCACTAATTCAAAAAATTGAAGAGACACCACTCTCTGACTTTCAAAAGCTGAATTTTCCTGCATAAAGTTCGTCAACATTTTTCAGCCGCAATCTCAACTTGTCAGATAACACGTGCAACTTTGTTAAAAAATGTCTGACAAAGTTGAAAATGCATTTCACTATTCCAACTACCACACTTTTGCCGACAAGCGTGGGTGACAAGGCCACATCCGCACCACTACCTGTTATTTCGCCCTTCTCTATATAGGTCGACCTTTATCCTCCATAGTAAGGCACACATCCAAAACGCTTGACTTTTCTTCCTTGCCAAGAATGCATCTGCAACCAAACCTCTCAACATACTCAGTTTTTTCCTCCCTGAAAACACCTATTTAACCAAGTCACACCAAAGCAAAAGTATCTCATATCATCAGGATCGAAAGCAAGAGTACCTCATAGCATGCTTTCTCCTTATCCTTTTCCTTGTTCTTGTTCTTCCCTCCAAGACAAGGAGAAAGAGAGCAATCAACCGGCACTAAGAATCAACCCTCTAATTTGGAACCGACTGCCTGGAACCCCTTCCCTGATTGCTTACCTAGCCTTGCTCTCGAGTATTTATCATCAACATCTTGTGCTTCCAAAGAAGATACCACATCTGCCTAGAGAATAGATAAGGCAAATTGATACATCGAAGCATGTGGAGACAAGCGTAACCAATACATGCGCTGATCCATCCGCTGCTTCTTCAAAAGCAAACGTATCTCATATCATCAGGGTCGAAAGCAAAGGTATCTCATATCATGCTTTTTCCTTGTCCTTTCCTTTGCTATTACCCTTACCTGCAAGAGAAGGAGAAAGAAAGCAACCAGTCAGAACCTGAAATCAAATGTCCAATCTGAAACTGATTGCTCGGAACCTTTGCCTAATTGCTTTCCTCGCATTGCTCTCGAGTGGTCATCCTCAACTGTTGTCAAGGTCACGAATTCCTCCGACAAATACCTCATGACAGTTGATCAGATATTGACTCTTTACACTGAAGCTGCCAAACAGGGATAAGTCGCTAAGAAGTAGTGCTATGAATGACTATTCAAATGCAAAGGTTGAAAACCACTTCTGCTATGCCACAAATTGAAGCAGAAGATTCAATGATGAGCTGGAACAGGCCACTACAACACAATGTCTTTCTTGCAGAGTCGCATAATCTAGACCAAAGAGTCTAAGTCAGATCCAAGCTCGGCATCGCTGCCCTATCTAAAGAACTCGAGAAGCTTCAACAAACTTTTCCCTGGCACCGTCGCCGAAGAACAAAGCCTCACCATGCAACGCTGTCAAATCACCACTACTTCTTCAAAAGTAAGAGTATCTCATATCATGTTATCTCCCTGTCATTTTCCTTGTCTTTGTTCTTACCTGAAGGACAAGGAGAAAAAGAGTAATCAGTCAGCACTTGGAATCAACCTTCTGGTCTAGAACCGACTGCCTGGAACCCTTTCCCTGATTGCTTACCTAACATCACTCTTGAGTACTCATCTTCAGTTGTTGATGTACTTCCAGAGAATATACCACATCTGCCTGGAGAACAGATAAGACGAGTGACAATGAAACATCAATGTTGTGGATCATCAGCAAACACATCCACTAACCCTCTTCAATATGAATTGGAAAGAATGAACAAAGAAACAGGCCGTCACCTTCACCTCGTGCCTGCCTGCCAGGTGTTCAAATCCTGAAACCGCTCGTGGTCGTATCTAAGTTCAAGATCAAGCCCTAATGGCCCTTAAAGAAATCACAAGTCCAGTTAAAAATCAAGTGTCCACCACCCTTGAATCAAATTCAGCTCCAAATAAAAGGAGTAAGTTCAGACCTTTGGAGGGAACCAGGAAACCCTCCAACCCAGTTCAAGATTAAGCCTATGGAAAATCAACAATTGAAGGAAACCAAAAAATCTTCCAGCCGAATTCAAGATTAAACCCCGAAGGCCCTTGAAGAAATTTCCAACCAAATTCAAGATCAAGCCTCGACAGCCCTTGGATCGACATCTACATTAAGGAACTTCAAAACGCATCTTTTACACGTGACAAGCACATGTATACGAAGTGCCTTGAAGTGGGGGCATTTGTAGACATTGAAATTTCTATGAAATAAATGTTGACCAATGCATTAAAATTACAACCTCCATTCATTTCACCTACATCATACACTCACTTCACTTACAACCTACACTCATTTCACCTACATCATACACTCACTTCACACACAACCTACACTCATTTCACCAACAACATACACTCATTTCACCTACAACCTCCACTTACTTCACCAAGAAAATTTGTGGTGGTAATTCATTCTCAAAGCCTATAAATAGGCTTCTCCATCAAGGCCCAAAGGGACCATTTTTACATGATACCAAAACCTTGAAGCTTTGAAATTCTAAAAGCTCTCGAGCAAATCCCGAAGGATCAAGAAAGCTCTCTTCGTTCTTTGTCAAATCCCTCTTCAAGATCAAGCCCCGAAGGCCCCTTGAAGAAATTTCCAACCGTTCATCCAAGATCAAGCCTCGACGACCCTTGCATCAACAACACAACCCACAAATCTACATCTTACGAAGATAGAATCAGAGGACTAAATTGTAAAAGAGATTGTAACCCAAAAATTAATACAAAATATTATTTTGTACACATGTTCTTGTTTCGTTCGTTTCAGGAAAATTCGTGTTTACAGGTATATCTTCTCAATCGATGAGTAGTTGAGCTCGGCACCAGTGAGAGTCCTACTTAGGTAGTAGAGTGTTCTTTCCTTTTGGTCTTCATTTTCTTGTGCCAAGAGTGTTCCAATGGAACTTTCTTGTGCGGCGATGTATAGGATGAGTGGCTTTCCAGGAATAGGTGCTCCTAAGACCGATGGGCTTGCTAGGTACCGTTTTATGCTCTCGAAGGCATTACAGCATGCGTCATCCCATATGAATGGAGCATCCTTCTTCATGAGTCGACTGAAGGGTTGACAGCGTCTATCAAGGTTGAAGATAAAACGTCTGATGAAGGCTAGCCGTCCTTATAGACTTTTCAGCTTGTGTAGGTTTCTTGGTTCGGGCATGCTTTAAATGGCCTTGATCTTTGATTGGTCCACCTCAATTCCATGATGTTTGATAATGAAGCCGAGGAATTTTCTAGAAGTGACGCCAAATGCACACTTCAACGAGTTCATTTTGAGGTTGTAGTGTCATAGTTTGTCAAACACCATTCGTAAATCCTTTTAAGTGATTGGATCTCTTCTGGTCTTGACAACCACGTCGTCTACGTAACACTATATTTTTGTGTAGCACGTCATTAAAGATCTTCTGCATGGTGCGTTGATATGTAGCTCCAGCATTCTTCAGACCAAAATGCATTACCTTGTAGCAGTAGATACCTTTTGTAGTGAGGAGGGCTACCAATATGCATTACCTTGTAGCAGTAAATACCTTTTGGAGTAAGGAAGGCTATTAGTTCCTCGTCTTCTGATGCGGATTTGATTGTACCCAGATGAGCCATCCATGAATGATAGCACCTCGTGGCCAGTGGTTGCATCCACCATGATTTCGATGATTTGCAAGGGAAAGTCATCATTCGGGCAAGCATCGTTGAGGTCTCGGAAGTCTACACAAACACGTATTTGTCTATATTTCTTAAGGACAATGTCGATGTTGGAGATCCATTTAGGGTATTGTACCTCTCGAATGAAGCCTGCTTCGATTAGTTTCCCAATTTTGGCCTCAATTTGTGGGACAAGCTCGGATCGATAGTGTATTTGAGTTTGCTTGATTCGCCGTGTTCCAAGCTTAACTGCAAGACGGTGCACGATAATGGTAGGGTCAAGGCTAGGCGTTTCTTTGCAGGACCAAGAAAAGACATCGTTGTACTCCAAGAGTAGTTGGTAGTACTCCTCGATCTAATCTGTACTTAGCAGTGGACTTACGAATATAGGCTTCGGTTCTTCGTTTGTGCCTAAGTTGAGCTCCTTAAGATCATCAACCGTGGGTTGCCCCCTATTTTCAAGTTGTGGTGGCGCAACAGTGACATCTTCCTCGGGGACTTCATCTTTTTTGCCTTCTTGGATTATGATGTTGAAGACGTCTTGGACCTCCTCTTCAGCGCCATCCCTTTGGGCTTGTTGGCATGAAGATTGGCCAATGTGGATGATGGTGCGCCTTCTTACCTGATGTGAAATTAAATTGCACTCAAATTTAAACCCTATCAATGTAGTATGTGTAAGCAGGGATCGTTCTAGCCGGGGATTAGAAGGGATGCTAATCTACACAAATTAAACTCAAAAACACTAAACTAGACTTAAAAACACTGAACTAGGCTCAATTAACTCAAAACAGCAAATAGAACTCAAACTAGACAGTTTCTAGACTCTAGACACTCAAAATTAGCTAATTAGACTCAAAACACACAAACTAAGTTCCTAAGACTCAAAACTAACACTAGGGGATGATTTGGACGAAAATTAAACTAAGTAGACACAAAATACTAAATGGGGATTGTTTTTGACGAATTTAGACTCTACTAACACAAACTAAAAGCAAGGGATTGGTTTTTAACGAATTTAAACTTAAACAAACAGAATTGTAAAGACAACTTAAAAAGACACGAAATTGGTGATTTAAATGGGTAAATGGCTAGCTAGATGGTCCTTCTCCACACATGACATATGCATATGAACCAATCTCCAGTTATTATTCCTTTAGACATGAATGACAACACCCCAAGTTAACCGTGATAGCACAAATTAACCATCAGATTTTCCTTAACTCATTGAATTGAACGAAAGATGCATTACAACCAAATTATCCTTATCAAGTCTCCTAACTATGACAGCATGGTAGAAAACATATCAAAGGTCATTAAGTTATTTGAAAATCATAAGTGTTGACGAGGCATTCGTAACTACGACATCATGATACTCTTGCCTAGGACTTACTTAACATGATTGTGACTAGCAACCTTTACTACTTGTGAATATAAGTTCATAACGATTAGGTGAAACTCCTTTATACTCTAGCATCAAATTCATGCATGTAAATTAAGTGTCGACCCCCAATTAACACACATAAACAAGTTTTAATAACTCAGATAAGCAAATCACATTCTAGTCTTAAGAAACAATAACTGGACGTAATCAATTCATATAAAACATATAATCATGGCTTCAAATTCACCTCTAACTATAAAGAAATTAGTTCCTCATGTCCACAATTAAACAAAGAAAACTTAAATTAAACATTGATTCAAAGATAGAAAACACCTAGAAACGCTCCAGATTTCTTCCTTCCTTCCTTTGCAAAGCTGCGGCACAAGAGGGATTTTCTAAGTTTAAAGCTCTTGTGTGTGGTGGATGGATGTAGGTGAGTTATGGTAGAGGGTGGTGGTTTGAATGGTGCTGCAAAAGAGTGTATTTATAGGCCTAGGGATTACTTGGCCTAGGTTGTCAAGGAAAAGGATTTAGGACTCCAAACCAACAAGGAAAAGGCCATCTAGAAAGGTTGGGGCGCTAGAATTTTAGGGCTTCTAGAAATGAGTGTTGTGGCATGTTTCTAGAAGGAAAAGGCCTTCTAAAAACAGGTTTTAGGTGTCCTAATATGAAAAGGAGTCCTCCTTGCAGCTGGAATTAAGGTAGGATAAGATTAGGATAAGATAAGATAAGATAAGGTAAGATAAGGTTAGTTAATTCTCCTTCTTTGTAGCTGATTCCTTATCTTCAATGACTTGAATTAATTTCTCCAACTCTTTTGCACATTCTTAGCCTCTCTTGAACTTCAAATTCGTCCATCCATCTTGCTCCATACTTGTGCTATCCATTCCAAGCCCAAAACTCCTCTAAAATGCTCCAAATTGCACTTTGTTGCCAACTTTGTCATTTGAACCTGAAAACACACGAAAATAGCTTAAATCACTATAATAAGTAGAAACTAACTAAGAAAATGAAAGCAAACAAGCTAACAAAGTCGCATAAATATGCTCCTATCAAATTCCCCGACACTTAGCCTTTGCTAGTCCTCGAGCAAAACAAACAAAACATAACCTAAACCTCCCAACGTTTGCCTCAGGGATTTCCAATGAAACATGACATGTTAAAAATCGCTACTTACATAGATTTTAGTCATCCTTACACTTGAATTCATACTTAATCACAGTCACCATTCACTAGTTCGCATTTAATCCATTAAAATACACTCTATTTTCACACAGATTTTTTGACTACACTCCCTATACTAGGTATATGTGAGAAGATTGATGTAAACAAGAAAACTAGTACTCACATATGTTTAAAACAAAGAACGCATTTTTTGGAATTATTAATGCATGTATATATATGATCTCATGAATGGAATGCCACTACTTAGACGCGAGAACCAGGGATACCATATGCTCATACCAATTTCAAACTCCACATTATTGAAACACATAACAATCAAGATAGAAGTCTAAGGGATGTAACGGGGCTAAGGTATTGGCTAACAAAGAAAGGTTAGGGATAACAAAAGTTCTTAAAAGAAATAGTAAGCAAAGCAATGAAATCAACACTTAGAATTCACTCTTGAATGCAGCAAATAACTTGAAACACTAGGGGATTTCGTACAACTTAGGGTCATATTCAAACTTTTTGGACCCTTTCTTCAACAACCAACAATTGTGAGCTCAATCTCACTTATTTTGAAACTTCTTTTCCTTTCTTTCTGCACAATTTTTTCTTTTTTTTTTTCCTTTTTCCACGTTTTTTTCCTTTTTTTTCTTCTTTCTTTTGAAACAAACTCTACCGCAAAAGAACAAATCCTTCCCCCCACACTTGTTTTTCTGCATAATGTCGATCTAAATGAATTCCCTCTAAGTCATGCTTCACTATCCTTTAAGAACAAGGGTATGGATAATCCTATACTAGGCTAGGTAAGGATAATGTGGGCTAACAAAGAAAATAGGCTAAATAAGGCTCAACAGGGTTAAACCTACAAATCATAATGCAAAAGGGTTAAGGCTTTTTGGCTCTGGTTTTAACTAAAGAACTTCATCTTGTTATTTGTTATGCTAATCAATTTCATGCTTTGAATGAAACGGACATGAGTTTTAGTATTTGGAACTATAATGATGAAAAACGCATTCTAAGTAGCAACCAAGCAAAGAAATAATGAGATCATGCAACGACTTTAGAAAACAAGAATGTCAAGATTAATAACTCTCCAAAGAACGTATGGGCTCAAGTCTGTCAAGGTTGTAGCGCTAGTTTTAGTTACTTCCTTCAAGCAAGTTACAAAAATTGATTTTATCCTTTTGTGATTACATGTGAATTCGTAAATGACAACTACATATAAACAAAAGAGCATATCAAACTTCCATCCATGTTTGTAACTTTCTTTAACAGTCATGCAATTAAAAACCAAATCCTCATCATTGTGTTGGAAGGTACCCTAAGACACAAACACACAAAAACGACTCTAAAACGACTCTTTTTGGTATTTTTGCAAAAAATTTTCAAATTTTTTTCAAATTTTCGTATTTTCTGCTATAAGACACATTAAAACACTTCAAAACACACTAAAAAAACTTAAAAACAGTGAGAAACAACTCTAGAAGTGATAGGTGATAAAAACCCATGAATTTTTCATGAAAACACTTTGTTTACCCCCCCCCCCCCCCCACACTTAAACCAAACATTGTCCTCAATGTTTCAAACATAGACTCACACACAAGCAAGCAAACAACACAACTAACAAACATGACAAATATGGCAAAGTAAAAGCAATAAAGAGTACGGTAAGAGAAAGCAAATCTGGTTGTGGAGCCGGAGAGTCCTAGGTCTTCTTTATTTGAATGCATGGGTTGCCTCCCAAGAAGCGCTTGCTTTAACGTCTTCCAGTCTGACGAACCTTCCTTCTACTCTTCAATAGGGCCCACGGCATGGAATTTATCTTTGAATGGAAGGTGATACTTGAAATGATCCAGCAATGGTTTAAATTCTAGAGTGGGTGCCTTAATCATCAACAACATATTAGTATGAAACAAAATTGAAGTTCGGGGAGGTGGCTTACCTGTGTTCTCCGACATGAACTCAAGGACAAACACCACTTCGGAAGTTGTAGGACTAGAAAATTCAGCCAGATTTGGTGTTTTGAGAGTTGTGGCTTCTCCCGTGTCATAAAATTCAACTTCTTTGGGCTTTCTTGTCTCATGAACATCCTCTTTGATGCATTCTACGTATTCTCTCGCCACTTCATTCTCTTGAATCCTTCTCCTTGATGTACAAGGTTCTTTAAGAAATTTAACACATTCTGGAATTTGATTTGGTGTATCAAGAATTGGGATATCACTTTGCACCTTTAGAAGGGCTTCCACGATGTCTTTTTCACTTTCTTCGTTCGTTGGAATAAAAAACCTGCGAGGGAAGGGTACATTTGTAGGAATAACATAAGATTGAACTGAATTTGGGCCCAACTTACCTTGATTGGATGGCTTAGAAACACTAGGGGCCTGCAACAAAGGTGGTTCTACCCTTGCCGTAGGTATGTCTTCTTCCTCCTCTTTGATCAGCAGCATTTGTTCATCCATGTTTTGGCTTAGTTTGGACTTTTTGGGTTCATTTCCAACCTCCATGCCATTTCTCAAAATGATTGCTTTGGCGGTTTCAAATCCTCCTTTAGGATTAACAACAGCTGAACTAGGCAATCTGCCTTGTTGAATTGGCCCATGAATTCCGCCATTTGCCCCATTTGTTTCTTCAATTTGTCCACTTCTTTAGCTTGATTTTTTATGCTTTGCACTTCCTGCGTCAAAGAGGTTAGTATGTGAAGAATTTTATCATTATCTAACGATGAACCGGAACTTGGTTGGGCCGAATATGGTTGAGGCTGTGGTGGTTCATATGGCTTTTGATAGATCTCCTTAGATGGCTGCCAATATCCTTCTTGTTGTGAGCCCTTGTTCAAAGAGGTTAGTACGTCAAGAATTTCATCATAACTCATAGGCATACTTGAATTCGATTGGAATTGTTGTGGGGAAGGCTGTGGTGGCTGCATAGGTCTTGAATAGAACTCCTCATCTTGCTGCCAATATCCACCTTGTTGAAATTGTTGAGGTTTCTCCCACATATAATCTGAATAATCTCTCCAATCCGAATTGTAAGCATTGGAAAACATGTTGTCCCTTGATTGGTTATGGCCTTGATAACCCCAAGCACCTCTGTTTGCAGTGAATTGAGGACGTTGATGAGTTTGATATCCTTGCCCATAGGGCACCCCAAACGTAGGGGCAGTGTGCATTGTGGTTCTTTCGGCAATCTGGGACAATTGAGAAGTAAGATTCGCCAATTGAGCTTGAATGTTAACAAAATCCATGTCTAGCTTCTCTAGTACCTGAAATCAAAGAAATAAAACTAAATCAAATATCAAAAGTAAAAGACACGAACAGAAACAAAGGGAGATTAGCAATTTTGATAATCCCCGGCAACGGCGCCAAAAATTTGATGTGAAATTAAATTGCACTCAAATTTAAACCCTATCAATGTAGTATGTGTAAGTAGGGATCGTTCTAGCCGAGGATTAGAAGGGATGCTAATCTACACTAATTAAACTCTAAAACATTAAACTCTTAAAAACACTAAACTAGGCTCAATTAACTCAAAACAGCAAATAGAACTCAAACTAGACAGTTTCTAGACTCTAGACACTCAAAATAAGCTAATTAGACTCAAAACACACAAACTAAGTTCCTAAGACTCAAAACTAACACTAGGGGATGATTTGGACCAAAATTAAACTAAGTAGACACAAAATACTAAATGGGGATTGTTTTTGACGAATTTAGACTCTACTAACACAAACAAAAAGCAAGGGATTGGTTTTGAACGAATTTAAACTTAAACAAATAGAATTGTAAAGACAACTTAAAAAGACACGAAATTGGTGATTTAAATGGGTGAATGGCTAGCTAGAAGGTCCTTCTCCACACATGATATATGTATATGAACCAATCTCCAGTTATTATTCCTTTAGACATGAATGACAACACCCTAAGTTAACCGTGATAGCACAAATTAACCATCAGATTTTCCTTAACTCATTGAATTGAATGAAAGATGCATTACAACCAAATTATCCTTATCAAGTCTCCTAACTATGACAGCATGATAGAAAACATATCAAAGGTCATTAAGTTATTTGAAAATCATAAGTGTTGACGAGGCATTCGTAACTATGACAGCATGATACTCTTGCCTAGGACTTACTTAACATGATTGTGACTAGCAACCTTTACTACTTGTGAATATAAGTTCATAACGGTTAGGTGAAACTCCCTTATACTCTAGCATCAAATTCATGCATGCAAATTAAGTGTCGACCCCCAATTAACACACATAAACAAGTTTTAATAACTCAGATAAGCAAATCACATTATAGTCTTAAGAAACAATAACTGGACGTAATCAATTTATATAAAACATATAGTCATGGCTTCAAATTCACCTCTAACTATAAAGAAATTAGTTCCTCATGTCCACAATTAAACAAAGAAAACTTAAATTAAACATTGATTCAAAGATAGAAAACACCTAGAAACGCTCCAGATTTCTTTCTTTCTTCATTTGCAAAGCTGTGGCACAAGAGGGATTTTCTGAGTTTAAAGCTCTTGTGTGTGGTGGATGGATGTAGGTGAGTTATGGTAGAGGGTGGTGGTCTAAATGGTGCAGCAAAAGAGTGTATTTATAGGCCTAGGGATTACTTGGCCTAGGTTGTCGAGGAAAAGGATTTAGGACTCCAAACCAACAAGGAAAAGGCCACCTAGAAAGGCTGGGGCGCCAAATTTTTAGGGCTTCTAGAAAGGAGTGTTGTGGCATGTTTCTAGAAGGAAAATGCCTTCTAAAAACAGGTTTTAGGTGTCCTAATATGAAAAGGAGTCCTCCTTGCAGCTGGAATTAAGGTCGGGTAAGATTAGGATAGGATAAGATAAGATAAGGTAAGATAAGGTTAGTTTGGATAAGATCAGGTTGGATAAGGTTTTGGATAATTCTCCTTCTTTGTAGCTGATTCCTTATCTTCAATGACTTGAATTAATTTCTCCAACTCTTTTGCACATTCCTAGCCTCTCTTGAACTTCAAATTCGTCCATCCATCTTGCTCCATACTTGTGCTATCCATTCCAAGCCCAAAACTGCTCCAAAATGCTCCAAATTGCACTTTCTTGCCAACTTTGTCATTTGAACCTGAAAACACACGAAAATAGCTTAAATCACTATAATAAGTAGAAACTAACTAAGAAAATGAAAGGAAACAAGCTAACAAAGTCGCATAAATATGCTCCTATCATTACGTTCAGTGGTCCTTTTGTGTCAACCTCCAAGGTTTGTTGGTGCTTCATCCTTGAAGGAATTAAGCTTCAAACGTCGTATTTTTATGCTAGATCGTCAAGCTTTTCTTCCTCTTTCTAGAAGGCTTTTTGGTTTCTTCAAGTCTTTCTAAGGCCAACCTTCGCAGAGGAGAGCTAACCGTGTTGCTTTGTTTCTTGGGTTTTGGAAACCTTTCGAAAACAGAGCTTTGGGGTGTTGACGTGTTAAGCCTTTTAAAGACGGAGGTTCGGTCTTGACCACCAATGCGATCAAGTGCTGAAATTCTAGATTTTGAACGGTTCAGCCTATTGAAGACTGATGTTCGAGGGGCAGGTTTAGGCTCCTTTTGACTTTGTTCAATGCTCACGTTGATGTGTTGAGCGCTAGCATTTTTTCTTTGCTTGAAACCTTCACGGATGTATTTGGTGTGAAGCCAACTCCAGCTTTGTTGTTGTCAACTCTGTAACCATGCTCCATCAACTTCTTTTGAGTCTCGGTGAGGTCATGTGCTTTGTTGTTGACAGTGTTTAAAACATTCTTTCCAAGATTTGAAGGGAAAACGAAATCGTACCCAGCCCTTGACATGAGTTTGTAGGCGTTTCGGTTGAAACCTTCTTTGGACCTCTTGGTTGGAAGAGAGTTTGGTTCCGCCCCCATTGGCAGGGGTTTTACGAAATCTTGCTGTGGTTTTGAAACTTTAGCGTCGCATAGCTGTGGTAGAGGTAAAACTGCATTTGTCTTGAGTAGCTTTACATCATCCTTGTGCAGCTGTGTGTCGGCTTTGCCTGTTCCAGTTTCGAACGAGGATTGCCCATTCTTTCTTTTGGACATCGGGATGTATCGGAAGGCGAGTGTGTTTGGTCCTTTTGAGGGCGTTACACTCCCTTTGGTTGTTGTGGGTTTAGTAGGCTCATCATCGTCTGTGCCTAAAGATGGCACAGCTTCCCCTTCCTGCTTCATGGGCACGACTTTCCACTCCTATTTTTTGGGTGCGGCTTTGCCTATAGATTTGATCTCCTTTGGAAGAGTTTCGGGTACCATATCTTCATCCATGTAGAATTTGGCATCCGCGAAGTGTGATTCGGCTTCAATGAACGGCTTGGTGTTGCCTTGTATCACCTTCACCCCTTCTCAGTAGAACTTTAGACATTGGTGAATGATGGACGGCACAACTCCATTCTCGGGATCGAAAGCCTTCCTAAGAGTATGATGTAAGAAGTTCTTGTATCAATTACGTGGAATAGCGTGCTTAACTTGAGTTCTTCAATGGTCATCTCGACTCGGATCATGCCCATTGCTCTTTGTCCTCCTTGGATAAGGAGATAGCTTTAGGATAGTTCATCCACCTTGATGCCAATTGTGGTCATTCTTGACTTTGGCATGATGTTTATGGCTGATCCACCATCTAGAAGCATGCGGTTGATTTTGTGCTCCCTTACGTACCCAGAGACGAAGAGAGGATGGTTGTGAGGCTTTGACCCTAGTAGCAAGTCTTCATCAGTGAAGTTGACTGCATCATGGGCAGCACAACATATGGCAGATTCATATGGGCAAAGCTTCAAGCCTTTGTCTTTACTTTCTTGCACTTCGTGGTCATCGGGGCTCGCCAAGACCGCTACTAATGCTTTTCGCATCTCTTTAGGCAATCATAGTGCTTCTTCGATGCTAAAGTATATCAACAGGTCTTCTTTGGGTGTGAAGGTCTTCTCTTCCTCAACAGCGACAACTTTTCCTTTTGAGGGCTTTTCTATCTCTATTTCGACCATGTGATAGGCATCGATAGTGCACTATTGGAAGAAGTCATTTAGGAAGTACTCGTGCAAAGAGACGGGAATGCGTGGCTCTTGCTCCATATGTTACCAAGTGTACATTGGCTTAGCAGGTCTTGCGCTTCTTTTAGGCTTCCTATTATTACGACGGTGGTGCTTTCTCCCTTGTTCCACCTTTTGCTGTGTGGCTTGTGATCTTAGCTTCCTTGTCTTTTTGAAGGTCACCAAGGTCCATCCTTCTTCATCGTCGGTTGGTGCATTTTGGCCATTTTCCCCCAGCGCTGGTTGTGCAGAAGAGGCTGTGTAGCTTGAGCATGGACGGGAGTGGTCATGCGTCACTTGGATAGGCACGAGATCGAAGTATCCAAACACGATCGTAGTAGTGTGTGTTGCGGCCATGTCTTCAAGGTCAAGTTCGATTTGCCCTTGTTGTGCCAGCTTCATGATGAGCTCTTGAAGGACGAAGCACTTGCCGATCAGATAACTCATGATACGATGGTATTTGCAGTACCTAGGATCGTTAATGCGATTCATCTCTTCGGGGTGCTTGCATTCAAGCAGCTCGATTACTTTCTTCTCCAACAAGTCATATATCATTGCGGCCAGGTCAGAGTCCAGAAAAGGGTACGTCTTCTGCTCTAATTCCCTTAAGGTGTTTTTGTACCTGTCTTGGGTACAAGAAGGCTCACCTCTCTTCATCTCGTTCATTTTGTTGTTGCAGGAGATCTTGACAGGTGGGGATGAGGTCTTGATGGGGGTAGTGTTGACTGTAAAAGCTTCATTGGTGGGCTTTTTCCCAATCTTGTTTACCTTTGGGGTGAACACCTTATCCTTCTTGAAGTTGGTGATCGACTCCTTCTTCCCATGATTGGCGATACTCAGCTCCATGTCGTGGGACCGAGTTGCCAACTCCTCAAATGTTATCAACTTTATGCCTTGGAGGGTGTAATGTAGCCCCCAATGCATGCCTTGAACACACATCTCAATGGCAGAGGTTTCAAAAAGCCAGTCTTTGCAATCCAGACTTAATGAACACCACATATTGATGTAATCGATAATAGGTTCATCATTCAACTGTTTCGTACTCGTCAGCTCCAGCATGCTTAAGGTGCGACCAGTCCTGTAAAAGCGGTTAAGGAATTCCCTTTCAAGCTGGCCCCATCTGTTGATAGACTCGGGCTTTAGGTCGGTGTACCAGTCAAAGGTATTACTTTGTAGCGAGCACATAAACTGCTTGACGAGGTAGTCTCCCTCTGCCCCAGCATTATTGCAGGTTTCAATGAAATGGCAATATGTTGTTTAGGATTGCCTTTTCCATCAAATTGCATGAATTTGGGTAGCTGATAACCCGTTGGCATCCTTAAGGCGTCAATCTTCTTGGAGTAAGGCTTTGAGTACAGCATGGAGTCATGTGAATTCACTTCACACTACGCCATGATGGTGTTTGTGATCATCTCTTGCAGCTGTTGGATAGAGAAATATCCCATGAGTGTCACAACTCAGTGCACCTCTAGCTTCTCCTCAGCTTTCCCCACCAGAGGCTGATCTTTCTCTTAGGTTTCCTTCTTGGGGCCAGCTTTCTCGTCGTGCTGCGCCTCTAGACAGTTGACGAGTGTAGCAATCTACAAGTCATTTTCCTCCATGGTCTTTGTCAACCTTGCGATTGCTTTGCTCATTTATGCCAGTTGTTCCTCGATTGAAGTCGCACCAGTAGTCATGACTTGCATGGCTACGGGATACGAGCTGCTGCTTGAGTCGGCATCGGAAGTCAACGACTCAGAGTACCTCCTCGGGCTTTTTTCCCTTGGCACCTTTAGCGAGGCTAGGGTGATCACGGGCTCGTTCCTCGGGTGCTTTTGCTCCTTCGACAGAGTTGATGTAGGTGTGGAAGGCATGCCAGAGAGAATTCTTGCCTTGCTTTGGGTTGTGATGCCTAAAGTGCCACCACTTGCAGCAAGGATGTTCTTGTTCTTCATGTTGGTTGTGGGAACAACTTGATCCTTTCCTGATGCCATTTATGCTTTTTGCGGATTTGAAGACAGAGATGTCCCACTAAGCGTGCCAAATTTGTAAACACGAAAAATTTGTAACGAATAAAACGAGAACATGTGTACAAAGTAGATTTGTATTGATTTGAATGTGTAGGTTACAACCTCTGTTTACAATTTTCCTCTAATTCAATCTTCAAATTTGATGTCGATGCATAGGTTGTTGATCCAAGGGTTGCGATGACTTGATCTCAGACGAATGATTGAACAATTGCTTCAAGTTTTGAGCTTGAAACGATGCTTGGACTGTCTTCACCTCAAAGTTGCAGCAAAGATGGTATAGATGTGAGACTTCGTTGATTCAAGGGTCTTGACGACTTGATCTTGAATCAAACGTCGTTACAAGTTTTGAGCTTGCAACAAAGTCTTGAATGAATCGGCACAAGTGCTTGTTGATTCTTCAAGGGAAGGCTTCGGCTTTGGTCGAAAGAAAGCTTCGGCTTTGGTTGTGCGTTCTTCGAAGAGAACTTTGGTAGCATATTAGTCTTCAAATATTTGGGCAGAGGTTCTTTTGAATGTAGAATTTTCGACCCTTTGTCTGTCTTGGGTCCTTATATTTATAGACTTCCCAAAGCCATGCCTTTGGATGAATTTGGCCTTGATTTGTGTCTTAATTCATCCATGGGAGAATTTAGGCATGTTTTGTGTCTTAATTAAAGCCACCTTCCTCATATTGGCCGAAATTTATAGGCCTTGTTGCCTATCTGTGAGCAATCTTCAATTCTTGCTTATTTTGTGAAGATGTTTTGGCTTTCTTTTCGGTTTTGAGAGATTTTGGGCCCCTTGCCGATTCTAAGGGGGATTTTCTCCCTTTCGCTAAATTTTGGGAATGTTTTGCTCTTCCTTTGCTTGATTTGTGCCATATGTTAATAATGACTCATCCATTTGTGATGAGTTATATGCCACGTGGAGCTTTGTGATGCACCTTTTGTATGCAACGAAATTTACATGTCTACATTATCAAGAAAAGTCAAGCTAAGAAATATACCCAAAGCCGCTTTCTTCCCCTGACCTGTAGGTTTCCCTTCGCCAACACCTGATACCCTACTCTTCTTGGTGCTCCAGGAAGAATCACCCGAAGCGTTGCTTTCCACTGCTGAAGTAGGGCATCGGCGCTTCGAATCGGAAGCGACAGCTGTAGGCTTTAACACCAGCCTGGGATAGCTAACAATGTAGGGAGACAGCCATGGTTGCTTGTCACCATGGAATTTGGCGATGGCAGTGAAACACTTCAACTAATAAGCAACATAGCCTTTCGAGATGCCACCTACCCGAGTCCGGTTCGTGACATAATGGAAAGGGCGAAGACATTCCCGAGGCGCATACACTAAACGCTAAAACAAATTATTGAAAGAATCCTCAGGTTCAATCGGGGAAGGTTGCGACCACCCTTGGTCAAAACATAGCTGACGTCGCACTTGGAAAGGTGAGTAAACATAACTTCCTTCCTCGTTATCCTTTCCTAAGAAGGGGACCGACGGAGCTAGTAAAGCCAACGACTTTTCAGTAAGTGAAGGGAAATCTAAATTCTCGGAAAGAGGAATTTACGTCACACTTGAATCTTCACCACAAACAACATTATTAAAAAACATCACTAAGGCAAAACCTTCAGGGACAGACACGTACAGACGGAAAACAAAGCTGTTCGCATTATCTACAAGCTCTAAGAAGTCCTGCTTCTTCGCTGAAACCTTCCCGAACCAACGGCAAGCCAGTGGGAGCTTCTCAAGTAAGTAAGAGGAAAGAGTCGATAACATAGCAGCCCTTCGCTACACCAAAAGGGTAATGGGTTATCTTCAAACCCTTGATATGTTCTCACAGAAAGATTTACAGAAAGTTGGCATAGAGGAAACTCTTCAACGAAGCATTACCTGCAACCTGCTCCTCAAGAGTATGAAGCTAATCTAATTCATGGTAAAGAAACCCAAGGAACAACGAAGCCATCAGGACCACATGGCCATGCGCAATTGCCAGGGCTTAGGGAATCACTTGGCGGCTGAAAGTGTCTTTGCTATCACAGAAGATGAAGCGGCCTAGCCACAAACACAACATGGCCTTAAATCGGCAGTTTGGTTCTTGTTTCTCTTAGCAAAAATGCTTAATCCATTCATTGAAGCAGAGATCCTTGCTCGGAGAAGTAAGCGCACCATTCTTCAAAATATTAGAAGTATCAGCATCTGCAAGAAGAATAACATAGCGAAACGGATACACATTACCTGCAATCAGAATATGCATAATATTGGCAACATCTTCCAGAGTGGTAGTAAACTCTCCCCAGGCACAAATGAAGGTATGAGTCTCTGTAGTCCACCTTCTAGCCCCATGGAGAAGTTTGGGCTCAAGGTGAACAACCTGCACCCCTTGTCCATCCATGCTGAAACCCCAAAATCTTTGGAATGCATAATCAAAGAGAAGATATGCATGCCTCATTTCATCACCACCGCAAACAAAAAAGGCAAAAAGAAGAAGAAAATTTCAAAAATAGGTAAATGGAAGAATTTCCTTACCTGAGGAAAACCTTGTCATAGAGCACGGAGAAGCATGAACGGGATGGCACAACCCAGCGTAGAAAGCAGAGAGGAATTTGGAGAGAAAAACAGTTATGAAAATTTTGAAGAAGGAAAGAGAATTAAAGGAGGAGAGGAAGAGCAAGGACAAATTAAATACTTGTCTTAGGGAGAATGGCATTTTGTAACGGTTGCCAAATGGAGGCGTGGGAATACCCAGAGTTTCTCCATATGATTAAACGTGCACGGGAAATAAGGGAGCACAACGGTAGGGAGTTATCAGCTGCCACGCGAGAAAAGAAAGAGTCCCATCAGAAGGCCCATGTTCAAAAAAATTCCCTTAGGGCTGGGGTTGATTATTCAGCCCACTCAAGGTTTCTTATAGCCCAAATAATCAAGGGGGCTAATGTTGGGGACCAAAAATGTCACACACCAATCCAACCAAGTCTCAAGGCCCAATTGTCATCCAAAACCTACATTCAAGCCCAGACACATGCCAAGGCGCGTGAACGATGAGGAATATATTTACAAACATGCCATGCCACGGTGATTAAGCCGGAGATTCGCGCCATGCTTCCTCATGCTAGTCGCTATTCATGCTAAGCCCAAGTGACATATTCGGAGTTTGTTAAGTGGATTGTGGTGTAGATGGTTATGAAAGGTTATCGGGCCTACGTGGAATCAGGATCATGGAAGACTTTAGGCTACTTGGGGGCCCAAGGATCCAAGCCCATACACTTTGCATTTTACACAGGCAACATTGAGAGAGAATTAGCCTAGTTTACACCTTTCGCTAGCAAGCCAACCCCCTTAGTTAAAACTAAGTTAGATTCCTGCATTAAATGAATGCTAAACGTAACGAGTCAAGCATTTAATGTTGACTTTCCCTTCCCAGCTTGCACAGACAACCAATGAGCGAAAGCCATAAGGTGCGCTACCAGAAGTAGGATCTGCGGAAGGCCGCACCTCGGGAAGTAACAGACTACAGGTCTCAATAATGCAACTACATTACACCAAAAGGGGAATAATAGGAATGCTAAGGAGAAAGAGGGGGAAGACCAAGCCACAAAGGGAGATTCCTTTAAAGCCTAGAGAAAAAACCTTGACTTACATAAGGAGGGAAAAGCCATTACAGAAATAGGAGATTAGAGGAACATGCAGAGTAACACACACAGAGAATAGAGATATCATAATGAGAAAAAACCACCCAGGAAGAAGCCTAGAGAGTTTCATTTAGCCTAGAAGCATACTCCACGCCTTAATAATTACCATTCATGCAACCTTAGTAATTCCCACAGCCTTCCATTAAACATCTTAATCATTAGAAGCCTTGCTATCACCCTAGGAAAGCCTAAATCATGCAACTAAGAATGCCATGCAACCATGCAAATCCCTTCTCTCTTATGTTAAACTAACAATCTTCTAGCTTCCACACCACGCTTCACTTGAGCAAGTCATTATCTTAATCAATCATGTTATCTTCAAGCCGTTGATGTTACTGGGGTATTTCCTATGACAAGCTAACTCTTTCAAGATATCCCGGGACTTGGTACGAATCCGCACCCAAGGAGACAAGAGGACGTTCTCAAAGCCCAAGTCCACCTCGGCTTCTCTTAACAGGGTAGAGATGGCCAACCTAATCTTAGACTCTAGAAAAATGAAGGTGAAAGGCAGGTAAAATTAGGACTTCCTTGTTGAAAAGTGTTCAAGTGGCACATCTGACTCCTCTCCTTATGTTTCTTTTACTTTTTACGTTTTCTTTAGTTTTGAAATAGAAAGGTTTGCCCGCGTGTTGCTGTGAGATTAGAAATTGTGTGATTTTAAAGGTATAAACACATCAACTTATATCACATCTAATACACCAAAACATATTGACACACTTAATATGAAAATTCATAAACTATTTGACAATACAAAATCAAGCAATTTTTAAAGATGAGAAATGGATCTTAGAAAGTAAAAATTCTAACTCAAACAATTAACAAATTCTCAATGAGTGATCACAAAAAAGGTATATAAAAGTAAATCAATTTCTTAATTTCTTAATTTATTCATCTATTCTATTAAAAAAAAGGGCTAAAAAATGGGAACAAAGACTAGTATGGTTAGTTTTTGGTGAGATCAGGACTAAAACTGTAATAACTTGACAACAAGGATTAAGTGGACCCCTCAAACTGGGCTACGTCCACTGTAGTGCTCGTATATATATTGAACATTGGTTACAAGAAGTGTTCAGTAATAGTCTAATCTGTTTTTCTCTCTTGTGTCCAACCTTTTATAAGAGGTACTCAGCCATCTTATATAGGCCCTCAATGAGCTTCAAAAGTCTTGGGCTCAAGTACTCCACCATTCTCGCATTTAATGATTCATGTACGCATACATGACTTGCTAGCTACTCCTCCATTCTTTAATCAACATGTGGAAACCACTTGACATTTGTTTAGGTCCAAATGCATGTCTTTTTATGGGATAACGCATAATGAATGCCTTGCTCGGCCCTTATGACTAAACGGTACTCTATCCGAGCGATTAGTCTAACAATCTTTACATCCCTTCATAAGCTTCTACCCTTGCTTATGGCCAACACATGGCCTGAGGATGGTGTCTAAGTAGGCCTGCTCCTGGGACTTTGTGCTATAAAGTTGTTAGTTTGCCAATTTGCCTTCAGCAGTCGAAAAGTTCTTTATAAGGAGATGCTCGACTTCTTTGCTAGTAACTCTCGGAGTTGCGCTTTCTAGTTCTATTACGCCTTGGTCTTCTTTTTCTTCTTGGGCCTTGTCTTCCTTTCTTAGGCCTGTACTATTTTAGAGGTCGAAAAAGACCCTGCGTTAACACCTTGTAAGTTAGAGGTTTTAGATAGACGAGAGTCGAATAAAATTATTATGACTAGCCCATTGTGAATTTTACCCATTCCCACCTATTATTTTAGATAATATTAAATGAATGAAAAAAAAAGATCCCACTATACGTACCCAAATAAGAAAATTTGAAATCTCGTTGAATCTCATCGGTGAAGATCTAGCTAGTTAGTAACTTAATACGACACTAAGTGTAGGTTTTTGAGTCGACTTGTTTGGGTGGATATTTAATATTGGGCTCAAGGCAATTGAAGGCCCAGGCGTGCAAAAAATCAAAAAGGAATTGGGCTAGGACAAGTGGTAGCCCAGGATGAATTTAAAACCATTTCTAGCAACTAATAGGCAACATGCCTATGTGAGAAATGACAAGTAATAGAGGGCAGCTCACTCTCAGCAAAAAGCACTTTTCCATGGCATAGGTAGGTAATTAACAAGAAAATGATGACTCACTGTGCTCTAGAAGCCATCACTATGCTAAGAAGTCTACTATTTTTAAGAACTTGAGTGATCTTTATTTCCTTCATAAACGAACATATGGTATTATAAATAAAATTTCTTTGATCCAAAGGCAAGAAAATAACTTAATTCAGACTTAACCTATCTGTGAACAATCCTGATAAACCAAGGAGTCAAAGTGACTTGTGGCGCAAGTAAACAATGAATTAAACAACTAATAAAACAATCTGTTAAATAAAAGAACAATGGCATGCTCATACTTAATTAGCTTTGATTGTGAGCCTCAATGCCTAACAAAGGCACCATTCAAACTAATAACAAACTTATTGATGTGAAAATTTTCTTGACACACAAATTAAACCCTATTGATGACAATTGTAGCAATGATGTAAGTAGGGATCGTTCTAGACCGGGGATTAACTAGGGATGCTAATCAACACAAATAAGACTCAAAAACACTAAACTAGACTCTATAGACTCTAAACTAACTTAAAACACTCAAAACAGCAAGAAACAATCAGAAAGACTCAATTCTAAACCTAACAATTGGTTTTGACGAAAATAAAACTTAAAAGACTAAAACAGAACAGGTTTTGACCCTAAAAACAAGTTTAAACGAAAGGGGGATTGTTTTTGATGAAATTAAGACTTAAAACAGAAATTTTGCATAAAAACTTTAGGAAAACGAGTTTGGTGATTTAAAACGGGTGAAAGGCTAGTTAGAGGGCCCTTCTCCACACATGAACATATGCATATAAATTGATTTCCAGTTATTCTTTCAACAAACCATGAATGACAATGCCCTAAATTAATTGTGTAGAACTAATTAATTCTCAGATTTCCCTAGACTCATTGAATTGGATGAAAAGCATACGACAACCCAAATCATTCTTTATTAAGCTCCCTAACTATGAAAAGCATGATAGAGACACGAAACAAAGATCATTAAGCTTTGTGAAAATCATAAGCATTGACATGACATTCGTGACTATGAAAAGCATGACACTCCTGCCACGAATTTACTTAACGCGATCGTGACTAGCAACCTCCACTACTTGTAAATATAAGTTCATAACGATTAGGTGAAATTCCCTTATATTTTAGCATCAAATTCATGCATGCAAACTAAGTATGCATCCTTAATCAACACACAAGAACAAGTTCTTAATAAAACAGTTAAGCAAACCACATTCACGATTCATGAAATCATAACTGGAGGAAATCAATTCATATAAAACATATGTCCATGGCTTTGAATTCGCCTCTAACTATAAAGAAATTAGTTCCTCATGTTCGCAATTAAACAAAGATAAATAAAATTTAAACATTAAAAACAAAGGATAGAATACACCTAGAAAACATTCCAGATTCCTTCCTTCCTTGCAAGGCTGCGGCACAATGAGTGTGTGGTATATGGATGTAGGTGAGTTATGGTAGAAGGTGGTGTTCTGAATGGTGCAGTATAAACTTGTATTTATAGGGCTAGGGATTACTTGGCCTAGGTTGTCAAGGAAAAGGATTTAGGACTCCAAACCAACAAGGAAAAGGCCATCTAGAAAGGTTGGGGCGCCAGATTTTTAGGGCTTCTAGAAAGGAGTGTTGTGGCATGTTTCTAGAACAAAAGGGCCTCCTAAAAATAGGTTTTAGACATCCTAATATGAAAAGGAGTCCCCCTTGTAGCTGGAATTAAGGTATGATAAGATTAGGATAGGATAAGATAAGATAAGGTAAGATAAGGTTAGTTGGATAAGATAAGGTTGGATAAGGTTTTGGATAATTCTTCTTCTTTGTAGCTGATTCCATATCTTCTTTGACTTGAATTTATTTCTCCAACTCTTTTGCACATTCCTAGCCTCTCTTGAACTTCAAATTCGTCCATCCATCTTGCTCTATACTTGTGATATCCATTCCAAGCCCAAAACTGCTCTAAAATGCTCCAAATTGCATCTTTTTGCCAACTTTGTCATTTGAACCTACAAACACACAAAAATAGCTTAAAACACTTAAATAAGCAATAACTAACTAAATAAATGCAATAAAACACACTAAATAAGTCGCATAAATATGCTCCTATCAAATTCCCCCACACTTAGCTTTTGCTAGTCCTCGAGCAAAACAAAACAAGAAAACAAAACCTAAACCTAAACCTTCCAACGTTCGCCTCAGGGATTTCCAATGGAACATAACATATTAAAAATCATTACTTACATGGATTTCAATTATCCCTACTCTCGAGCACATACTTAATCACAGTTACCACTCACTAGTTCACATCTAATCAGTTAAAACAACATTTTGAATATAGTAACATGCCTTAGAGAATCCCTCAATTCCTTACTAGATATGCACTCAATTTTCACTCAGATTTTTTGACTACACTCCCTGTTCTAGGTATATGTGAGAAGATTAATGTAAACATGAAAACTAGCACTCACACATGTATTAACAAAGAAGGCAATTTCTGGAGTTATTAAGCATGTATATATATGATCTCATGAATGGAATGCTACTACTTAGACGCGAGAACCAGGGATACCATATGCTCATACCAATCCCAAACTCCACATATTGAAACACATAACAATCAAGATAGAAGTCAAGGGTTGTAACGGGGCTAAGGGTATTGGCTAACAAAGAAAGGTAAAAGATAAACAAATGTTCTTAAAGAAATAGTAAGCAAAGTAATGAATATCAACACTTAGAACTCCCTTTTTAAATGCAGCCACAAACTTTGAATCTTTTAGGGGATTTCGTACAACTTAGGGTCAAATTCAACTTTTTGGACCCCTTCTTCAACAACCAACAATTGTGAGCTTATTCTCACTTATTTTGAACACTTTTCACACCTTTTCACATACTTTTCTTTTCTTCTTCTTTTTTCTACGAATTTTCTTCTTTTTTTCTTTTCTTTTCTACTCGTGCCCTTTCTACTTTTTTGGCACACAAAACCACTAAAAACCTTCCCCAACACTTATTTGCTGCCTAATAACGAACAAAGGGAATTCACTCTAGGTCATGCTTCACTACGCCTTAAGAACAAAGGTAAGGATGGTCCTAATCTAGGCTAGGTAAGGATAATGTGGTTAACAAAGAAAATAGGCTAAATATGGCTCAAAGGGCTAAACCTACAATACATATGCAAAGGGTTAAGGCTTTTTGGCTCTGGTTTAACTAAACAACTTCATCTTGTTATTTGTTATGCTAATCAATTTCATGCTTTGAATGAAACGGGCATGAGTTCTAGTATTGGGATCTAAAGTGATGAAACGCATTCTAATTAGCAACCAAGCAAAGAAATAATGAGATCATGCAACGACTTTAGAAAACAAGAATGTCAAGATTAATAACTCTCCAAGCAAAGTTTAGGCTCAAGTCTCTCAAGGTTGTAGCGTTTGTTTGAGTTATTTCCTTCAAGCATGTTACAAAAACTGATTTTTTTTCTTTTTGTGATTAAATGTGAATTCATGAATGTCAACTATAACCAAGCATAAACCAAAGAGCATATCAAACTTCAATCCAAGTTTGTAACTTTCTTTAACAGTCATGCAATTAAAAACCAAATCCTCATCATTGTGTTGGAAGGTACCCTAAGACACAAACACACAAAAATGACTCAAAAACGACTCTTTTTGGGTTTTTTCAAAACTTTTTTCAAATTTTTTTGTAAATTTTCGTATTTCTCTTTCAAGACACATAAAAACACTTCAAAACACATTAAAAACACTCAAAAACAGTGAAAAACAACCTTAGAAGTGATAGGTGATAAAAACCCACGAATTTTTCAATGAAAACACTTGTTTACCCCCCCCCCCCAACACACTTAAACCAAACATTGTCCTCAATGTTTCAAACAAAGACTCACACACAAGCAAGCAAACAACACAACTAACAAACATGACAAATATGGCAAAGTAAAAGCAATAAAGAGTAGGGTTTAGAAACGCAAATCTGGTTATGGAGCCGGAGAGTTCCTAGGTCTTCTTTATTTGCATGGGTTGCCTCCCAAGAAGCGCTTGCTTTAACGTCTTCCAGCCGGACGAACCTTCCGTCTATTCTTCAATGGGGCCCACGGCATTAAGGGTTATGTCCTCCACAATATGCTCTTCAAAGTGCTCATAGTAGGGCTTCAAACGATGTCCGTTCACCTTGAATTCGTGCCTCGTCTTCAAACTTTGGATTTGAACTGCACAATGAGAAAAAACATTAGTAATGACAAACGGTCCAATCCACCTAGAACGTAACTTACCTGGAAATAATCGAAGACGGGAATTGAAAAGTAGAACTTTCTGCCCCTTGGAGAACGTTTTAGTTCGAATCATCTTGTCATGAAAAGCCTTCGTCTTCTCTTTGTAAATTTGCGCATTCTCGTAAGCTTCATTCCTAATCTCCTCAAGCTCGTTCAATTGAAGCTTCCTATGAACTCCAGCGGTATCTATGTCCATATTGAAGGTTTTGACTGCCCAATGCGCCTTGTGTTCTAATTCAACAGGAAGATGGCATGGTTTCCCATAGATGAGCCGAAATGGGGACATCCCAATGGGTGTTTTGTAGGTCGTACGATACGCCCATAGTGCATCATTCAAGTGCAAACTCCAATCCTTCCTCGTTGGCCCAACTGTCTTCTCTAAAATTTGCTTGATTTCACGATTTGAAACCTCAGCTTGCCCACTTGTTTGAGGATGATAAGGTATAGAAACCTTATGTGTGACATTGTACTTTTTAAGTAATGCCTCAATGGTCCGATTGCAAAAGTGAGAGCCTCTATCGCTGATAAGTACTCGTGGCATGCCAAACCTTGCAAATATATTAGTTCTAACAAAATCTGCAACCGCTTTAGAATCATTAGTTCGGGTGGCTTTTGCTTCCACCCACTTCGAGACATAATCAACCGCTAGTAGAATATATGTAAAACCATGCGATGAAGGAAAAGGACCCATAAAATCAATACCCCAAACATCAAAAATTTCGACAGTAAAGATAGGGGTTTGCGGCATTTGGTCCTTTGGGCCTATATTTCCCATTCTTTGGCAACGATCACACGTCACACAAAAAGTTCTAGCATCCTTAAAGATCGTTGGCCAATAAAATCCACATTCTAACACTTTAAGGGCTGTGCGTTATGTGCCAAAGTGTCCCACGCATGCATAAGTGTGACAGAAAGTTAAAATTGAGTTAAACTCCGAATTATGCACACACCTACGTATAATCTGATCGGGGCAATACTTCCAAAAGTATGGATCATCCCAAACATAAAACCGTGCCTCTTTTTTCAATTTATCACCTTGTTGCTTGTTTAGGGTGCTTGGAACTTGTTTAGTAACCAAATAATTAACTAAATCGGCATACCATGGCACACTTACCTTAATGGACAGCAGCTGCTCATCTGGAAACGTCTCAGGGATGGGCATTGGGTCTTCTTCTCGCACCAATCTGCTTAGGTGGTCAGCCACTACGTTTTCAACTCCTTTCTTGTCCCGGATTTCGATATCGAACTCTTGAAGTAGGAGCATCCATCGAATAAGCCTTGGTTTAGCCTTCTTTCTTCGTAAGTAAGTATCTTAAAGCTGCATGATCAGAGTAAATAATGACTTTAGTACCAAGTAAATATGAACGAAACTTATCTAAAGCAAAGACAATGGCAAGAAGTTCTTTTTCCGTCGTAGAGTAGTTCAATTGAGCATCGTTCAAGGTCCTTGAGGCATAGTAGATGACGTGCAGATTTTTGTCCTTCCTCTGTCCTAAGACAGCCCCTAATGCATAGTCGAAAGCATCGCACATTAGCTCAAACGGAAGACTCCAATCTGGTGGCATAATGATTGGTGCCGTGGTTAGCATCTTCTTGAGTTGGTTGAAAGTCGTCTCACATTCCTCGTCAAACTTGAAAGCCACTTCTTTTTGAAGTAGACGGCACAAAGGTTGAGAAATCTTTGAAAAATCCTTGATGAATCGCCTATAGAATCCTGCATGACCAAGAAACGAACGAACCTTTCTAACCGAAGTAGGAGAGGGTAAGTAGCGTACAAGATCTATTTTTTATTTATCAACCTCAATTCCCCTTTCTGAAATGATATGACCTAAAACTATACCTTGTTTTACCATAAAATGACATTTCTCCCAGTTTAACACAAGGTTAGTTTCAACGCATCGTTGCAAGATTAATGTGAGATTTCCCAAACAACCGTCAAACGAATCACCAAATACACTAAATTCATCCATGAAAACCTCAATAATCTTCTCAACAAAATCTGAAAAGATACTTACCATGCATCGTTGAAATGTGGCAGGTGCATTGCATAAACCGAATGGCATGCGACGATAGGCAAAGGTACCAAAGGGGCACGTGAAAGTGGTCTTTTCTTGGTCGTCCGGGGCTATGACAATCTGATTATATCCTAAATAGCCATCAAGAAAACAATAAAAAGAATGACCGGCTAACCTTTCAAGCATTTGATTAATGAACGGCAAAGGGAAGTGGTCCTTCCTTGTGGTGGCATTGAGCTTCCTATAATCGATGCACACTCTCCAACCGGTTTAGATACGGGTGGGCACAAGCTCATTCTCAGCATTCTTCACCATAGTGACTCCGGATTTCTTTGGAACAACTTGCACCGGTGAAACCCAATGGCTATCCGAAATTGGATAAATCACTCCACAATCGAGAAGCTTGATAATCTCCTTTTTCACAACTTCCATCATTGGAGGGTTGAGTCGGCGTTGAGCTTCTCTAGTTGGTTTAGCCCCCTCCTCTAGAAGTATGCGATGCATGCATGTTATAGGGCTAATTCCCTTAATGTCGGCCAATGTCCATCCAATGGCTGTTTTGTGCTCTTTCAACACCCGAATCAACTTCTCCTCCTCTGTTGCTGTGAGGGATGCAGAGACAATGACGGGCAACGTCTCTTCATCTCCTAAGAAGACGTATTTTAAATGATCCGGTAGTGGCTTAAGTTCAAGAATAGGGGCCTGAATCACAGAAGGTAACAACATATTAGTAGAAACGGGAATTGGAATTGGGTTAGGAGACGTACCATGCTATCGTGGCAATGAGTCAAAAGCAGCCACAATCTCGGCTTGTTCTTCACTAGGTACGGCCAAATTGGGCTTCATTTCAATTCCTTGTGCAATTGTTGTTTCAAGGGGATCTTCATCCAATGAGTCAAGGAATTCCTGCGCCAATAAATCAAATGCATCAATAGAAAAGCAAGAATGATCGTCTTTAGGGAATTTAATAGCTTCAGAAATGTTAAAATCAATAATCTCCCCATCAAATTCCATTGTTAAAGTCCCTTTGAACACGTCGATCTTGGTGCGTGCTGTTTTCATGAAGGGCCTCCCAAGTAGGATCGGTAATGGGGTGATATTGGGCGACTCCTCCATCTCTAAAACATAGAAATCTGCTGGGAATATCAAGTTATCCACCTGCACCAAAACATCTTCCAAAACTCCTTTCGGATATGCGTTAGAACGTTCGGCTAATTGAATTATAACACCATCGTTTTTAAGCTCTCCTAAATTCATAGATGCGAAAATTGAGTAAGGCATGACATTAATTGAAGCTCCTAAGTCTAACATAGCATGTTCAAACTTAGTATTGCCAATAACGCAAGGAATTGTAAAACTACCCGGATCTTTGCATTTAGGGGGTAATTTCCTTTGTAAAACAGCAAAGACATTTTCACTTACCTGGACAACTTCTTTGTTCGAAATTCTCCTCCTTGTTGTACAAAGTTCTTTCAAAAACTTAGTGTACCTTGGAACTTGCTTAATTGCATCAAGGAGAGGTATATTGACTTGTACTTTCCTAAACGTTTCCAGAATGTCTTTCTCGTTCTCTTCCTTCTTTGATTGCCTAAACCTGCTAGGAAAAGGTGCATTTAGTGGAATAAAACTTGAAGAATTCGATTTTGGACTTACCTTGATGGTTGGGGACGGTTTAGGATTGGAATGTGGCTGCGGCAAGGGTTGCTCCACCCTTGCCGTGGGTTTGGCTCCCTCCTCCTCTTTGATCAGCAAGTTGTCTTCCTCATTATGACCAGATTTGGATGGTTGTGGCTCGGTTCCAACTTCTTTTCCACTTCTCAACATAATGGCTTTGGCGGATTCAAATCTTCCCTTTGGATTCACAATGGTTGAGCTAGGAAGTTTGCCTTGTTCTTGGAATTGCCCGAGGAACTCTGAAATCTGCCCTACTCGCTTATCCAAATCATCCACCTTTTTGTCTCTAATTTGCATGCTCTGCGACATAGAAGTTAGTAATTGAAAAATCTGATCATTATCAACAGATGTACCTGATTTGGTTTGGGCAGGTTGTGCTTGGGGTTGTGTAGGTGCGTATGGTTTTGAATAGAAACCTGGAGGTTGCTGCCTAAATCCACTTTGTTGCTGTGGTTGTTGAGGCTCCCTCCACTTGAAATTTGGATGATCTATCCAGCCCGGATTGTAAGTGTTGGAGTAAGGATCATTGCGTGGCTGATTTTGGCTCCCAAAACCCATGGCATTGGTAGATTCCCACCCTCCGTTCTCAATCAAGTGCGGGCATTGATTGTTGAGGTGCCCTTGCATAGAACACATGCCACATACACTTTGTGTAATCCCTTGCAATTTCGACCCATCGACAACCTATGACAAAAGAACAGTGAGATTAGCCATTTAAGATTGAAGTTCAGAAATTGCACTTACCTCATTCACTTGTTGTTGCCGTGGGGGGTCTCTTTGTCCAAGGCCTTCGTATTATTGTTCATTCAAAGCTCGGTTGGCGATTAGGATCTTTGCAGCCATTGGTGTTTTGTCAACCAATGCACCTCCCACTGAAGCATCTAGCATTTGTCGCTCAATTGGAAGAAGTCCTTCATAGAAGTATTGAAGTAAAAGTTCCTCTTTCATTTGATGTTGAGGACATGAGGCGACAAGGGCCTTAAAATGCTCATAGTATGCTGGGAATGTCTCTTCTTGGCTTTGTTGAATTCCACTAATCTTCTTCCTTAGAAGAATGACTCTTGAAGTAGGGAAGAACTTCTCTAAAAACGCCCTCTTCATGCTTTTCCAAGAAGTGACCGTTCCGGGTGCTAATTCATAAAGCCAATCTTTAGCCTTTTCCAAAAGAGAGAATGGAAAAGCCTTCATCATCAAAATGTTCCCATCGACATTGATGGGTGTCATGCTTGAACAAACCACTTCGAACTCCTTAAGATGCTTGTTTGGATCTTCCATGGATAGCCCATGGTATTTGGGAATGTGATGCAACAAGCTTAACTTCAATTCGAACTCATCGGTCTTGCCTTGAGCAGCCGCGGGGTATTGAATGCAAAGGGGTGCGGCATTGGCCAACCCCGAGGTTGAAAGTTCCTTGATTGTATGATTATCCATAGCCATGGCTTGTTCTTCTTCTTCAAATTCAGATTCGGCCTCTGAGCTTGAACTAGGTTCACCAGGTTCTGGATGCCTTCTCTTCCTTCTCAATGTTCGTTCAAAATCGTCGTCAAACTCCAAGATATGCTCACGAACTGTTTGAGAACTTCGAGTCATAAACAAGTACCTAAAACAAGAAAACAAAACAAAATCAGAAAACAAAGTAAAACAAAACACACGGCAAACAAGGGATTAGCAAATCTGCTAATCCCCGGCAACGGCGCCAAAATTTGATGTGAAAATTTTCTTGACACACAAATTAAACCCTATTGATGACAATTGTAGCAATGATGTAAGTAAGGATCGTTCTAGACCGGGGATTAACTAGGGATGCTAATCAACACAAATAAGACTCAAAAACACTAAACTAGACTCTATAGACTCTAAACTAACTTAAAACACTCAAAACAGCAAGAAACAATCAGAAAGACTCAATTCTAAACCTAACAATTGGTTTTGACGAAAATAAAACTTAAAAGACTAAAACAGAACAGGTTTTGACCCTAAAAACAAGTTTAAACGAAAGGGGGATTGTTTTTGACGAAATTAAGACTTAAAACAGAAATTTTGCATAAAAACTTTAGAAAAACGAGTTTGGTGATTTAAAACGGGTGAAAGGCTAGTTAAAGGGCCCTTCTCCACACATGAACATATGCATATAAATTGATTTCCAGTTATTCTTTCAACAAACCATGAATGACAATGCCCCAAATTAATTGTGTAGAACTAATTAATTCTCAGATTTCCCTAGGCTCATTGAATTGGATGAAAAGCATACGACAACCCAAATCATTCTTTATTAAGCTCCCTAACTATGAAAAGCATGATAGAGACACGAAACAAAGATCATTAAGCTTTGTGAAAATCATAAGCATTGACATGACATTCGTGACTATGAAAAGCATGACACTCCTGCCACGAATTTACTTAACGCGATCGTGACTAGCAACCTCCACTACTTGTAAATATAAGTTCATAACGATTAGGTGAAATTCCCTTATATTTTAGCATCAAATTCATGCATGCAAACTAAGTATGCATCCTTAATCAACACACAAGAACAAGTTCTTAATAAAACAGTTAAGCAAACCACATTCACGCTTCATGAAATCATACCTGGAGGAAATCAATTCATATAAAACATATGTCCATGGCTTTGAATTCGCCTCTAACTATAAAGAAATTAGTTCCTCATGTTCGCAATTAAACAAAGATAAATAAAATTTAAACATTAAAAACAAAGGATAGAATACACCTAGAAAACGCTCCAGATTCCTTCCTTCCTTGCAAGGCTGCGGCACAATGAGTGTGTGGTGGATGGATGTAGGTGAGTTATGGTAGAGGGTGGTGTTCTGAATGGTGCAGCATAAACTTGTATTTATAGGGCTAGGGATTACTTGGCCTAGGTTGTCAAGGAAAAGGATTTAGGACTCCAAACCAACAAGGAAAAGGCCATCTAGAAAGGTTGGGGCGCCAGATTTTTAGGGCTTCTAGAAATGAGTGTTGTGGCATGTTTCTAGAACAAAAGGGCCTCCTAAAAACAAGTTTTAGACATCCTAATATGAAAAGGAGTCCCCCTTGTAGATGGAATTAAGGTAGGATAAGATTAGGATAGGATAAGATAAGATAAGGTAAGATAAGGTCAGTTGGATAAGATAAGGTTGGATAAGGTTTTGGATAATTCTTCTTCTTTGTAGCTGATTCCATATCTTCTTTGACTTGAATTTATTTCTCCAACTCTTTTGCACATTCCTAGCCTCTCTTGAACTTCAAATTCGTCCATCCATCTTGCTCCATACTTGTGATATCCATTCCAAGCCCAAAACTGCTCTAAAATGCTCTAAATTGCATCTTTTTGCCAACTTTGTCATTTGAACCTACAAACACACGAAAATAGCTTAAAACACTTAAATAAGCAATAACTAACTACATAAATGCAAGAAAACATACTAAATAAGTCGCATAAATATGCTCCTATCACTTACATTGCAGAAGGCCAATCAACAAACCTTGCCCGACATGCAAGATGAGGGGAGTTATGCAAGGAAGAACATAATTTTGGCATGCTGCGTGGGACCCTAACTTGTAATATTGTATGCAGAGATGAAGAAACAATCAAACATTCAGGTGGAAGGTAGAATTCGGGCAACCTTTTTGCTTGCCAGAAGCAGGCATGACAGATCAGCAAGAGGATTTTCCCTCCCCACTCAGTCCCAAGATCATAGAGAGCCCGACTTCTTCTAAAAAGTCTGGAGGAAAAGTAACTAATGAAGACTTGCAAGCAACCATGATATAAGTGCTAAGAAGTATGAAAAAAAATCTCCCTAGAAACCGGGGGGGTTAATAGGCTATGCTCTTTGACGAGGACACTATAGAGAAAATTGGAGTTAAAATACTCCTCACCAGAAGAGGGAGCTATTAATTAAAGAGCTCTAGTTTTAGATCTGGAGAAAGAACCAACTACCCCCCAGTTCCTTTTGCTTGGGAAGAAAGAGGATAAAGGAAAGAGAAATGAGCAGGCAGGGACCAGTCACCCAGAGGAGCCATGAGAGTTAGGCTTGCCAAACCTCTTGCCACCACCATTAGAGTAAACCAGGCGGGCTAGACATGATGAAACTTGGCACATCCAACCCAAGTGAAGGCACTAGTAGTAGAAGCTTGCCTGTTGATGGAGAAAAACCTCCACCTTATCGACCACCACCATTGGTTAATAAGGGAGGGGGAAAAGCTAGTTGAAGTCAGCCCGATCCAGCATATGATGCTTTCTCGAGTATAGATCATGGCCTGAAGTGGGGGAATTCTTCTTCCCCATGAAACAATATGGCCAATCAGCAACTAAGGAACGAATTAGCAGAGTTAAGGAGGATAGTGGTGCAAAATGCTCAACCTCAAGCCCACCCAATGTTCAAAATCACATACCAGAAGCCTTGCCCTGCACATGTAGACGAGCAAAATCCTTTCCCTCTTAATTTCAAGATGCCCACATTTCCAACCTTTAGTGGAGAGGATTGTAATGTGTCTTCTAAAGATATATTTTAAATTTTCAAATTATTGTGTGGCTTTTGAAGACAATCCCAACTACAACATAAGGTTGTTTGGGAACTCTCTGTGGGGCTGGTTTCCTAGTGGTATTCTTTGTTGCCTTCTAATTCCATTGCCAATTAGGGGCAGATAGATATGGCTTTTCATGAACAGTTATATAGAGTGGAGCATAGATGACCATCAATGACTTGGTGGAGGTAAAGCAGTATGAACATGAGTCTACAAAAGACTTCATAATGAGATTCAGAAAGTCCAAGATGAGGTTCCAGTTTCCTATCAATCATGCTCAATTTATAGCTATTGCACAAAAGACTTTAAGGTTGCCACTGAGAAAGAAGTTTTATGATGTACAATTCAATGATCTCTAAGAGTTAGTAATTGCAGCTACTAAGTATGAGAAGTTGTTGATGGAAGAACAACAGGTGAAGCATTTATCTAAAACACCCCCGTTCTACAACAGTAAAGCACTAATACAACAGTTATAGTTTGAAGACTTGGAGATGGGGGAAACTAATGGCAACCTAGGAGAAGGAATAGAGTTGTGTGCTGCATAGATGGCTACTCCTTTCAAACCTTTGACAGTGAAGGGTTTAGTTCAACCAATCAAGGACCAAAAGATTGTGATGAATGGTGGAGGGTTTGTTCTTATCAAGCCTCCGAATTATCAATCATACTCTTTCGACTTGACCAAGGTTGCTGACATCTATGAAGAGCTGGTAAGGGCTCGAGTGATCTTGCCAGATAATACCAAGAAGATGCCCAAGCCTGAGGAACTAAGGAGGAAGAAGTATTGCAAGATTCACTATACTTTTAATCACTTCATCACCAAATGTGTACAATTTAGAGACTGGGTTCAAGACGTCATAGTCAAGGGGAAGTTGCTACTAGAAAAGCCTCAGGTCAACATGATGATTGACACAGATCTTTTCCCTCAAGCCCCAATTAATATGACAAATCTTAATTGGTTGGAGAAGGGGAAAAAGAAAGCTACCCTGAATATAGGAGGAGAAATGAGAGGTATAGATAAACCCACTGAAGGTAGTAGGAGGTTGCCCGATAGACCTCAAGCGGTTGTGATCAAGGGAGTAGTGTTGTGTAGCAAGTGCCAATGTGAATGTGAGTTAGACGTACCAACACCAGGTGCCATTATTGACCAAGAATTAGCTAAAAGAAATAAGAAAGAAGAACAAGAAACCTGCAGAGCTAACCTTCAAGCATCTGAGTTAAAGAAAGAAACCTCGAAGAATGTGTTTAACAGGCTAGGAGGAGATTCAGAACCTAGGAATTTGTCCTAAGTGCTTAGAAATTTTGAGCCTTCTGAAGAAGTATAAGATAAGAATGGAAGGTTGCCATGTTGGTAGGATATTAAAATACCCTGCTCAACCAGTCGCGATAACACAAACCAAGAATGACAGAAAAGACTATGAGCCTGATGCCACCAGTCACAAAAGTAAATTCAGCCCGACTGGGCCAAAAATGGTAAATGGTACGGAATGACGGAAGCTCTATGAGGGAGATGGGGGCATCCATGATAAGAAGGGTACAGAGACAACACAAAGTTCATATGAATTCATTACAAATCCCTACTGTGTCAGAAGGCTTTGAGAATGTCAAGTTTGAAAGGTTTATTCAAGAAATTGAGAGGCAGCCAAATTGGAGAAGTAAGGGGGAGATAGAGAAAGCTAACAACAAGCCTGAAGGAGGAGGAGAAGATGTTCCCCAGACTCTTCATCCTGGGAAATATAGGGTGTTGAGGAAAATGCAAGAAAGCATGGTTATGGTACCTACACCAGGCTGAAACCCAGTGCCTATTCATTTTAGGGTCATATCTTCTGAAACAATGGTACCTCCACCATCACAAGGGGGCATGCCTTTTCGAACTCCATAATAGATGCTTGATTTCAATATAGTGGAAAAAGAATAAGCACCAGAGTTAATATTAAATGAAGAAGCACAAGCTTGGATGGATTAGTTTTTGTGCCAGATTGGGGATAAGAAGGAATGGGCACCTGGACTTAGCAACTTCCATGTTAACATGACTTATTGTTGTCCTCCATTTTTATGCTGAACCAGATCAACCAATTGTGACGCAACAAGATTATTTGTCACAAGAACCAATAATGGCCCTTGTAAACCTTGAAGAAACTATCAGAGAAGAACCAAAAGTGGTAATCTTCCCCGACCCCTCGCAAAAAGTGCCCGAAAGAGTTTATACTAATGAAATGGTGCTCAGAAAGCGAAGTTCGGCATTGGCATATCATTTAAAACCCATCTATGTGACAGCTCACTTGGAAGGAATTCATTTTAAAAGAGTATTGATAGATGGGGGGCAGCTTGATGTGAAAATTACTTGACACTCAAATTAAAACCCTATCGACATAGTATATGAAAGTAGGGATCGTTTTAGGCCGGGGATTAGAAGGGATGCTAATCTACACAAGTTAAACTCTAAAACATTAAACTAGACTCTAGACAACTCAGAACTGACCAAATTGACTCAAAACAGCAAAACTAATTTAAATAGACTCAAAACAGGTACTAGAAAGTGAATTGGATGAATTTTAGACTACTAAGACTCAAAACACAAAAAGGAGACAGATTTGGACGAATTTAAGTAAACTAAAACACAAATAAGAACTGAGGGGGTTTTTAGACGAATTTATCAAAACTAAGAAGATTTCAGCAAACAAAGTAAATTAAAGAGAGGTGAAGGTGAATTCAGGGGTGAAAAACTAGTTAGAGGGTTCTTCTCCACACATGAACATATGCATACGAATTGATTTCCAGTTATTCTTTCGATAAACCATGAATGACAATGCTTCGAAATAATTGTATTGCACTAATCAATTCTCAGATTTCCCTAAGTTCATTGAATTGAATGGATAACGCATTGCAACCAAATTATTCTTATCAAGTTCCCTAACTATGGAATACGCATGATAGAGACACATATCAAAGATCATTAAGTTCCATGGAAATCATAAACATTGACAAGGCATTCATAACTATGAACTGCATGTTACTTTTGCCTAGTATTTACTTAACATGATTGTGACGAGCAACCTTTACTACTTGTGAATATAAGTTCATAACGATTAGGTGAAATTCCCTTATATCCTAGCATCAAATTCATGCATGTAAACTAAGTATGCATCCTTAATCAACACACAAGAACAAGTTCTTGATAAAACAGATAAGTAAACCACATCCACAATTTATGAAACAATAACTGGAGGTAATCAATTCATACTAAACATATGTCCATGGCTTTGAATCCACCTCTAACTAAAACGAAATTAGTTCCACATGTTCAACATAATTGAAAAGCAAATTAAATTAAACATGGAAACAGAAACAAGAGAAGAAAGAATTCCAAGAACTCCAATGGTTGCAGGTAGGCTGCGGCACAACCCTTCCTCTCCAATGGAAGCCACGGCAAGGCCTTGTCTTCTCTCCTCTGCGGCAAAGTATGAATTTCTGAAGGTGTGGTGGTGTAGAACAAATTGTGATGTGTATAGGGGGTGGTGAAACCTGCGGCAACCCTCTAAACTTGTATATATAGGCACCACAAACCCTAGGGTAATCAGATTAGGGCTTGGACTCAGCATAAGCAAAGGATTAGGGCCCTAGGTGCGGCAGAATTTGTGTGAATCCATTAGGAAAAAGGATTATGGCCCAATTGATTTCTGAAAAGGATTTGTAAAACCCAAATCCACAAGGAAAAAGGCATAACAAATCAGAATCCAAGAGGGAAAGGGATAAGGGATGCACGGCTGAGAGGATAAGGCAAGGAATGCCTTGCAAGGCAAGGAAAAAGCCTTCTAGAAAGGAGGGAGGCGCCAGATTTTTAGGGTTATAGAAAGAATGTGTTTTTGGGCAGATTTTGGGGTTTCTAGAAGGTTTAGGGTGCCACTTTTATAGGACAAGGGATAGGACTTCTAGAAATCAGGTTTTAAGTCTCCTAAACTGAAATTAAATCTCTTTTGTAGCTGAAAACAAGGTAGGATAAGATTAGGATAGGATAAGATAAGGTTTGGATAAGAGAAGGTAGTTTGGATAATGTTTTGGATAATTCCCCTTCTTTATAGCTGATTCCTTATCTTCTTTATCCTTGACTTATTTCCTCCCTCTTTTTAGCTGATTTCAAGCCTTTGTATCTTCAATTTCGTCCATCAACTTGCCTCCATGCTTGCACTACCCAATCTTGGCCCAAAAATGCTCTAGAATGCTCCAAATTGCTTCTTTTTGCCATCTTGACACTTAAAACCTACAAACACACGAAAATAGCTTAAAATACAAATTTAACTAAGAACTAACAACGTAAATGCATGAAAACAAGCTAACTAAGTCGCACAAATATGCTCCTATCACAGTTGCCAATGAGCTACCACTTAAGCAGATGAAAAGGCTTGGCATGGGTGAAGAAGAACTTATTCCAACAAACCTCACAGTGTCTAGTTCTTCTGGAGCCATTACTAAAACACATGGTATATTGCCTTTGGAAGTGGATCTGGGATCCAAAAAGATCATGATGGCATTCTTTGTAGTAGACAGTAGCTCTAGTTATAGGGCTTTGCTGGCAGGAGATTAGATAAAGCTTGTCTATACCATCTACCTTACACAAACAAGTTGCTGTTTATCATGAATCAGCTAATGTAGAGCAAGGATTTTAAGAAATAGTAGAGGCCGAATCACAGCCATTTATCACCATAGCCAATATTGTTGAGGCTAACTTCTACAATCCCAATGTTGGGATTTTACAATGTTCAGGAGTTGATCAAAATGGCTGCCCTACCATAATGATGGCCCAGAAGATCTTGGAACAAGGATTGGTTCTTGCTAAAGAAGAATGGGACAGACCTTACATCATCCCAGCCCACCACCACCAATGATGACATACCAGAAGAAGAAAGACCAAGTAGTAGCAGTCAAGTTCTTAATCAAGAGACTGCTAGAATATATGAGAGAAATAAGAGAAATCAAGCAATGCTCAACCAAAGAAATGGCAGAAGGGAAACAATGAGCTTCAGGCACTAAAGATAACCAAGAAGGAAAGTTTTTTTGAAGAAAATGTAAGAGCTGTTGTACTATATGACTTGGATTGGCCTGATGATATGCCCGAGACCCCAAAGTCAAGGGAATTTTTTTCTACAGAGCCCGATAAGTCGGCACATGAGGTTCAAGATCCCTTAAAAACCATTAATTTGGGGACTGAGGAAGATCCAAGGCCAATACAACTTAGTGGCCTTCTAGAACCCACAAATCAGGCAAAAATAGTTAATCTTTTGAATGAGTTCAAGGATTGTTTTGCATGGCACTACACAAAAATGCCGGGGTTGGATTCTCAGCTGGTAGAACATAGAATTCCTATAAAGGAAGGGAATAAGCCTGTGAAGCAAGCTCCATGAAGGATGTCAAAAGAGATAGAATAGAAAGTTAAAGAAGAAATTGAGAAGCTAGTAAAGGCAGGGTTTATTAGACTTATGAAGTATGTAGAGTGGCTGGCCAACGTTGTACCTGTATTGAAAGTATTAACTAATGTCATTCGATGTTGTGTGGATTATAGAAATGTTAATGAAACAACCCCTAAAGATGAATACCCTATTCCTATGGCCGACCTATCTATTGATGCAGTTCAAAAACACAAAGTATTGTCCTTCATGGATGGTAATGCTATATATAATCATATAAAAATGGCTAAAGAAGACATACATAAAATGGCATTCAGGTGCTCATGACACATAAGAGCTTATGAATATGTTGTCATGCCATTTGGTCTAAAAAATGCAGGAGCTATATATCAAAGGGCGATGAATGCTATAATACAGTCAGAACGGGCAACTTTTTAGGGTTCTTGGTCCATCAAAGTGGTGTGGAAGTAGACAAGAATAAAACTAAAGCCATAATAAAGTCACCTGCACCTGCCAACAAAGTGCAACTGCAAAGGTTGTTGGGAAAGATTAACTCTTTGAGAAGATTCATTGCTAATCTTGTGGGTAAGATCCAACCTTTGACTCATTTGCTAAGATTGAATAATCAAGCCAAATTTGAGTGAGGCCCCCAACATCAAGAAGCTTTTGACAAAGTAAAGACTTATTTGTCTTCTCCTCCAGTACTCATGCCTCCCCAGAGGGGGAAACCTTTGAAACTCTACATATCAGCATCGAAGAAATCTATTGGGCGTTTGCTGGCTCAGAATAATGAAGGAGGAAAAGAACAAGCAGTATATTATCTTAGTAGAATTCTTACTGAGGTAGAAACAAGATATATTTCAGTGGATAAGTTATGTTTAACCTTGTATTTTACTGCCAGTAAGTTGAGGCATTACATGTTGCCCTGCCATACTCACATAATTGTTAAGACTGATGTAATCAAATACATGTTGTCCAAACCTATGCTGATTGGAAGAATTGGGAAATGGATTCTAGCCCTATCAGAATTTAGTTTCCAATATGTGTCTCAAAGGGCAGTGGAGGGGCAAGCAATTGCAGAATTTCTGACAGAACACCAAGAACCTAAGGAGGAGTTTATCAATATTCCTGGAACTTTGGAAGTTGCAAGTATTTGGTTTCCACCAAGTTAATTCGGGCAAGGAAGTTTAGATCCAACTAGAGATAAAAAGAATATCCAGCCTATGGATCACTTTATGTAAGCTATATTTTGATGGATCATGCACACAGTGGGCTGCAGGTGCAGGGATAATCATTGTCAGCCCACAGGGGGCTCACCATTGTTATTCATTTCTCTTGGATTATGACAATATCACCAACAGCAGAGCAAAATATAAGGCACTAATCATTGGCTTAGAAATCCTGCTAGAATTAAAGGCGGGAGAACTAGAGGTCTTTGGAGATTCAGAGTTAGTGATTAATCAACTGAATGGGGAGTACAAGTGTAGGCATGTCACCAGGGCAAGATATTATATGGCTGCCACACAATTGTTGGCATATTGGGGGAGTGAAGTCACAATTAATCATATCCCCAGGGAGTTGAATTTGGTTGCCAATGAGATGGCACAACTAGCCTCTGTAGCCCATGACCATGAAGGAACACTTGAGATAAAAATAGAAATACAGACAAGGAGTCTTCCCTCTATCTTTGAGAGAAGATTCAGTTTGGATATAATGATAGAAGAACTCGAGTTAGAGGATTGGAGAACACCTATTATCCAATACTTAAAAGATCATTCTGTAGACATCGAAATTTCAGTGAAATAAATATTGACCAATGCATTAAAATTTCAACGTCCACGTATCACATAAATTTTACACGTAACGTGTAACTCAACGAAAAATCGAAAGAAATTAGAAAAGTCATCAAAATAAGACACGTGTCAACACCTGGTAGAAATGCTTTATTTCATATGAGTATTATATTCAAAATTAAGCCTTGAACAATTCTATAAATACAAGGCCATTTCATCCATTTCAAGGGACCAATTAACATATACATTTCTCTACTCCCAAATTAGAAGAGAATTCCCCAAATCCTTGAAGCTACGAAACTCTAAAGCTTTCAAGCATCCAACCTCCCAAATTCCCAAGAATCCCGAAGGATCAAGAAAGCTCTCTTCGTTCTTCGTCAAATCCTTGAAGAAATCCACCAACTGTTCATCAAGATCAAGCCCAAAGGCCCTTGAAGATTCGTTCATCGTTCATCAAGACCAAACCCCGAAGGCCCTTGAAGATCCATTCAATCTCGTTCATCAAGATCAAACCCAAAGGCCCTTGAAGAACCGTTCATCAAGATCAAGCCCAAAGGCCCTTGAAGATCCATTCATTGTTCATCAAGATCAAGCCCCGAAGGCCCTTGAAGATCCGTTCATCCTCGTTCATCAAGATCAAGCCTGACGGCCCTCGAAGAAGCCCACACAACCGTTCATCAAGATCAAGCCCAAAGGCCCTTGAAGATCCATTCATTGTTCATCAAGATCAAGCTCCAAAGGCCCTTGAAGATCCGTTCATCCTCGTTCATCAAGATCAAGCCTAACGGCCCTCGAAGAAGCCCACACAACCGTTCATCAAGATTAAGCCCAAATGCCCTTGAAGATCCGTTCATCAAGATCAAGCCCTGAAGGCCCTTAAAGAAACCATCCGTTCATCTTAGTTCATCAAGATCAAGCCCAAAGACCCTTGAAGTTCCGTTCATTCTCGTTCATCAAGATCAAGCCCAAAGGCCCTTGAAGAAACTTCCATCGACCTTCAAAATCAAGCCCCAAAGGCCCTTGAAGAAACTTCCCTCAACCTCCAAGATCAAGCCCCAAAAGCCCTTGAAGAAACTTCCCTCAACCTCCAAGATCAAGCCCCAAAAGCCCTTGAAGAAACTTCCCCATGATCAAGCCTCGACGGCCCTTGGATTAACCGCACATCCATAAATCAACATCTTACAAAGATCGACTCAGAGGATTAAATTTGAGAGAGATTGTAACCCCAAAAAAATTAATACAAAATATTATTTTGTACACGTGTTTTTTTCTCATTCATTGTCAAGAATTTCCGTGTTTACAAATTTGGCAAGCCCGGTGGGACAATCTCTACCTCTCATCTCTTTCTCCATTCAAGGAATCCAAACACACCTCAAAATCAATGGCATCAAGCAAGGGATAAGCCGTTCTCGCAACCACCAAGGGAAGGATCCTGAGCACTTCCGTCGCGAACGGACAATCCATTAACGTCACAACCGCTCCTCAGCATGCTGCTTCAAAGTTGGTGCTGCTAAGGGAGCAAGGGGAGCATCAAAGGCACGAGTCTGTCATCAACGTAATTTCCCTGGGGGCACCGAAGCATGCTGCTAAGGCACATAAGATGACATCCCAAAACGGACAACGGGGTTCTTCGTCAGCGCCCTGGGGGCCTGTTTGTTTACCCTCACTAAGTCTTATTGGACTAGACTAAACTAAAGGTTTGTCCAATCTTGTGTTTGTTATCAGCATAGGACTAACTTTAGTGGGACTAAAGTTCACTCGCTCCGACTAAAACCTTGCTTAACCGGTCTTAGCGAGGCCCTCCAAATACCTTGGGACTAGCTAAGACCGTCTTCTCTCTCATGCCGCGTCCTCATGCTCGTCCTGCATGACTGCATCATCTCTGACGACAACTCGTCTTCCTCCACCCACCCCTTGTTGTCTGCAACTCCAATCCCTACCCATGGAAGAATAAGTGAATTAAAGCAGCTAATGTGCAAAAACAAGTGTAATCAGAGCAAAAAAAATCAATAAAAATTCGAACGGAAGAGAGCAGAGAGATGAGTGGAACCTACATCCTCGTCGTCTCGTCACACACGGACTGGATCAATCTTCGCTCCTTCCAATCTCAGAATTTTCAATTTTTCACCTTTTTTCTAATTTTTTTTTTTATTAATTTTCTATTTTCATGAACTTGATTGGTGTTTTTTTTGGGATTTGACCAAAATCGTAAAGGCTGATCAAAGAGAGAGTTAAGCAGCGAAGGATCATCTAATGTGGGAATAAATCGTGCCTTTGTCGAATACCCAGTCCCGTCACTGTCCAATAACGGCATCCTTAGGAATCGAGCCTCTGGATCTTGATTCCCTCTTGCGATTCTTACTTTCTTTGGACTATTCATCCCCTTGATTTTCTTCGTCGGTTTCAATTTTCTTCGTCTGAGAACTGGAGAAAATTTAAGAAGTTTTGTCTGGTGGGAAGAGAAAGGAAAGGTAGAGATAGGGAAGAGAGAATTAAAATGAACAAAAGAAAAATATCTGAATTTTAAAAATAATTTAATCCATAGTTTAGTCCGGTACTGCACCAAACGCTTCACGAAGTTAGTCCAGCTTAGTCTAGTCTAAGCCAGTCCAACTTAGTCCCTGAAGCTAGTCTAATCTGAGATAGTTCGACGCAACAAACGCACCCTGGATGTCTAAAGGAAAGTCGCATCTATAGGTTGCACAAGTCATGACCATCGGTATTACCTCCATTGAAGAACAACTGGCTCAAATGAGTGCAGCAATTACAAGGCTCACAAGGTAGGCGGAGGATAAAGACTTGCAAATCACCGCACTCATCAATCGATTGGAAGCGCAGCATGACGAAAAAGTTGACCGCGACCCAAAGGTTGATCCATTAAAGAGAAAAACCAACGAAGAAGATGAGCCTCTGGTGGAGAAAGTTGAGGATAAGCCAAACCAAACAACATCACTCATAGGCTCTCCTTCCATACAGCATATCCAGGACATAATTGCCAACACCGTCAGAACATAGGTAGGAGGCACTTCGCAGGATGCACTGCTGTACTTAAAGCTATACACCAAGAGGATTGATAGCTTGCGAATGCCGACGGGGTACCAACCACCAAAGTTTATGCAGTTTGATGGAAAAGGAAACCCAAAGCAACACGTCGCCTATTTTGTCAAGACTTGCAACAACGCAGGGACTGAAGGAAATTACCTCACAAAGTAGTTTGTTCGCTCTCTGATGGGAATGCGTTCGACTGGTACATGGACCTAGAGCCTGAGTCCATCAACAGCTGGGAATAGTTGGAGCGGGAATTCCTCAACCGCTTCTACAGCACCCACCGCACTGTAAGCATGCTGGAGCTCATAAATACAAAGCAGTGGAAGGATGAGCCAGTCGTTGACTACATCAACCGATGGTGTACTCTAAGTCTCAACTGCAAAGATAAGACTCTCGAAGACCTCATCGATCGAGATGTGTGTTCAAGGCATGCAGTGGGGATTACACTACATCCTTCAAGGCATCAAACCATGGACATTCGAGGAGTTAGCCACCCGCGCTCATGACATGAAGTTAAGCATCGCCCATCATGGGAAGAAACAACCGATCACCGACTACAAGAATGACAAAGTTTTTGGGCCAAAGGTGGAGAAGGCTGTGTGGAAACCCACCAAGGAAGCAATGAGGGTCAACACAGCTCTCGTCAAAATCTCTACACGAGGCAAGGCGATTCAAACTGAAGCTTTTCATGATCAAGAGATGCGTAGACACACTTTGAATGAGCTTGAGGAGAAGACTTATCCATTCCCTAACTCTGATGTGGTTGCCATGTTGAAAGACTTACTTGACAAAAAGGTGATCGACCTACCTGAGTGCAGACGGCTGGAAGAGATGAATCGTACTGACAATCCAAGGTATTGTAAATTCCACCGCTTCATCAGTCATCCGACGAAAAAGTGCTTCGTACTGAAAGATCTCCTCATGAAGCTGGCTCAGAAAGGAATCATCGAGCTAGATCTTGATGATGTGGTGAAGTCAAACTATACCACCGTCACTTTTGGCTCTTTCGACTCAAAATCTTCACCTCAACCGCTGGGAGCATGCTCTAAAACCATGTCAGTCAAGTTAAGTAAAGTTGAAGGATTGACTCATGTCACTCCAAAGAAACTACACAAGAAGCATACGTCTCATCCACAAGTTGACCAATCGAAAAGGGGGCAAAGCAGCTCTAGTCAACCTCCAAAGCTACATGAAAGTGTTGAGGATGATGAAATTGCGACACGAAGATCGTCTGTTGCTAGCACGATGAGCGATTTCTTCCCCGAAGACTTCTTCAATCATTCAGTCAAGGCTCCTTGCTATAAAGATTGCAAGGAATGCCTCTCCAAGATCTTTTGACAAATTCACAAAACTCCTCGTTCGCACGAGCCTAAAAGGCGACAACCAAACGCTCCTTGCCTACACAAGCTGAAACTGCAAACGGCACCAAAAATGCTCCTAGCCCGCAAGAGCATAAACTGTGTACGGTAAAATCATCATCAACATCACCATTAAAACCGTCAAAAGCAATCCATCGCTCATTTGAACTATGTTATGACTTGATCTTTTCTTTGGAAGGGTACGTCAGCAACTCGAACATTCAACTTCGAGTTCAGTCACATCAATAAAATATAAGGGTTTTATTAAAGGCTTGACTATTAAAAGTCAATGTTATTACAAAGGCAACAAAATTTACTTTGTAAAAAAATAAAAAATAATAATAAAAAAATAAAAAAATTACATTTTGTATATATATATATATCTACAACTCGTGGGCCGCAATCGAGTTCGAACAGCAACTAGAGAAGGCTGAAGGCGCTATGGACTCCAAAAAAACACCAGGCCCAATCTTGCGTCAAGACCAACGTCCAGGCCCAGTATGAAAGCCATTCCGACCCACGATGAAGACTCGTCGTACCCATCTGCGGCGCGGCCCTCTTTCAACACCAAGCCCAGGCCCAGTCTCTCCGCCATCTCTACAGCCCATCTTCTTCTCTCCTACTGCTTTACTCTCTATCTCTCTCTCTCTCTCATCAAGCGATGGCATCCATGGCTTCCACCCTCACCTCATCATCCCTAACCACCAAGCTCCAGGCACCGTGAAGCTCCTCGTCCAGCTAGCTGCCACAGGTTATGCCCGTAGAGCTTCAACCCAAGGGAGCTCCCGAGGTCGACTCCGCCAGCCTCTCTGCTCCAATTGCAAATATGTTGCAGGAACGCGACCTCTACTCCTTGCGATTTCACCACTGGAGGTTGCTTGGTTGCCAGAAGTCAAATCACCCCAAAACAGAAACCCAAGTCCAGGAGTGAGTGACGCTCCGGCGGAAGGGAAGTGGTCCCGTGAGGTGAGGTGAGTGGCGTGCCAACAGGACGTGGTTTGTTAGGGGTTTAACAGCTCTCCATCAATGACGTCTTCAGCGTCATCCTCATCCTTACGATTCCAAACCGGTGCTCGCCTTTGCCACTCAGACGAAGAGGTAGTGCATCTTCTCCACCAGATTAAACGACGGCCGATCCATTACTGGTGGCCTTGGCATTGGCTGTGGGCCGTTGATTCCGTGAAATTTCTGATGGTAGAATATGACGGTGGGTGAGGACCAGATCTGTGCGATGACTGAAACTATAGCCTAAGTCAACGAGTTCGATGAGAGGCTGAAGTTGTCTGAGCTTGTGCGACTCGGTCAAGTTGCTGAATGCGTTGAAGCTGTCGGAGGAATGGCGTGCATAATGTCGGCATGGGCTCGGTAGGAATTGACAAGGCGGAGTCTGTTGGCTGTGCTCAGTGGCTGTGCTCAAACGACTAGCCGGTCGTGAAGCTCGACGCCTTGCACTACCTCGAGCTCGTCATTACGGCCACCATGATCGAAATCAGCGAAGAGCTCCAGTGACCGCTGTCAAACGACTAGCCGATCGTCAAGCTCAACGCCTTACACTCTGCCTCAAGCTCCAGCTACTTCTGCACCTCTGCCATGGCTGCTGCCTTTGAATGTGATTAACAAAATCAAAGTTTGTCAACTCACACCTACTTACCTCCTTGCTGCGTGCCTGGCCTCCCGCTGCTCCAAGCTCCTCTGCGTTCCTCCCTGCACCATGTGGGGATATATAGAAAAGAAAAGGGAAGGTGTTGGCCGACAAAAACAAAAAAAAATATAATGAAAAAATATATATATATTTAAAGGAATAATTTGGATGCGATCCCTAATCCTTAACATTCTTTGATTAAAACCTTAATGGTATTCAAAGTTTGATCAAAGTCCCTTGACTTTGTACACCTCATTATATTACTATTAATATTTATATTTTTAATAGAATGTATCCATTGTAACAGTCCGTCCCGGAAATTTTGTACAGTTGATGTGAACAGACGGAAATACCCTCGGATGTTGAATGATGTGTGTGTGATATGATTTGGTCTAATTATTTGGGATTGGTGACCCAATTAGAACTAAGATTTTCTTAGTTTTGGTTGGTGGCTTTAAGACCACACACAAATACCCATACTCTTTCTCAATCCTCTCCCATGCTTTCTCTCTCTCGCAAACTCTCTCTTTCTCATTCGAGTCGATTGGTACGAGTTTCAGGTAAGAAAACTCTCGAAAACCCGTTGAAAACTCGAGCTCCGAGTTGAGCACTATTCATGAACTTTTGAATGGTTGTATTTTAGGACAATTCAAGCTTACAGCGAGCTCTAGGAAGTCCCCACAAAGCTCGAAGTGCTTCGTTGGCTCAGTTTTGATGTTGGGATCACGAGATTCGAAGGTGGCCGATTTTGGTAGGAATTTCCCGACGAGTTTTTGAGGGATTTAAAGCTCTAAAGAGGTATAACCTTCTTCCTCTCATGATTCGTGGCATTTTGATGAAAATTTCATGGAAAATGGTGCAAAAAAAGAGCGAGAAAATGGCAGTTGCAGGTCTGCCTAGAATCCGGCGCCGGTGACACTGTTTCGGCGTCTGGAGATTGAAGGTGATGCACATGGGGGCGCGTGGTGCGGTGCCCCTGTCGGCGCATGAGGGCGCGTGAGACCTCGAAAAAATTTTCTAAAATTATGTGTGTGTTCGTGATGTCGTGTAGGTCACGTTGATATATTCAAATACCAAAATTGAGCAATGCATGAGAAGTTATTTCTAAGGTTTTGATTATGTGCGTTAATTAACTTTATTTCAGTTACTTCTCATATAGGCGAGACCTATCCGGAAGACGAGCGCAGCCATGCTAGGCACGGGGGTTACGACCCGGCTACTTATAAGTGAGTGGGCTTTTGTTTTCCGTATATACCTATATACTTGCTTTTCCCAGAAAATGAATTTAAAGGATTATACGATTTGAAATGCCATGCAAAGTATCTATTTATTTTATTTATGCAATAGTGATTGCATATAATAATGATGGTGCTGCGGACGCACAGGTAAGTGACAGGTAAGTTTATATACTGGTTATGATGAGAATGAATGATGTCATGTCATGTGATTAGAGCTCATAAACATGTACCTTGATATTAGTGCTCCCGCCCAGAGTTAGGGGCATAGTCTTTCACGTGATGTTCACCTCCTACATCGCATGCTCGTCTCGGATCCAAGTTAGGTGCACAGTCCTGTCGTATAGACCACTATAAGTGGGTTCGACTCGTAGGTGACCCGCGAATCATTCACACAGTCTTCCCGTGATTGTAGCACTAGAGCATATTATTCTATATACGGTGATGTTGTGCAGACCACAAGAGGTGGTATTGATTTGTGTGCAGGATATATGATATGATTGAATGGATTATGAGCTATATGATATGATGAGATTGTTATGAGCTATATACAGCCGAAGGCTGAGTTGATTTTCTGGTATTCAGTCACATTCACAGAGTTATGATTTGGCATTCAGTTGTGATACTTTGGCATGGCATACATACATATTTTTCAGCAGGATTTCAAGATTTATATATATATATGAGTGTATACTTTATTTCTGGGAAATTATACAGGTTTTATGGAGAGGGGTTATAACTTTTGAGAAAAGAAGAGGTTTTGAAAAGATTTGTTTTTGCCCACTCACGCTTTCTGTTTTTCGCCCCTCCAGGTATTAGGTAGTGTTCGTTGGTGGCATACGAGGAGCTCATCAGACGTTCTGACAGAATTCACTTATGTAGGACCACATTCGAGTATTATCTCCATTTAGTACTTTCTGCTTGACTGCACGTAGACCATTTATGCTCTGGTTGTGTAAACCATCTTGATTCTCGCACTAGCACACTATCTTGATTTGGGTTGCTGGTTGCATGATTTTAATTTGTTCGTATCTTTCTGATTAATCTTGCTTCCGCATTGTGCACATGGTTACGTCACTTTCACCTGACGGCCAGCACGCCCCACTTTCGGGTCGAGGTGTGTCAGTTTGGTATCAGAGCATAGGTTTGGCAGTCTTACGTATCTTGTGAATATTCTAATTATCTTGGTGTTTCTGTCAAAACTATGCCGCCTCGTAGAGAGCCACGTCGTTTAGCTAAACCTAATTTCCCTAACATAGCTCAGTTAGGGGAAGCTATAGCGAGTGCTATTCAGTCAGTTATTCGTCCGCCACAGCGGGCCCCTCTGGAGTCGGTTCATAATTTGAAAATAACCACTTTTGTGGGGAATGAAGGGCCCGAGGGTTCAGAGAAATGGTTGATGCATATTGAGATGACTTTTAGGCTGATGCAGAGTCAGGGGAGTCTATCTCCGGACATATGGGTTAAGATGACTTCATGGTTTTTGGGTAAAGAACCAGCTTCATGGTGGGGACAGTTGGCTGATGAGTTACCCTAGAAGGAATCTAAGGATTGGGAGGTATTTAAACAGTTATTCTATAAGAGATTCATTCCTCCAGCATACATTGATTGTAAGAAACAGAAGTTTACTAGTTTGAGGCAGAAGAAGCTATCAGCTAATGAGTACTATAGGAAAGTTACTGATCTATCTCGTTATCATCCGTAAGCTGTTGCTAATCCGGTTGAGATGCTACGTCGTTTTAAATGGGGTACTAAGAAGAAATGGCGTACCATTGCGACTGCGATTCCTTGTACCACTTATCATGAGTTTTATGAAGCTTTACTTCAGATTGAGGATTTTGAGAATTTGCCTAGCAATAGCAAAGAATAAGAGAAAGATGGGAATCAGAATAAGGATAAGGGTAAAAGTCATTTCTCATAGGGGCCTCGCCAGACTCAGAACTTTAAGTGTAGTGGGGCTAGTTCTAGTTCTTCCAGTGGAGGTTTCAGTTCCACAGGTCAGAGAGGAAGTGGTAGGTTCTTCGGAGGTTCTAAATCCCAGAGGCAGGGGAATTCTGGCAGAGGAAATGCACCCTTGTGCCGTAGGTGCAATAATCGACATTTCGGGGAGTGTCGAAGAGGTAGCAATGGTTGTTACACTTGTGGTCAAGAAGGACATCTAGCTAAGTTTTGTCCTCAAGGCCAGCAGAAGCCTCTGCAGTCTTCTTTACCACCGCCAACTCCAATTCAGCAGTTTTCAGGACAGGGTGGCTATACTCAGACAGGTCGTAGTGGTGCATACCACTATCACGGGGATCCCGTTCCTTATTCTTCGGGACAGTACTAGTACCCCCAGGATCCCTATCAGCAGGGCAGTTATGGACAGTATTCAAGAGGATATATGCCTCAGCAGCAGTATTCAGCTAGTGGATCACAGTGGCATTCGGAAGGACAGCCTCAGCAGGTTGATGCTGCTACCAGTGGAGTTGGGTCTTCGAGGTAGTACAGTCAGTCAGGACAGGGGCGTAATTCTCAAGGGTGAGGAGTTCATGCCAACAGAGGCAGAGGAAGACAGCAGACCTAGGGACGTATCAACAACCTTTCGCTGCAGGATGTTCAGAATAATCCAGACTTGATCATGGGTACGTTAAATATTCTTGGTCATTATGCTAAAGTGTTAATTGACTGTGGTGCTACTCATTCGGTAATTTCTCATACGTTTGCTCAATTAACACAACCTCAATCTTCACCTCTTGGGTATGAGTTGGAGTTTGCTATGCCTAGAGGGGAGAAGTGTTATGTAGATTATGTGTACCCAGGTTGTCCCGTATTAGTGGAGAATGTGGTTATGCCTGCTAACCTCACTCCGCTAGACATTGTCGATTTTGACGTTATCTTAAGCACATATTGGTTGCATTACAATCATGCCAAGATTGATTGTTACGAGAAATCAGTGACCTTCCATCGTCCTGGACTACCTAAAGTTACTTTCGTGGACAAACTTAGTGGAGTCAGGCATAGAGTCATTTCAGCTGTGAGAGCTAAAAAGTTACTAAAGAAAGGTTGTCAAGGGTATTTGGCTCACGTGGTACTAAATGATGATGCTCCTGTTAGCATGGAGAATGTCAAGGTGGTCAGACACTTTTCTGATGTTTTCCCTGATGATTTACTTGGATTGCCGCCTGATCGCGATGTGGAGTTCGCTATTGATTTACTTCAAGGTACTGATCCTATTTCTTTAACTCCTTATAGTATGGCTCCTGCCGAGTTAAGAGAATTGAAGACTCAGTTACAGGAATTGGTTGATAAAGGTTTCATTCAGCCTAGTTCTTCACCTTAGGGAGTCCCAGTCTTTTTTGTTTGGAAGAAGGACGGTACTTTGAGGCTTTGCATCGATTACAGACAATTGAATCAAATGACGATTAAAAACCGTTATCCCTTGCCTCATATTGATGATCTTTTTTATCAACTCCAAGGTGCCTGCGTATTTTCTAAGATTGATCTAAGGTCTGGTTATTATCAGTTGAAGATCAGGAGCGAAGATTTTCCTAAAACTGCTTTCAGGACTCGTTATGGTCATTATGAGTTTCTTGTGATGCCATTTGGATTGACGAATGCACCAGCAGCTTTCATGGGTTTGATGAATAAGGTGTTTCAGCAATATTTGGATAGATTCATCATTGTCTTCATTGATGACATTCTGGTGTACTCTAAGTCGAAGGCAGACCATGTTCGACATCATACTTTGGTCTTGAATGCTAAGTTCAGTAAGTGCCAATTATGGTTAGATCAAGTTTCTTTCTTGGGGCATGTTGTTTCAGCTCAGGGTATTCAAGTAGACCCTCAGAAGATAGCAGCTGTGGAGAATTGGGAGCAGCCACGAACCGTCACCGAGGTACAGAGTTTCCTTGGTTTAGCAGGTTATTATCAACGATTTGTTAAGGATTTCTCAGTTATGGCTTTACCACTAACGAGGTTGACCAGGAAGGAAGTTAAATTCGAGTGGGATGATAATTGTGAACAGAGTTTCCAGCAGTTGAAGTATTATCTCACTCATGCTCCTGTTTTGACTTTTCCTGATGATAGTGGTAACTTTGAGATTTACAGCGATGCTTCTTTGATTGGCTTGGGATACGTGTTGATGCAGCATGGTAGGGTAATTGCTTACGCTTCACGTCAGTTAAAGCCTAATGAGATGAATTACCCTACATATGACTTGGAGTTAGCATCCATTATTTTCGCTTTGAATATCTGGAGACATTATCTTTATGGTGAAAAGCGTAAGATATTTACAGATCATAAGAGTCTTCAGTATTTTTTCACCCAGAAGGAGTTGAATCTTAGGCAGCGAAGGTGGGTAGAGTTGCTTAGTCATTATAATTGCACGATTGAGTATCACCCTGGATGTGCTAATGTAGTCGCTGATGCTTTGAGTAGGAAACACCAAGGTCGGATCAGTGCTTTGTATGCTTCTCGTGTTCCTCTTCTTGTAAATTTGAGGTCTACTGGAGTGAAGCTTGAGTTAGAAAACTCAGAGGAAGAAGATCGAGAAAATGCCTTGCTTGCAAGTTTCCAAGTTAGGCTAATCTTAATTGATCGTATACTCGAGGCCCAGATTAGTGATGAAGAAACTTAAGAGCTTATTCGGTTAAGCAACCAAGAGAAAAAGAAAGACCTCCGAATCAGAGAAACAGACGACATGCCTATGCAGAGAAACAGGATGTACGTACCAGATATTGCAGAACTAAAGAAGGAAATTCTTGATGAAGCGCATATTTCAGCTTATGCGATGCATCCTGGAGGCACTAAAATGTATCATACCATTCGACATCATACCATTCAACCATTTTATTATTGGCCGGGTATGAAAAAAAAATTGCTGAGTATGTAAGTAGGTGTGTCATATGCCAGTAGGTTAAAGCTGAAAGGAAGAAGCCGTTTAGTTTGTCTCAGCCACTTCCCGTTCCTCAGTGGAAATAGGAAAATATTACCATGGATTTTGTGTACAAACTTCCTCGTACACAAAACGGCTATGATGGAATATGGGTGAATGTTGATCGGCTTACTAAGTCAGCGTATTTCGTTCCTGTGAGGGAAAAGTATTCTTTGAACCGGTTAGCCGAGTTGTTCTTATCGAAGATTGTGAAGTACCATGGCATTCCAATTAGTATTGTTTCAGATCGCGATCCTTGATTCACTTCCAAGTTCTAGATAGCATTCCAGGAAGCTTTGGGTTTGAGGTTACTGTACAGCACGGCATATCATCCTCAGACAAATGGACAATAGTGGAGGAGACTACTCAGAACATTCAGGTTATTAAGTCTAACATGAAAGCGGCCCAAGATCGCCAAAAGAGTTTAGCAGACAGACATGCCACGGACCTAGTGTACAAGGTTGGTGATTGGGTATTTCTGAAGTTATCGCCGTGGCGAGGTGTAGTACGATTCGGGAAGAAAGGCAAGCTAAGTCCTAGGTTCATTGGACCTTATCAGATCACCGAGCGAGTCGGTGAAGTTGCTTACAGACTTGAGTTACCGTCGGAGTTGTCCAAGGTTCATGTTTCGATGCTTCATCACTATGTCTCAGATCCGTCGCATGTGATACCTCATCAACCCTTAGAGATCAGTTCAGATTTGACTTATGATAAGGAGCCAGTGACTATTTTGGATTCGAAAGAAAAGGTTCTGAGAAATAAGACAGTGCAATTGGTTAAAGTTTTGTGGAGAAACCATTCAATGGAAGAAGCTACATGGGAGACAAAAGATCGGATGAGAGAGATGTACCCAAGGTTGTTTTATGAGTACTAGTCGATGTTTTTGGTTATGTAAATTTCAAGTACGAAATTTTTATAAGGTGGGTAGATTGTAACAGCCCGTCCCAGAAATTTTGTACAGTTGATGTGAAAAGATGAAAATACCCTCGGATGTTGAATGATGTGTGTGTGATATGATTTGGTCTAATTATTTGGGATTGGTGACCCAATCAGAACTAAGATTTTCTTAGTTTTGGTTGGTGGCTTTAAGACCACACACAAATACCCATACTCCTTCTCTCTCATCTCCTGTGCTATCTTTCTCTCACAGACTCTCTCTCTCTCTCTCATTTGTACGGACAACACCAAAGTCCTTGAAAACGTGACAGATCGAAGGTGTGAAGCACACCATCATGATTATGAGGTCCATACGAGTCGATTGGTACAAGTTTCACGTAAGAAAACTCTCGAAAACCTGTTGAAATCTCGAGCTCCGAGTTGAGCACTATTCACAAACTTTTGAATGGTTGTGTTTTAGGACAATCCAAGCTTACAGCGAGCTTTAGGAAGTCCCCACGAAGCTCAGAGTGCTTCCTTGGCTCGGTTTTGACGTCGGGATCACGAAGTTCGAAGGTGGCCGATTTTGGTAGGAATTTCCTGATGAGTTTTCGAGGGACTTGAAGCTCCAAAGAGGTATAACCTTCTTCCTCTCGTGATTTGTGGCATTTTGGTGAAAATTTCGTGGAAAATGGTGCAAAAACGAGCGAGAAAAGGGCAGTTGCAGGTCTGCCCAGAATCCGGCGCCGGTGACACTGTTCTGGCATCTGGAGGTTGAAGGTAATGCACGTGGGGGCGCGTGGTGCCGTGCCCCTGCCGGCGCGTGAGACCTTGAAATTTTTTCTCAAATTATGTGTGTTTTTGTGACGTCGTGTAGGTCACGTTGGTATATTCAAATACCAAAATTGAGCAATGTATGCGAAGTTATTTCTAAGGTTTCGATTATGTGCGTTAATTAACGTTATTTCAGTTACTTCTCATATACGCGAGACCTATCCGGAGGACGAGCGTAGCCAGGCTAGGCACGGAGGTTACGACCCGGCTACTTATCAGTGAGTGGGCTTTTGTTTTCCGTATATACCTATATACTTGCTTTTCCCAGAAAATGAATTTAAAGGATTATACGATTTGAAATGACATGCAAAGTATCTATTTATTTTATTTATGCAATAGTGATTGCATATAATAATGATGGTGATGTGGATGCACAGGTAAGTGATAGGTTAGTTTATATACTGGTTATGATGAGAATGAATGATATGATGTGATGTGATTAGAGCTCATAAACCGGCAGATGTGATGTGATGTGATTAGAGCTCATAAACCGGCACCTTGATATTAGTGTTCCCGCCCAGAGTTAGGGGCATAGTCTTTCACATGATGTTCACCTCCCGCACCGCATGGTCGCCTTGGATCCAAGTTAGGTGCACAGTCCTGTCGTATAGACCACTATAAGTGGGTTTGACTCATAGGTGACCCGCGAATCATTCGCACAGTCTTCACGGGATTGTAGCACTAAAGCATATTATTCTATATACAGTGATGTTTTGCAGACCACTAGAAATGGAATTGATTTGTGTGCAAGATATATGGTATGATTGAGTTGATTATGAGCTATATGATATGATGAGATTGTTATGAGCTATATATAGCCGAGGGCTAAGTTGATTATTTGGTATTCAATCACATTCACAGAGTGATGATTTGGCATTCAGTTGTGATACTTTGGCATGGCATATATACATATTTTTCAGCAGGATTTCAAGATTTATATATATATGAGTATATACTTTATTTCTGGGAAATTATACAGGTTTTACGGAGAGGGGTTATAACTTTTGAGAAAAGAAAAGGTTTTGAAAAGATTTGTTTTTGCCCAGTCAAGCTTTCTGTTTTTCGCCCCTCCGGGTATTAGGTAGTGTTCGTTGGTGGCATACGAGGAGCTCATCGGACGTTCTGACAGAATTCACTTATGTAGGACCACCTTCAGGTGTTATCTCCATTTAGTACTTTCTGCTTGACTGCACGTAGACCATTTATGCTCTGGTTCTGTAAACCATCTTGATTCTCGCACTAGCACATTATCTTGATTTGGGTTGCTGCTTGCATGATTTTAATTTGTTCGTATCTTTCTGATTAATCTTGCTTCCGCACTGTGCACATGGTTACGTCACTCTCACGTGACGGCCAGCACGCCCCACTTTCGAGTCGCGGTGTGTCATCCATAGTGTTAAAAAAATTGGTACATTTTTCAAACAAATTGGTACATTTCACATATAACAAACTGGTACATTAATAAAGTAGAATGGGTACATTATAAATAAATTAGGGTACAGATAAAAGATTAAAAAATGATGAGTACAAATGAATTTTTAAAAAATATAGACGCTAAAAGAAATTAATACATGGGTACAAAATAAAACTAAAAAGAAAATACTACAAATTTAAAAGAAATGTTGCAAATTAAAAGTGGGTACAAACTAAAAATATAAATATATGATACAAAGTTTAGGTGTTAGATCCCACATCGCCCAGGGGAGTGGATCCTCTATGCTTTATATGTACATGCCCACCTCCTTTAGCACGAGGCCTTTTGGGAGCTCACTGGCTTCGGATTGCGTAGGAACTCCGAAGTTAAGCGAGTTTGCGCGAGAGCAATCCCAGGTTGGGTGACCCACTGGGAAGTTCTTGTGTGAGTTCCCAGAAACAAAACCGTGAGGACGTGATCGGGGCCCAAAGCGGACAATATCGTGCTACGACGGAGTCGAGCCCGGGATGTGGTGGAGCCTGGGTCGGGATGTAACATTAGGCATAAAACATAAATATACCATATGTAATTTTTCTATCATTCATTAAATATACAATGTCACGTGACGGTATACACATGGGTACAAACATAAATAAAATTTTAAAAAATATGGGCACAAAAAGAAACTAATATATGGGTATAAATTAAAAATGAAAAGAAAATTGATACAAATTAAAAAATATTTGCAAATTAAAAATAGGTACAAACTAAAAATAAAAATATATGATAAAAAATTTAGCCATAAATATAAATATACTAATTGTAACATTTTTAACACTAAAGGAATATATTTAAAGAAAAAAACATTTTTAACATTTTTAACATTTTCTTTGATCAAGCTTCCTCTTCATGCCTGTCGAATAATTATTTGCAAGCACATGCAACTCTCTATTCTCGCGGTTGACCTGTCTGATCTCTTGTCTAAGAGTTGCCACCTCGGCCATCAATGATTCAACTTGGCGAGTTCGAACAAGTAGGTGTTGGCCTATATTGGACACAGAGCCCGCACACTGAACACTGAGAGTCAGGGAGTCTTGGACAACCAACTCATCATACCGTCTTGAAAGCAACCTATTATCTCTAGGAGTAAGAAGGTTCCTAGCTACTACCGTAGCCGTTGTTGCATCCCTCATCACGGAGTCTTCAACTGTAAGAGAGCCATTAGAAGATAAGAAGGATGGGCGCCATATATTAACTTGACGCAGCGCGCCTGTATCGCTTATGAGACTCAAATCTAAGCAAATGTTAGACGGGTAAGCCTTTTTTAGAAATGGTAAAAGAAAAGGGTTGGACGGAGTAAAATCTCAAAAATACACCAAAGACAATTTTCATGAGCGGGCAATCTTCAAAGTGTGCATGTTGGATGTGATCGATACCTCTATAAAAGGAGAGGCAACACAACCACCAGTTCAAAAAATCGAAGAGACACCACTCTCCGAATTTCAAAAGCCAGATTTTCCTGCATAAAGTTTGTCAACACTTTTCAGACGCAATCTCAGCTTGTCGGATAGCACGTGCAACTTTGTCAAAGATCTATGACAGAATTGAAACGCGTGAATTTCACTATTCCAACTACCACACTTTTACCGACAAACGTGTGTAACAAGGCCACATCCGCACCGCTACCTGCTATTGGGAAGTCCCTATATATGTCGACATTCATCCGGCATACATCCAAAACACCTAACTCTTCTTCTTTGCCAAGAATGCATCTGCAACCAAACCTCTCAACATACTTAGTTTTCTTCCCCCCTAAAAACACCTCTTCAACCAAGTCACACCAGAGCAAAAGTATCTCATATCATCAGGGTCGAAAGCAAGAGTATCTCATAGCATGTTTTCTCCCTGTGCTTTTTTTGTTCTTGTTCTTCCCTACAGGACAAGGAGAAATAGAGCAATCAGTAAGCACTTGGAATCAACCTTCCAATTTGGAACCGACTGCTTGGAACCTCTTTCCCTGATTGCTTACCTAACATTGCTCTTAAGTATTCATCTTCAACTGTTGATGTACTTCAAATGAAGATACCATATCCGCTTGGAGAACAAATGAAACAAGTGAAAATGATACATCGTAGCATGTGGAGACAAGCACAACAAATACATGTGCTAATTCATCCGCTACTTCCTCAAAAGCAAACGTATCTCATATCATCAGGGTCGAAAGCAAAGGTATCTCATATCATGCTTTTGCCTTGTCTTTTCCTTTGCCCTTGCTCTTACCTGAAGAAAGCAATCAATAGGAACCTGAAATCAAACTTCCGATCTGGAACTGATTGCCCGGAACCTTTGCTTGGTTGCTTACCTAGCATTGCTCTCGAGTGCTCATCTTCAACTGTTGATAGGTCTCGAATTTCCTCAGCGAATACTTCAGGACAGTTGATATGATGTTGGCTCTTTACACTGAAGTTTCCAAACATGGATGAGTCGCTGAGAAGTGATGTTCTGAATGACCATTCAAATGTAAAGGTTGCGCCACTTGTGCTATGCGCAAGAGATTGAAGCTGAAAGTTCAATGATGAGCTGGAATAGGTCACTATAGTATGACGCCCTTCCCTGCAGAACCGCATAATCCAGACAGAGGAGTTTAAGTCAAATCCAAGTTCGACATCGTTGCTCTAATCAAAGAGCTCGAGAAGCCTCAACAACCTTTTCCTGGCACCATCGCCAAATAGCAAAGCCTCACTGTGCAACGCCATCAAGTCACCACTGCTTCTTCAAAAGCAAAAGTATCTTATATCATTAGGGTCTAAAGCGAAAGTATCTCATATCATGCTTTCTCCCTGTCCTTTTCTTTGTCCTTGTTCTTACCTGCAGGACAGTGAGAAGGAGAGCAATCAGTCGGCATTTGGAATCAAGCTTCTAGTCAGGAACCGACTGCCTCGAACCCCTTCCCTGGTTGCTTACCTAGCATCGCGCTCGAGTACTCATCTTCAACTGCTGATATACTTCCAGAAAAGATACCACATCTGCCTGGAAAATAGATGAGACGAGTGACAATGAAACATCAAGCTTGTGGATAATCAACAAGCACAACAACTGCACGTGCTGATTCATCCCCAACAAAGCCGAATGTCACTTCAGGTGAAACCACTCGTGGTCCTATTTAAATTCAAGATCAAGCCTCCATGGCCCTTGAAGAAATCACAAGTCTGATTCAAGATCAAGTGTCCACCACCCTGGAAGATCATACCGTTAGCCAAACTGCTCGGGGTTCATATGAAAATGTCGCAAGCTTACTTGATCTTTCTGAGCAAACTTTTTTGTAGCCTTTGACCTTATCCCCTGACCATCTTCAATATGAATTGGAAAGATTGAACAAAGAAACAGACCATCACCTTTACCTCGTACCTGCCTGCCAGGTGTCCAAATCTTGAAACCGCTCGTGGTCCTATTTAAATTCAAGATCAAGCCTCAACGGCCTTTGAAGAAATCATAAATCCGAATCAAGATCAAATGTCCACCACCCTCGAATCAAATTTAGCTCCATATAAAAGGAGTAAATTCAGACCTTTGGAGGAAGTCTAGCAAGAAAAAAAAAGAAAAAAAAAAAAAAAAAAAAGCCCTTCAGCCCAGTTCAAGATTAAGCCTGTGGAAAATCAACCTTTGGAGGAATCCAGAAAACCCTCCAGCCCTGTTCAAGATTTTAAGCCTATGGAAAATCAACAATTGGAGGAAACCAGAAGATCTTCCAGCCGAATTCAAGATCAAGCCCCGACAGCCCTTGAAGAAATTTCCAGCCCAATTCAAGATCAAGCCTCGACGGCCCTTGGATCGACATCTACATTAAGGGACTTCAAAACGCATCTTCTACATGTGACAAGCACATGTATACGACATTTCATCTATTTCAAGGGACCAATTCACATATACATTTCTCTACTCCCAAATTGGAAGAGAACTCCCTAAATCCTTGAAGCTACAAAACTTTAAAGCTTTCAAGCATCCAACCTCCCAAATTCCCAAGAATCCCGAAGGATCAAGAAAGCTCTCTTCATTCTTCGTCAAATCCTTGAAGAAATTCACCAACTGTTCATCAAGATCAAGCCCAAAGGCTTTTAGAGATCCGTTCATCGTTTATCAAGATTGACACGCTCTGACCCCGATGCCTTCGGGGCATAGGGATGGTCACGTGCTGGCCGACACCCGACGGGTGACGAAAGCCATTTAATTTAAGCGAAAGCGGAGGAATGTACTAAACAAGCATAAAGTTACGAATAACACCAAACTAAGTTCAAAAGCTAATTATTAAACATAAGGATATTACACAATATGTTCAGACAGAGCATACGTCCAATACAAAGAATAAATAGAAGTTTATATAGGAAAGTGCTATTACAAATAGGTGCCAAGCAGAGAAGATATAACACGAAGTCACTGGTAGGTGAAAGCCTCGTAACTCAGATCATAATCCTCGTTCGGTGGTCCTGAAGGGGGCGCAAAACAAACATGAGTGAACCAATTTGATATACATATAATAAAACAGTTATCAATGTACTAACCCCCAGGTTTTATGAAAACACACATGTATATATATATATATATATATATATATATATATATATATATATATATATCATGATGAACATAGGTTTTCCGAAACCTAGCATGTCGTGCAATGTCTCAAATCATAACTTTTACATAATAATCACTAGTGAATGTCCAATATAACCAGGCCCCATGCCGGCTCCCCATCCCTGGTCTTAAATGCCAGAGGAAACACCCTCCAGGCCCTATGCCAACACCAAACCTTCACCCGGGACGGACCAGAATCTATCCCTACGTCCCGTAACGGAAAGGACCACTAGGTAAGTACAAAACCATTGAACATACATACATTTGAAAGGCATCTTCATAGTATAAAGTCATTCATCATCTATACTATAAAGAAGTGTTCGAAACATATTCTAAATATCATATCGTCATCCATCAAATATTCTATAAGAATACGGGTTATAGGAAAAATAGTAATAATTCAAAATAACCTCAATAGGCATGATATCTCATAAAGCATTTCATAGAACATACTCATCAAATCATGCTTTTCATGTATGCATTTCTACTATAAAACACGCATTTTAGAAGGGGTCCACTCACAGTACTTCGCCGTTGAAAACTGCGCAAACTAGCGAAGACAAACATGCCACAAGAATTGCCCCTAAGCACATAAAGGGATACGTTTAGTCAAACTCTAACCAAACCACTTAATTTGGGAAAACGGACTAAAGAAACAGGTCCAGATTTTCGAAATTAGCCTAGCAGAGGTCTCGGACGAAAACCCAAAAAGTCAACGTTGACCGTTGACTGAGTCAACGGTCAAACCAGGTTAGTCAACGAGTCGCGGGTCCAGGTCAGATCCAGTCAAATGGGTCAACGGGTCTGGGCTTTAGGGTTGGTCTGGGTTTCGGCTTAGGATTGGGTTAGGGGAAATGGGCTGAAAGCCCAATTCCGAACAGGCCTTAAGGCCCTGCTCTTCTGGGTCTTGGACACACGGGCCCAGGCCTAATGCCTGGCCCAGCTAGGGGGTTTTGGGTCACGGGCCTAAGGCCCTTAACTAAAACGGCCCGAGGGCCTTTGGGGTTTTTAAAACAATAACAATAAAAATAAAATTAAAAAGGAAATGGGCCGGGGTTTTTGGGTTCAAGCAAAACGGGCTTAAGGCCCGTGGGTTATGGCAGGCGGCCCAAAGGGCCTTGGCTGGTCGGAGAGGAACGCAGAAGCTTCTACAGCTCCGGCTGACTACATACGCACACCCTAGGCTCCGATCTAGGTATCAAAACGAAGAGTAAGACGAGAGGAGTGCATTGGTACCTTTGGTTCGCCGTGGAACGGCCTGAGGTGGTCGAAAAATCTCTCAACACCCACGGCCTCGCCGGAGATGGGTGTGTCTAAACCGGAGCCGATCTCGTCCCAACACCCTTGGAAAAACATGAAACCTTACTTGTCATTCATAACCAAACAACATTACACTGAAAAAAATGAAGGAAATGAGGCTCACCTAGTCGAAGGGAAAGAGAAAACGCATCGGAGAAACTGGGTTTCTGTGTCGGTCTACCTGGGTTGTTCCTGGGCTCTGCCGAGCCTCGCACACGGAGGGAGAGAGAGAGGAAAGACAATGATGGTGATGCGAGGATGATGAGGTTCGCGGCGTCGGGAAAAGTGAGGGCTGAGAGGTCTCTGGAGAGATGAGAGGAAATAGATAGAGTGCAGAGAAAAGAGAGAGATGAAGGTGACAGAGAGAGAGAGAATCGGGGTAGGGGTAGGGGACAGAAGGGAGAGAGGGAGAATCGTTGGGGTGCTGCCACGTGGCAGCTGGAGGGAGTTTGGGAATCTAGATGAAAGGTCCAGATTTAGTCACAAATTAGGGGATCAAAATGAAATTTCAACATAAACTTTAGGGAAATTATGGCATACAAGATAATTAGGGGATTAGGGTGGTACAATCTACTCCCCTATAGAAATTTCGTCCCCGAAATTACAACTTTAACTAAATAAAACGGATATTGACTCCTCATCAAATCCTCTGTTTCCCAATTTACTTCTTCAACCGCGTGGTTCCTCCAAAGTACCTTCACCAACGAAATAACTTTGTTCCTCAACGCTTTCTCCTAACGATCAAGGATAGTCACTGGTTCTTCTACATAACTAGCATCCTGATTCACTTCCAACGGCTCTAATTGGATGATATGAGAATGATCTGATACATATTTCCGAAGCATGGAAACATGGAAAACGTTGTGGATCATCGACAACTCCGATGGTAGCTCCAACCTGTAGGCAACTGCACCAATTCTCTCAGAAATCTGATACAGACCGATGTATCGAGGACTCAGCTTTCCTCGCTTACCAAAATGAACCACACCCTTCCAAGGAGACAACTTCAAGAATACTAAGTCGCCGACCTCATACTCTCGATCCTTGGAATGTTTGTCCGTGATGTTTTTCTGTCGGTCTTGTGCCGCCTTTAAGTTCCTCTTGATTAGCTGAATGTTAGCATTAGTGGTGTCCATAATTTCTGGTCCCACTAACACCCGTTCGCCAACTTCTGTCCAACACAACGACGTCCGACACACTTTTCCATACAAAGCCTCATAAGGTGCCATGTCAATGCTCGAATGATAGCTATTATTATAAGCAAATTCAACCAACGACAGATAGCTCTCCCAACTACCTTTCCACTGAAGAACAGACACTTTCAACATGTCTCCAATGTCTGAATCGTCCGCTCAGACTGACCATCGGTCTGTGGATAGTAGGCAGTGCTGAACAACAACTGCGTACCCATAGCAGTATTAAAAGCTTTCCAAAACCTGGAAGTAAATCTGGGATCCCTGTCAGAAACAATGGAGACGGGTACACCATGAAGCCTGACAATATTATCGATGAACAACTTCGACAATTTCTCCAATGAATAGGTCTGACGTACAGGTAAGAAATGAGCGGTCTTAGTGAGTCGATCTACAATTACCCAAATACCGTCTAATCTCGACTGTGTCCTCGGCAACCTATACACAAAATCCATGGTGATGTCTTCCCATTTCCACACTGGTATCGGAAGATTTTGCATTAATCCCCCAGATCATTGTCTCTCGGCCTTCACCTGTTGGCAAATGATGCATCTACTCACATAATCCGCCATATCCCGCTTCATTCCAAACCAGTAATAGAAAGGATGGATAGTGCGATACAGTTTAGTGCTTCCCGGATGCATGGCATATGCTGAAAGGTGTGCCTCATCCAAAATTTCCTTTTTCACTGCTTCGGTATCCTGAGGCACATACAACCTGTTTCCAAACATCAGGGCTCCATCCTTTGGGATATTAAATTCCTTCCTTTTTCCTTTCAAGACTAACCTTTTTATGGCAGCACACTCCGGATCAAGTTCCTGAGCTTCTAAGACCATATCCACCAAAACAGGTCTAACCTGGAAGTGTGCTAACCAAGCTCCCTGATCACCCAGTTCCACCGTAACACCCGTTTCTCGAAGAGAAAATAGTAGTGGAACATGGATAGCTTTAAAGGATGCAAGTTGTCCGTGATATTTCCGACTGAGTGCATCCGCCACTACGTTGGCATGTCTGGGATGATATTCGATCGTGCAGTTATAATCACTGATGAGTTCCATCCATCTCCTCTGCCTTAAATTCAAATCGCTCTGAGTAAAGATATATTTGAGGCTTTTATGATCAGTGAAAATACGGCATTTCTCACCGTACAAGTAATGTCTCCATATCTTTAAAGCGAACACCACTGCACCAAGCTCCAAATCATGGGTAGGATAGTTTCTCTCGTGAGTCTTGAGTTGCCTGGAAGCATAAGCAATAACTCTCTCATGCTGCATCAATACACAACCCAAACCTGACAGAGATGCATCTGTGTAAATCTCAAACTCACCACTTTCGTCCGGAAGAGTAAGAACGAGAGCCTGAGTAAGACGTTGTTTCAGCTCCTGGAAACTCCGTTTGCAGTCTTCATCCCATTTAAACTCAACCCCCTTCCGAGTCAACTTATTCAAAGGCAAGGCAATCGCTGAGAAACCTTGAATAAATCGTCGATAATAGCCAGCCAGACCTAGGAAACTCCTCACCTCTGTAACATTCCTCGATTGTTCCCATGTAACTATTGCCGACACCTTCTGAGGGTCCACACTGATTCCCTCAGCAGATACTACATGTCCGAGGAAACTGATCTGGCTTAGCCAGAACTGACACTTGTTGAACTTAGCACACAGCTGTTGATTTCTCAACCTTTCCAACACTAATCTTAAATGTTTCCTGTGCTCAGCAACGCTCTTAGAATAAATCAGGATATCATCAATGAACAAAATCACAAACCGGTCTAAGTATGGTCTGAAGACTCTATTCATCAAATCCATGAATGCTGCAGGTGCATTCGTTAATCCGAAAGGCATGACACAAAATTCAAAGTGTCCATACCTAGTGCGGAAAACAGTCTTCGGTACATCTTCCTCCCGAATGAGCAGCTGGTGATAACCTAAGCGGAGATTGATCTATTACCACCAGTAAGAGCATTCCGTAAAAAGTTAGTTAGCTGACTAACTCCTCCCCCTAGACCAGAACGAACTCGACGAGGTACATCCCCACCAGCAGGATCCATAATTCTGAGAAGAAACAAGCAAGATTTAGAATAAATGAAGATTAAGGATACAACAAGAATGAAAATTACCAACTGGTAGAATAGAATCCTAAGTATGCTCTGAACTAAATAGGCTCTGATACCAATCTGACACGCCCTGACACCGATGCCCTCGGGGTATAGGGATGGTCACGTGCTGGCCGACACCCGACGGGTGACGAAAGCCATTTAATTTAAGCGAAAGCGGAGGAATGTACTAAACAAGCATAAAGTTACGAATAACACCAAACTAAGTTCAAAAGCTAATTATTAAACATAAGGATATTACACAATATGTTCAGACAGAGCATATGTCTAATACAGAGAATAAACAAAAGTTTATATAGGAAAGTGCTATTACAAATAAGTGCCAAGCAGAGAAGATATAACACGAAGTCACTGGTAGGGGAAAGCCTCGTAACTCAGATAGTAATCCTCGTTCGGTGGTCCTGAAGGGGGCGCAAAACAAACATGAGTGGACCAATTTGATATACATATAATAAAACAGTTATCAATGTACTAACCCCCAGGTTTTATGAAAACACACACACATATATATATATATATATATATATATCATGATAAACATAGGTTTTCCGAAACCTAGCATGTCGTGCAATGTCTCAAATCATAATTTTTATATAATAATCACTAGTGAATGTCCAATATAACCACCAGGCCCCATGCCGGCTCCCCATCTCTGAGCAGACAGTCAGAGGAAATAACCCCCAGGCCTCATGCCGGCTCCCCATCCCTGGTCTTAAATGCCAGAGGAAACACCCTCCAGGCCCTATGCCAACACCAAACCTTCACCCGGGATGGACCGGAATCTATCCCTACGTCCCGTAACGGAAAGGACCACTAGGTAAGTACAAAACCATTGAACATACGTACATTTGAAAGGCATCTTCATAGTATAAAGTCATCCATCATCTATACTATAAAGAAGTGTTCGAAACATATTCTAAATATCATATCGTCATCCATCAGATATTCTATAAGAATACAGGTTATAGGAAACATAGTAACAATTCAAAATAACCTCAATAGGCATGATATCTCATAAAGCATTTCATAGAACATACTCATCAAATCATGTTTTTCATGTATGCATTTCTACTATAAAACATGCATTTTAGAAGGGGTCCACTCACAGTACTTCGCCGTCGAAAACTGCACAAACTAGCGAAGACAAACACGCCACAAGAATTGCCCTAAGCACATAAAGGGGTACGTTTAGTCAAACTCTAACCAAACCACTTAATTTGGGAAAACAGACTAAAGAAACCGGTCTAGAACGTCAAAATTAGCCTAGGAGAGGTCTCGGACGAAAACCCAAAAAGTCAACGTTGACCGTTGACCGGTCAAAGTCAAAGTCAAAGTCAACGTTGACCGTTGATCGAGTCAACGGTCAAACCGGGTCAGTCAACGGGTCGCGAGTCTGGTCAGATCCAGTCAAACGGGTCAACGGGTCTGGGCTTTAAGGTTGGTCTGGGTTTGGGCTTAGGATTGGGTTAAGGGAAATGGGCTGAAAGCCCAATTCCGAACAGGCCTTAAAGCCCTGCTCTTCTGGGTCTTGGACACACGGGCCCAGGCCTAATGCCTGGCCCAGCTAAGGGTTTTGGGTCACGGGCCTAAGGCCCTTAACTAAAACGGCCCGAGGGCCTTTGGGGTTTTTAAAACAATAACAATAAAAATAAAATTAAAAAGGAAATGGGCCGGGGTTTTTGGGTTCAAGCAAGATGGGCTTAAGGCCCGTGGGTTATGGCAGGCGGCCCGAAGGGCCTTGGCTGGTCGGAGAGGAACGCTGGAGCTTCTACAGCTCCGGCTGACTACATACGCACACCCTAGGCTCCGATCTAGGTATCAAAACGAAGAGTAAGACGAGAGGAGTGCATTGGTACCTTTGGTTCGCCGTGGAACGGCCTGAGGTGGTCGGAAAATCTCTCAACACCCACGGCCTCGCCGGAGATGGGTGTGTCTAAACCGGAGCCGATCTCGTCCCAACACCCTTGGAAAAACATGAAACCTCACTCGTCATTCACAACCAAACAACATTACACTGAAAAAAATGAAGGAAATGAGGCTCACCTAGTCGGAGGGAAAGAGAAAACCTATCGGAGAAACTGGGTTTCAGTGTCGGTCTGCCTGGGTTGTTCCTGGGCTCTGCCGAGCTTCGCACACGGAGGGAGAGAGAGAGAGAGGAAAGACAATGATGGTGATGCGAGGAGGATGAGGTTCGCGGCGTCGGGAAAAGAGAGGGCTGAGAGGTCTCGGGGGAGATGAGAGGAAATAGATAGAGTGCAGAGAAAAAAGAAAGATGAAGGTGACAGAGAGAGAGACTCGGGGTAGGGGTAGGGAACAGAAGGGAGAGAGGGAGAATCGTTGGGGTGCTGCCACGTGGCAGCTGGAGGGAGTTTGGGAATCTGGATGAAAGGTCTAGATTTAGTCACAAATTAGAGGATCAAAATGAAATTTCAACATAAACTTTAGGGAAATTATGGCATACAAGATAATTAGGGGATTGGGGTGTTACAAAGATCAAGCCCCGAAGGCCCTTGAAGATCCGTTCATCAAGATCAAGCCCAAAGGCCCTTGAAGATCCGTTCATCCTCGTTCATCAAGATCAAGCCCCGAAGGCCCTTAAAGAAACCATCTGCTCATTCTAGTTCATCAAGATCAAGCCCAAAGGCCCTTGAACAAACTTCCCCAAGATTAAGCCTCGACGGCCCTTGGATCAACCGCACATCCACAAATCAACATCTTACGGAGATCGAATCAGAGGATTAAATTTGAGAGAGACTGTAACCCCAAAAAAAATTAATACAAAATATTATTTTGTACACGTGTTCTTTTCTCGTTCGTCGTCAAGAATTTCCGTGTTTACACTTTCTTTCCCTACTTGCAAGAGAACCAGACAACTGGCAACTAAATTTGTTATGTGGGGAGAAATTATGTTGAGGAAAGCCCCAGATGGGCTTTTGTTGAGATGCTTGGGTCTAGAAGAGTCAATGAGAGTAATGGTTGAGGTACATGAGGGAATCTGTGGAGCACACCAACCAATAAAACAATCTGTTAAATAAAAGAACAGTGACACGCGTAGACTTATATTAGCTTTGATTGTGAACTTCAATGCCTAACAAAGGCCCCACAAAACACCATTCAAACTAATAACAAACTTATTTTGCATAAGATCAAGCAACAAACCTTACCCGACCGGCAAGACGAGAGGAGCTATGCAAGGGACAAATCTAGCCCGAACATGACTCTACAATAAATTTTTGTCATAATCTGGATCGTTCACTTTGTAAAATATTCATCCAAATCTTAAGACGCTTTAGTATCTTTTTGTGCCATAAACAAAATGAAATGATCATGGCACCAATCAAATGGATAATTAACTGTGTACAAGTGATCTGAATTTTCAAAAACAGAAGTTAATTAACAACATAAAGAAGAAGAAGAAAAACAAAGCACACTTTGTGCAGATGATTAAAGGAAAAAGAAAGTTGATAACATTTTACATGTACAGCAGGAAAAATGATTAAAAGAAAAGAAGATTGAGAAGCAGGTGGAAGATGATTCAGTTGGATTCAATTAAGCAGAGAAGAAGCCATTGGAGGCCTCAAGACCAACTTGGCTTCTGGGCTCCTTCGCCCAATTGAAAAACTCCATCTTTTGGTGTCCAATCTTCCTCTGCAGGGTTTGAGCCAAAACCGAAACACAAGAAGCCAACTCACTCTTTAGCTGCTGGTGATGATTATCATCATCCTTTCTTCCATTTTTCACCCTTCTCTCATTCTTCACCCTTCTCTCATACTCTTCAGCTACCAAAATTTTAATATCTGCCATTTCAATCTCTCTCGCTCTCTCTTAACTTGCTCTGAAATTGTTGAGACTTTGTTGATGATTTGAGTGACGATATAATGTTGCTTGTCGGGGGCAATTATTTATAGGGAAGGATGCTAGTAGAAGTGGATAAGGCTTACAGGTTAGTGGGGGGCTCACTATTCTTACAATATTCCATTATTTTATTTATTTATTTATTTAGTGCGAGTGGTTTCATGGTTTCGTGGTTTTGGTTTCCATTTTATTGTTTGAACATTTATTTTTTGCTATATTTATAGAACTTGATTTTGATGTCATTTTGTCATCTGTAACTCAAAAGTTATTATTTTACTTTTTAAAATTCAAAATTCGTTTTACTTCGACTTGGGGACCCTCTCTTCTCCTTAAAACTCAAAAGTCGCCACTAAAACATATATGGGACCCACCAGCTAATAAGACAATAACATATGTGCCAATGAATTTAATTATAAATCTCCAATATACATTAACATTCAACAATCATAAAATATTAAGTTTAAAAGAAATTGAAGAGACGAAATAAAAAATAAAAAAAAAAAATTGATTAGCCTGGTGCACCCAAATCAAACCCACATAACAGAATTCACAGAATTAAGGTAATGTGGAGCGAATTTTGAGTTTTATAAGTAAAATGATGACTTTGAAGTTTCAGGGGGCAAATTGAGATCAAAATCGAGTTCTGAAAGGCAAAGTGAAGTAAATTTTGAGTTTTAGATAATAGAATGACGACTTTCAAGTCATAAGAGGCAAAGTAAAATTAAAATCAAGTATAGCTAAAAATTAGCCTTGTTTTAATTAAACATGTAGGGGCGGCTGTTGGAAATGTAACTAAAAGTGGGTAGGCATTGCTAAAAACCTCTAGAGGCCTAACACCTGGTGGTGTATAACAGATTTATATCACCCGATATGACATATATACACTATTTTATGTTTGACGGAAAGGGATCATCTCCGGATTCCTTCCTCCTAATCCATCAAGTTTAGAGATTTAGGTCATTGAAATTTGATCTAACGACTAAGGTTATTATAACTTTTAAAGTAGGCCCCTGTTTGTAATCGTTGGATCAAATTTCAATAGTCCGGATGCCCAGACTTGGTGGATTAAGAGGAAGAGATCCGGAGAGAATGTCTTTCCATGTTTGACTACCTCCTCAAGCATCAAATAAATTCCATCAAAAGAGTATGTATTAAGAGGACTTACATAATATGAGTTACGGTCACATGATATTTTTGTGTAATAATACATTGTTATGTGCAAGTTTTTTTGCATAACAATAAATTATAAAATCTTGATGTCACGTAACGGTGGCTAAGTTTCATGTAAATTGCTTTCTGAGCAACTCAAAGATTAGGAGTAAAATATTTAATTAGGATTAAAATAAGTCAGTAGTTCAATAAATATAAAAAAGTAATTTAGAATTATAATTGTGGGAAAAACTAATATCACTTTGAAACAAATTATAATTGTAGTTCAACACATCTATGTGTCGGATACATGCATGGGAAAATCCACAGTTTCTGTGAAACAACTAAACCCGCTAGAGCTGCAGCTACTGCCAGATCTGACACTTTCTTACATGATTCGTTAACACAATAAATAAACAATACGAAAATAATAGGTTTCGGGTCGACGCGATAACTAATTGGATCGTTATCAGGTCACACGATAAGAATAACGGTTATTAATAGGTTTACACGAGGGTAACACACGGGTAACCCATTTCGACACGTTAAGAAAAATGTTATTTTGATGATTTTAATTTTTTAAACTACTAAAAAAACTTACTATAAAATACAATAGTCCTAGTGTAACATCCCACATCGTCCAGGGGAGTGATCCTTAAATGTATATTCTAATCCCTACCTAGCACGAGACTTTTTGGGAGCTCACTGGCTTCGAGTTCCGTAGGAACTCCGAAGTTAAGCGAGAAGGGGATCAGAGCACTCCCAGGATGGGTGACCCACTAGGAAGTTGCTCGTGAGTTCCCAGAAACAAAACTGTAAGGGAATGGTAAGCCCAAAGCGAACAATATCGTGCTACGGTGGTGGAGCGGGCCCGGGAAATGGTCCGCCCCGGGCCGGGATGTGACAATTGGTATCAGAGCCAATCCCTGACCGAAAGTGTGCCGACGAGGACGTCGGGCCCCTAAGGGGGTGGATTGTGACATCTCACATCGCCCAGAGGAGTGATCCTTAAATGTATATTCTCATCCCTACCTAGCACGAGGCCTTTTGGGAGCTCACTGGCTTCAGGTTTCGTAGGAACTCCGAAGTTAAGCGAGAAGGGGGCCAGAGCACTCCCATGATGGGTGACCCATTGGGAAGTTGCTCGTAAGTTCCCAAAAACAAAACCTTGAGGGAATGATAGGGATGGCAACGGTTCGGTTTGGGGACGGAAATGCTATATCCATCCCCATAATCACGAAAAATAACCATATCCATAACCGCAAATTAACCATCGGGTATTATCCGTAACCATACCCACCGGGTAACGGATTCCTCATCGGTTAACGGGTATATCCATCTTTGTCAATACAAAAAATATATTCGTTCAATTGAGAAATTATAAGTTAGTAGATATCAATTTCGTCATTAAACATTTGATGTATAAAATGATCCAATGAATGGATCTTGTTGAGTATAAAAATTAAAACACTGATGATGTTGTCTTGTCTTTGTTATGTCCTATAAGCACCATTGAGTTTGCATTGATTTTGATTCAAAACTTTACTTTCCTACAAAATGCAACTTTTGTATTCTCAAGGTAATGGTTTGGTAAATAATAGATATACAAATATATATATATATATATATATATATATTATACTATTATATTATTTACTAATCGGATCGGATTCGGTTATGGATACGGTTTGGGGACCTCTATAACCATATCCAAAACCATAACCGAATAATATAAACGGTTTTTCCCCATATCCAAACCATACCCGAATTTTCATATCCAAATCCAATCCATTCGGGCGGTTATCCACGATTATTAGATTTAATGGTTAGAATTGCCATCCCTAGGGAATGGTAAGCCCAAAGCGGACAATATCGTGCTACGGTGGTGGAGTGGGCCTAGGAAGTGATCCGCCCTGGGCCGGGATGTGACAAATGGTATCAGAGCCAATCCCTGGCCGGAAGTGTGCCGATGAGGACGTCGGGCCCCTAAGGGGGGTGGATTGTAACATCCCACATCGCCTAGGGGAGTGATCCTTAAATGTATATTCTCATCCCTATCTAGCACGAGGCCTTTTGGGAGCTCACTAGCTTCAGGTTCCGTAGGAACTCCGAAGTTAAGCGAGAAGGGGGCTAGAGCACTCCCAGGATGGGTGACCCACTGGGAAGTTGCTCGTGAGTTCCCAGAAACAAAACCGTAAGGGAATGGTAAGCCCAAAGCAAACAATATCGTGCTACGGTGATGGAGCGGGCCTGGGAAGTGGTCCTCCCCAGGCCGGGATGTGACACCTAGTGTATATGTATATATTGTATATCAAATATATATTATTGTATTATTATTCTATACAAATTTAAAAAAATTAAGTTTTATTTGTTTGTTTATTTTTATAGTATACTATAGGCAAAGAGTGAGATTAGAAAATAATAAAACATTAAAAATAAAAATATCAAGTAATTTAAAAATGGGAACTTTCATGAAAAGGGCTTGTGCTAAGTTTATTTAACAAAAAACTATACTATAACTTTATTTAATGGGAAAAACTTAAATTTTAATGGAAAAACCCTCAAATTTTAATATAGATGACAAAAAAACTTAAATTTTAATGAAAATGACACAATTTTAATATAAAAAATTAAAAAGAAAAAAAAACCTGACGTGCAGACACTGTTTATGAAATTGAATAGTACTACGCTCACTGTTTATGAAACTGAACAGTACTACACTGTTTATAAAAGTTAACGATACAACACTATTTATGAAACTGAATGCTACTATACTATTTATGAAACTGACCGGTACTACACTATTTATGAAACTGAACGATACTATACTAATTAGGAAACTGAACGGTACTACACTATTTATTGGTCCAGATTCATAAATAGTGCATATTCTTGGTTCACTTTCATAAATAGTGCCTAGTTATTGGATCATGTTTCATAAATAGTATATTGTAGTTGGTACAGTTTCATAAATAGTATCTCATTCTTGGTCCAGTTTCATAAATAGTATAGTAAGTAGCAACAGATAAGCCAATAATCGTGAGGGGAAACTGAAATTTTGAAGTTAAATTGGGTTTTATTGATTAAATTTAAACTAGTCTCTCCAAACACATTAATCTCCAAGACATTAAACGATATGAATTACAAAAAGCAGGAATAAAATGAGTTCTTTCACATTAAGGAGCAACAGATGAGCCAATAATCATGCAAATGGTTCTCTGCAAGTGCAACTCCATGAGATTTAGTTGTGTACGTTCACAGTTCAATGCCAATGGTTCTTCCCTGATTGAAGAAATAGATAGATTACTTCCAAATATGAATGCACACATATATGTATATGCATATAAATTTGGGATTAGAGCACATAAATTTGCTGATATGTTCATTAATTATTATTTGGTGTATGGGATGGGTACTTTGACTGTCTCTGCATCATTTCCTCCATTGAAGCTTCCAGAATGTGTGGATTTGGTATGTCCTTCCGCTTCTCCAGCACAGCATGGAGTGTTCTTCTTTGGACTCTATCTGATTGCTCTGGGAATTGGTGGCATCAAGGCATGTGTTTCGTCCTTTTGGGCGGACCAATTGGATGATACAGATAAAACAGGAAGAGTAAAGAAGGGATCCTTCTTCAACTGTTTTTTCTTTTCTATTAATATCGAGTGCTCTGCTAGTCTGGGTTTAAGACAATGATGGGTGGGGTTTCGGATTTGGTATACCCACTTGTTTTTCACGCGCTTTTGATTGGATTTTTCTTTTGTGTGGTTTTTTTTCTCATGTTCTTAACATTAAATAAAGATATAGGATGACTTTTGATTAAAATGTAAAGTTTTGAAACCTTTTTCATTAGTTTTCTTTCTAAAAATACCAAACACATTAAAGATTTATAATAATTAATTCACAAGTGCAAAAAAATGTGAAAAATTAGGTAAACGCTCATGATCGCATCCTCTATGCTTTGAGGACAGATACATTGCTGTTTGAATTTTTAGAACTATACAAACCCTCATTAATTGTATTTTCAAGGGAGTTCAAAATAAATAAAATTCATAATCATTAATGTACAAGTTTGAAAAATGTAAAAGCATATATAAACGTTTGTGAATGCATCCTCAACCTTGAAACACAACTCCCTTTATTTTGCACATTCTTGAAAATTTGGTATTTTGTAGTAATGTACTAATGTTTTTTCATTAGGCTCTTCTTTTGGGTATGTAATATTTGAAAGACAAATGTGTCTTTTCATTTGGTTTTTTTGCTTTTTTTTTATGTTTTGAATTAATATCTATGTGACAATGTGGAAAACATAATACTAAATTAGTACTATATTTCCATTTTTTTGGATCAACTTATGTTTTTCATTTTCATTATTTATTGTTTTAAAATATATTTTCTTTAACGGGTAACGAGTCTGATCATATTACCTGATAATATTAACAAATCGATTTCGGATCAGATTATATTACCTGTTTACTTTAACTAGTGTTACACGACACGACCCGTTAAGATATCAGATATGTCACGAAAACGACATGAATGCCAGGTTTAGCTACTACTACTTTTTTTCTCTTACCTCTCCAAGGGGAAAAAAATTTAACTAGACGACACTATTGAGTCCATCATTAGTTAGGTATTGAACTTAACATAAATATAATACTTAATTTATATCAAATGAAGAGGAAATATCACTTTTTATATCAAATGAATAGGAAATATCACTTACATCGTAATACTAATTAATCTCTCTTAAACATTCGAGCATGAATAAATTGAGTTTATGCCCTAAATTACGGAAAGATGAAGAAGTTTAAACAAATTAGCACTAAGTTATGGAAAATCACCCCTCTAATCTCGTATAAGCAATATTGCCTACAGGATTTAGTTCCGCGTTTTCAAATGCTACGGGACATTTTTGGGAAGAGAAGTGTCGCTAAAACTAAAGCTAAACTGATTCTCTAGAGGGCACAGTTTCAGAATACTGTTATGCAAAGGCACTTCGGACTTGTAATTTTTATTGCTTGCAAATGGAAGAAAAATGGAAAAACATAAAACCATAGATAACATAAGCAGTAAATATGTTTAGCACAAGATAGCATTCAGTCACTCCCCCAAACAAAGAAATGCGAGAAAGTTACCGCGTACTTTCCTTACGGCTTGAAAACATCAATCCTATACATGTTAGTTACTTTGAGATTATCCTAATCTTGATTTCTTACACTGAAAAAAGAAAGGCAGTACCATTTCACATATTCTCGTACAAAAATTTACAAATATAACTGAACAGGAAGAAATGGCTACGAGACAATCAACCCTTTTCGGATCAAAGTGAATGAGACTCAGAAGTCATATAGGAAAAAGACTTGACTCACCAAATGCAGAGGCAGGCATTCTTTCTCAATATCATGTTATTTTGGTAAACAGTAAACAAGCCCTCTTCATGTCTATAATAGGCCAAGCGCTTTCAGCTGCTGAATATGCTCAGGTGGGAGAGGAGGGGCAGACCAATCAGATCCTGTCATCTCACCATCAACATCCTCGACAACATATTCCTACACGATTAAGCAAACTTTTTCCAATAAAGATCCGGTAGACAATATCCAGTATCATTACCACATACAGAAATGATAAATTGTTTATCTAGTTTTTAGTACACAAAAATCTGTTTAAGCCATTACGGATTTAAGTAGACCACTAATTCATCATCAAAACAACTCATAGATCAAGCTAAGCAGATGACATAAAAGCTTCCACAGCTAAGCATGCCTTGTTCCAATAAATGGGCCAAGAGGACATGATCGACATCATAATCTAATGGAACTTGGAAGCGCATCTTAAAATTTATAAGCAAAATAAGTGCTTGACTAAACAATAAAACTTTTGACAGGCCTATAATAATACAATTATGTCCCAAAGCCTAGTGCTTTAGCAAAATTTGATTTAAACTGAGGTTTAATTGCAACATGTGCGGGTAGATGCAAAGTTTGATCATGTTTCGCTAAGAGAGTATAGTTTTAACTACACTACTTCTCATTGATGACATGGGTTACCATGCGATAATGTTTAGCCTGCTATAGATGTCCCTCTACTGAACTCAACTACAATTTGGTGGCCTTAGTAGTTAAGGAAAACAATTCAAGAAAAATTCAAGAACGACGTTCAGTCATTGATCTTTTACTTCTTGGTTTAGTGCATGATGAAATGGTAATCTGTAATCAGTGTCTACACTGTATATCAACATGACCTGAAAAACCAAATATAAAAGTAAGGTCCCTAACTCACTTTTGTCAGCATCCTTTTTGCAAGTATATGATAATGCCGCTGCCAAATCCGTTGTCCAACCATTGTAGCTACCAGGACACTGTAGAATATCCCAATCACAGTAAAAAGTCCCAGTACAATCAGAGCCATTATAAATAATATTGGTAGCCCTGCTTCACCAGCGCCTCCCAAGCAACCACATTCACCTGCCATACTTGCACAACTTCCCCAGCATGTAGTACAGTCGGTCCACATACAAAGTGTTCCAGGTAAATGACAGTCTGCGCACACACTGCAATGGTTGTTCAAAATTAAGTTTCCTCATCCAAAAATTGATTTCAATGAGCAAACACTAGATTGTCATGTGAACTAATGCATCATAAGGACAACATATCATATTATGCAGATAAAAGGAGTGGACAGATGTAACACAAAAAGGCCTCCTTTGTAACTTTGTTAGAGAGGATTGGCTTGGATAGGACTATTTACTATATTGAAGGCATTTTAAAGGAAGAAATGGATGACAACTTTCATATTTTGTCCAAGTTGAAAGTTACTCGTGAAGGAAAGATATCCCTACTAATCTCCACCAAGATGGTAGAATTAAAAGGACAACTTTTCTTCATGAGTAATCTTCATCTTGGACAAAATAAGGAAGTTTTCATCCATTTTTTCATTCAAAATGCCTTTACAAAATGCCTTTGATATAGTAAAGGCATTTTGATTAGTCTTACCCAAGCCAATCCTCTCTAACAAACGAGGCCTAAGTGTCTGGGATGTGATATATTATAGAGTATCCAACTATTCATGCAGTAAACCAAAAGGAGCAAACAAAAGAAAATTGAGTTGATGCCATCAGGTATTGAGTCAAATTTTCAAACATTGTTGGAATTGTAGAAAATGCATATAGATGATAGATAATTACAAGTACAAAGTTTGGTACTATGAATGAAACCTATCTGCAGTAAATAGAAAGTCAACAAAAAGTCGTGGTACAAGATATTAAGTGAAAAAAATTATAAATAAATAAATAAAAAACATATTAGTAAAGTGTAATATATGTAAGGAAAATACATTTCCTCATTTGCCAATGAAGCAATTGGAATGAAAAGGGACAAAGGAACAGAAATTCGACAATCCAGTATATGCATGCATGGAATCAAATGTCAAAATTTTCAAATCTATATAATTATTAAGAGAATCCTCCATATCAACCAATGAGGGTGAAAAAAAAAATGCCCTTGAATTATTTTAATTTGAATAAAATAAATCCAATGTGTTCAAGGGAGAAGGATGATTGTCACAAACAATACAGAGCACACCTGAAAAATCTAAGAGTTGCTTTGGTTTTAACTTTTAACTTGGTTTTATTATCCATGCATCGATATCTTACAATCACAAATTCTTCAGGGTAAATACAAAAGGGAATTGTTATTAGCACTCCAAAAATCCAATTGTGTACTCCAAACTTACCATATTAGAAAGGAAAATACAGTTACGAGGAGTGCACAATTAGATTTTTGGAGTGCCAATAATAGTTCCCATACAAAATCTTAATACATTTAAGAGGTGTAATATGACCACGTAAACAGCCTGTAGAATTAAATCATGTGTACCAACTGGGTTAAAGATTTCCAAGTGTAGACTTATACCCAGGCTGACAGCAACAAAGGCATAATTCACGACATGGCTGAGCCAAATCATTGCGCACTCTACGGTCATAACAAGTAATGAAGCAGCCAGACAACCCAAGCAAAGCGAAAAACAACAGAGCTCCTGCAGTCAACAATATAAGTATGTAAATTACCAAAACCAAAAAAGAGAAGATTAACCCAGAGAACAAAGGAGCAAACATGTACTCTACCATTATGCTAAATCTACATTTCAATATTTGAATCAGATGATTACTAATTCCCAAGCTAAAGAACTGAAAAGTTATAAAAAAATAAATAAATAAAAAAAAGAGTTGCAGCAAAGATTTCATCGTGGTCAAAAGAAACATAACACTATCTTTGCTATTTTTTTTCTTTTTACTTTCCAGAACCTTAAGAGAAAGATCTCCAACAGAAACCACTTAAAACATATACTCCTTGTGGTCAAAGGTAGCAATGAGACTCCATCCAAACCAGCTGCCATAGGTCACGATTCCTACACAAACTTCCATGGGACACAATTTATAAGCCCACAACCCTAAAAAGCTTCCCCAAAATCAGAGAACCAGAGTAAAATGTAGAAATACTATGTATAAAACAATGGTAGTGTTGTGCAATGTATTAAAAGCGTGAGGCATGGGCGAGACGTCCGAGGGATAGCCCAGCCTAGGCATGAGGCGAACACATATATTACATTAAAAAAAAAAGATTATTAATCAATAATCACCCTGAGCACACACATATATTATAAATACATATACACACACATATATATATATATATATATATATACATATATTATATTATATATATAAAATAGATGATGAAAAGCACAATGAGCACACATATAACAATGCACGCAAACAACACACACATCCATTATATAAAAAAATAAAAATCAGAAAAAAAGGCAGAGAGATGCTAGTGCAAGGAAGAGGTATGAGGCAGTTAAAACCCTACCCAAAATTTGGGTTTGGGAGTGTAAAAAAAGAAAAAAAATCCCCTGAGGCGCGCCTAGGCGGCTCCGGCGACACCTTCCGGCACCTTCCGCCCACTCCTACAAAACAGAGGCGGCAACCCTCAAGCCCAGCCTCACAGGGCACCTAGGCGCGCCCTGAGGCGAGCCTTTTAGAACATTGGTGTTGTGAGAGATAACTATGCTTCATACGAGAAAAAAGATTTATCCGAGAACACAATTTAACTATCATGAAATTTTTGTTATTCTGTGCAACAAAGATCGAGATACCACAACAAAATGCTAATGTCATTATTTAACAGCACAGTGTTCAGCCGATCATTTATCATAAGTCTGTAACCCAGTAACACACCACTAAATCTATTACCCCTTCAGTTTGTATCTTCCTCCCGTGAAGGTCTTGAAGACCCCCTCACTCTCTGTATTTCTTTTAGCCCTTTCTTATTGGGATAAAACTTCTCTGGTTTAAAGATGGCTACAGAAAATATCAATAGACTACGTTTGCGAATCTTCATTATATATTTCCTGAACTTTAAAACATCAAATTGATCTGTAAAATTCAGAATGGCTACAAACACAACATTAATTTGTAAACAGAATCCTGATGAGATCATGAGTTTCGGAAACCATTTCATCAGCAAACATGAAAGTGAAGTGAAACGAATCCATGTGCTTTCATCTGGGAACAAAAATATTCACTGTTGTCACACCAAAATGTCAATCTTTCAGTCAGCAACTGTTCAACAGCTGGAGACGAAAATAAAGTTGATCACGCGTTTAATAAGGTCATCATATCTAATCTCCATTCTATCACCTCTAAAAAGAAAACGTTTCTGTATTGACACAATAACAAATGAGACATTTTAACATGTAGTACTGTTATTTCCGAACTTATTTTTATATGAATGATCCTTGATTAGTGTTTTAGCACCAAAACTAGACCCACTAATCCTATGGCCCTTACCCAGTTACTTTTCGAGGACCATAATATCCTCTCAGCTGCTTTGATCAAAACATAAGAGTGCTTGCATGGTAAATAATGATTTAAATTGGAAGCAAGACTGTAGTGGGCCCTGACGGCCACAGTTTCTTATACAATTGCAAGTGCTAGTGCCTAATCAAGTACACGTCCATGAAAAATAAGGATAGAGTATAAAAAACTCAATCACATGTTTACTAATGACTTTTTTTTTTACTATGTAATTTCAATCTCATTTGCATAAAGACGTGACAATAAACGATGATATTTTTGAATTGCAACATCAGTGTATCAGTGCAATTAATGCAAATCTAAAGTAATCTTAGAAGATCTTCCTCTTCTTTTTTTCTGAACAATCTGATGAACATGTTCATCTAAAAAAACTTGATCACAAAGACATAGATATAAGTCAGTTAACAAACAAAGAGAATTCAGGCCAAGGTGCCATAATAATTTTGTATGACCCAAAATCAGAATCGCATACACCATAACAACATTTATCACTAATTATTTCTCTAGCATAAGCATTTACATTATAACTTGAGACTTTACCACATATATAGTAGAAACTAAGCTCGCTGTCAAAACCCCATGCAAGACGAAGCCAGAATTGCTGGAAACCATCTATTAAATAAGCCAAATAGGCCAATGAAGTAATCACCTGTACAATGAACAAAATGTTTAGATATGCAAATCATATGCAAACTATCACAGCAAAACAAAGCAACTAAAAGAAAAAACAAATGACCTACAAGCTGAACGGCCAGAAATATAAATATAATGTCCCTCGTCACAAAGAATCGGAATTTCAAGGTTCGCCATTTTCTGTCCGCAACAACATGAACTCTCAAGTGATAAGCAGCCTTGCAGGTTGTACAATGAGCAAATGCAAACCCTTCCTGAAAAAGTTAGATACGAAAATCAGATATCATTTGGAGAAACCTAACAAAAAGCCCAACACCAACATGTGGACAGACGTTGCTAATTCGTCTTCGATAAATCATACACATTATGCAAAGACCAATTAAAGCCCATTTCCGAGGTCTTCAAATGTGGTCTTACTGCAACAATCTAAAACTGACTGAAGTAGTCATCAACAAGGAAAACGAAATTAATTTTCTACGCATGCAAACCACACTGCGATCAGTATCTTCTTAACAAACAGCTGGCAAGTGGCAACAAATCATGACAACGCAAGCCTAACAAGATCTCGAATCCATTTCAACATGCCAGACAACCAGAGACATTAGGGTTGATGGGAACTTCTCTTCAAAAGAATTCGTTGCATACCTGACTACAACAAGGACATTTTGATGTCCATACACGACACAACAATCTAGATTCTAATTTATGACCTTTGCTTGTCATTGGATTTGCATTCTATTATTATTATTTTTTTGTAAGAATGATCAAGAAGTAATTATTTACGAAAGAGTAGACAGATGGGAATCATGGGATCACTAAGCGTGCATTTGCATGGAAAACCACAACATGGTGTTATATGCACTGAATTGAAAAGAGAAGACCAAAAGCAAAAAAATAGAGATGGCAACAAAACCTTTACAGCTCTCCAATGATCCAAACACTCCCGGTGGACATACTTGGAAGTCCCTTTGCACTTGCACGGAGCAATGAAGTCCCTGCCTGAGTGGAAAAATCACACTATAAGCTTCTAATACCAAACTCTAAGCATTTAAAAGGGACCCACAAAAAGAATCATGATTTTACACAAAAATTCGAAATACATTTGAACTTACGAAAAAAAAAATTAGAATTGTGCAACATTTCCAATTGCAAGACACGCTGATTAGGCTGGTTGACTTGAAAAAAAAATTAGAACTTGGCAAAAACCAATCCTATAGAAAATCAAATCAATTGGGTGAGCGAATAAGTGAAGTGGAAGAGAAATACCATCACTTTCAAGGCAAATTCGGCACTGGATTTGTTCGCCAGGGCCCGCCTCGAGGTCGATCTCGCCAGGCTCGGTGATCTGCTTCGGAGGGATGAGAGGCGAAGCGTCCGAGTGATCGGCCATCGAATTAATTTAGAGAAATGGGTCTCTTCAGTTTCGAAAATGTAAGTATTGCATTGAGCCAAGCCCTAATTGATTTCCCCAATTTCTGTCTGTTGCTCCTCGCTCTACATCTATTGATTGTTGAATGGTCGTAGGGCTGGTTTGGAACTGGTTTTGAAAAAAACCGTACTGCTTTGAAATAAAGCAGCGGACTGGTAAACTTTTTTGTAAAAGTACTTTTGAAAAAAATAAGTAATATTATAGTGTTTGGTAAACTTTTATGTAAAACATATGTGAAAAAAATCGGTTTTTCAAAGATGGGTTTTGCAGCTTCTTGTTTTTGGTTTTTTTTCATCCAAAACTATGAAAAAAAGCTGACACTGAATGTTTACCAAACACAAAAAAGCTCCCAACTTTTTTTTATACCAGTATTTTTTAGAATCATCTCAGTACCAAACCATGCCTCATTGCGACAAGAGATTTTTCAATGTTCTCGCAACACAGATACGTTCTATGTTACCAATGGGTATGTCAATTTTTTCTATCAAATTCTTAATTGATGGCTGATGTAGTATTTTGAAACATGATGTCAAATTTCTTTATATTTCAACTGGTATGTTAATTATTATTTTACTATTTTAAAGGGCCCACTTTAAAATAAAATAAACAGTAAAATCATTTTTTATAGCTTTAACTTGTCATGGATTATGGGCCCCACGAATTAAAAAAATAATAAAGTAGAAATGAAGGGAGCGTCAAAATTGACCCCTGAGGCCTGGCTGCCATTCCAGGTCAGCTAAACAACTGTTCAGTTGGAGCAATATTTGCTGCCAAAAGTGATTAGTTGGCATTCCACCTAAGATTTGGCATCTCCTTTAGAGATGGTATTAGGGCAGTTATTTATTCAAGTGTAGTTTTACTTGTATAATGACACATATGTATGCATTCATGTTTTAGTCATACTCAGAAGAAAAAAATTGTTATGATAATTGGAGGAGACAAAAGAGCATAAGCAAAATTTGACCCTCGTTTGGATGCATTTCCTATTTGCTTTCTTTTTCATATTTTTAGGTTCCATCTCCGTGCTACATAGATTATTAAGGTGCTTTAATCGGGGATAATGCATCGAAATTGTTCAGGAATGGGGAGAAAAATTTGATTCTTTCTTTCCTACTATGCTCACCTACACAAACACAATTCTTTCTTTACAATAATGCTCACCCACAGACCTAAAAATGAGGTCATGTCAGGACCAATTTAATTAAGACCGTTAGATTAATCTAAATATAGATAGAGTTATAAGCTTAAATCTTTGATTCATAAAATTTTGAGAAACTAACCAAAAACCCTCAAAAACTTCCATTTAACCATCAAGACATAGAATTTTTATAAATCCCATAATACCCATCATACCAGACAAAAGCATTCCCTACATTCCCTACACTACTGGAAATGGTCCAAGGAAATAAAGCAACATGCAGAACATGCAGCAAGTTCACGTGGCCATTATTAGAACAAAAGCAAAAAGAAGACAAATAATTCAGTCCACGTTTTAGAAACAGTGCTGACAATTTCAGCAGATTCAGAAATAGTGGAAGCAAAGTGACAAATCATCGAGAAAAAGTTGACAAGTACCCATGGAGATGTCCACACCATTTATTTTGTAAAGATTTTTTGTACGGTAGTAATCTCATTCATATATATAAGAAAGGCTTTCCTTCATCGTAACGACCCACAACTACTACACCTACAAACGAAGCCTTTAGAGCTTTTAGCCTTCTTGCTCCCTTTGCTTACTTCCTTGTAAACACTTATCATTGTGAACATTTTATATATCAATAAAAGTTCAAGTGTATATATTCAAAGAAGTATCTAGTCTTAAGTAAGTTTTCTTTTTTCCTTTAGTGTGTTTGTTTAATAGACTTCCAGTTTAAAGTAGGGAAACACTATTATAGTTATATTATTAACCTGCTAAACTGACGATCATACTTTGTTCGTGCACTCTATTATAGTTGAATGTTTTCCATACAAATAATTGGACATTAACGAGGGTACATCTGAAATCTTCGTACCTTTAAGTTCAACCTTTAAGGCCTTATACATGCATTGTGAGTTGTCGTCATGCTGAAACATGTCGAGTTCCACGTGCAAGGTTTTATGTCTAGTTGTTATAATGGTCATCCGACTATTTAACCTGGGTTTGTTGTCCGAATTTGGTATCAGAACCAAGTTTAGCATTTTAATTGTATAATTAATAGTAAAGTACCTTGACGACGGAAGTCATCAACACAATTGATATCACACACTTGTTTAATTTTGTATGAGCACTGCATATTATTGTCTTTGTAGACCTTGTCAACCACAGTCACCAAAAATTTATAGTCCTAGACATCCAACCATAACTAGTATAAAGAGAAGTCTAGCATATATTTCTAAAAGAATTAGCAAGACTTTGAAGAAGTAGAAGTTTTATCTTGATTATCTTGAACATCCTTCATTTATTAGTAAATATAAGAACACAGAAGTGCATCATAACATATTAGAAGCAAAAAGAGCAACATATCACACTCTAGAGACTTTGAGAGAAGAAAAAGAGTTTTGAAGAATCAATTAGCCATAACTTTAGAGAAAGATAGTTTGTAGTTTATGATAGATTACCTTAATTTAGAAATTATTGAACCACAAAAAAGAAAAATCACTTTAGACAAAAAAAAATTAGTTTGTTATTTTCCATTACTACAACAACAAAGCATTTTCCCACTAAGTGGGTCAGCCATATGAATCTTAGAAAGCCATTGCGCTCGGTTTTGTGTCACGTCTTCCGTTAGATCTAAGTACTCTAAGTCTTTTCTTAGAGTCTATTCCAAAGTCTTTCTAAGTCTTCCTCTACCCCTTCGGTCCTAAACCTCTGTCCCGTAATCACATCTTCTAACCGGAGCATCAGTAGGCCTTATTTCACTTGTCCAAACCACTGTAACCGATTTTCTCTTATTTTTCCTAGAATGTCAGCTACTTCTACTTTACCTCGGATATCCTCATTCCTAATCTTATCCTTTCTCATGTGCCCACACATCCAATGAAGCATTCTCATCTCCACTACACCCATTTTATATACGTGTTGATGCTTCACCGCCCAACATTCTGTGCCATAAAGCATTGCCAGCCTTATTGTCGTCTTATAAAATTTTCTCTTGAGCTTCAGTGGCATACGACGGTCATACAACACACCGGATGCACTTTTGCACTTCATCCATCCAGCTTGTATTCCATGGTTGAGAGTTTGTTATTTTTCGTTAAGAAAACATAATCATATTTTGTATAAAGAGGAAAATCCACAAGCAAATAGTATTGTTGATCTTATTATTAGTCAAGCAAAAAATATAAAATTAGAAAATAATAAGTATAATTATTTACTAAACCAGTTATTAGAATATTTTCAGAAAAATTCTATAAAAACTAATAGACAAAACTTGGATTATATTAATGTAGACATGCAAATTTCTGTGAAAATAAATGATCACCAAACACATTAAATTTTGGCATGCGAGAGCTTACATGGCATGCAAGGGGCTTACGTGGCATATAACTCATCAAGACCGGACAAGTCATCAAGGATACATGTCAACAATTGGCGGAGATTAATATTTGATTTTAATTTAGATTAAACAAATTAATTAATTTAAATCAAAGTAAATAGAAATGCCAAATTGGCAAGATTGATTATTTGATTTTATTTTAGATTAAATAATTGATTTATTGATTGATTGATGGAAATAAACCACGAACCAAGCTACAAATCAAGTCCAAATTCACCCATAAGCAAAGCTTGGGAAGTCTATAAATACAAGACCGCAAGGCAAAGGAAAGGGATCTAGTGTGGAGCCAAAAATAATCAAGAAAATTATGAAGGTGACATGTGGACTTTTGGGTAAAACGAACAAAATTACCCTCAAGGCACACTGGGATTCCCACGTGCATGCAACGGACAATAACGGCTCAATCAAGGAAGAGTCAAAGGTGATCAAAATGGTATTTATTCAAATCCCTCTTATCACTCCTCATCAAATCCTTATTAAAAAGGTAACTCCTAATTTTCCTATTCAATTTAGGTTTAATTGCCAAGTTAATTGCAAGATATTATTTCACATAATATCTTGCAATTATGCCCACAATTTGACCATATATGGCCAGCCCCTATTCTCCAAATAAGGCCGGTCACTCACTCTGAAGGAAAAAAATTGTCATAGCTAAGAACATGTGAGAACATTTGAACACTTAAGCAAACTAATAACACTTAAAGTAGGCATGCATTCAAAAACAATTCTAAAAAAAAAATGACTTTCAAAGCCTAGTGAATGGTGAACCACAAGACTCTTTAACAACATTAAAGAGAAGGAAGGATTTTGAGATTCATTACCCTTGAAGCTCATCCTTGTTTACACAATGGATTCACCCAAGTGCAAGGCCTTCAAGTCACCTCCTAGCTCCTTAGATCTTCCTTGTGATTTTCTTCCTTTTGATACTCCTTTGCTCCTCAAGGATGTGAGGAAATGATCTCCAAGAACACTAAAGGTTTAGTGTCTTTAAGTTTCCACACCAAGGATGAGGTGTGAAGATGAAATGGATGACTTAGATGAAGAAAGATTGCTAGCTATCATTCCCCTAAGTGGCCGGCCTCTATAGAGAAAAAGAGAGAAAAAGTTTCTCTTCTTTGCCTAAAAAAAACCCTAATGAAGGAATGGCTATAAAGTTGCCTTTATACCACCTCACAAGTGAGTGGCAAACTTGAAATAAGTCAATCAACTCACTCTCCCTAAGTGGTTGGTTTTAGCTTTGTTTTTGGGCTATTTTTCCATTTAGTTTTAGTTGTCACGCAACATAAACTCAATGAGCCTTATGGACCAAAAACCCTTTTTGGGCCCCATAACCCGAAACTAACTTAAAAGGTCCAACATGAACCTTTCGTATAATTAATTAACTATTTAATTAATCTTAACCATTCTCAATTAAACCATTTAATTGCTTATCCATCTCTTTTATATCTTCACATTCATCCTTACTCGATGTACGATCTATTAGGTTCCATTTAGCGAGGCAGCGGGCGATTGTTACTCTTAACGATTGATTGTGAATTGAAACAACATTTCAATTCTCCCTTTGATGAAGATTAGTGTTTGCTAATCTTCAGGGCTTCCACAAACCATGAGTGACATCTAGCAATATGTCATGGCTACCCAAGCTAAGTAGAAGTGGTTGGAGAACCTATCTAGTTACAATTACAATGCAATACAGTCATTCTCTAATACAATACTCTTAATCACATTGTTTGAGTGATAGTTTGTTTCATGTCTACTATCCAATGTGATACTTCATATCTCAGAGTATTCTTCCTCCACCATGGAAGGTTAGAGATCCCTTGTTGTGCATTCATATGCCTACATGACTAGATAGCTTGATCACAACAATGCCGTGGACACTCTCGATGGAATGCCTTTGACATGATCAAAGATCAAGGACCGAACCATTAGACATCTATGATGCCTCAGGTCAAAGGACTACTTTGCATATTGCAACTTACGAGTTCTTACACGACATGTATGTTTGAACTCCTTTTTTATCGTCGTTCAGTGTACTCAATTACCTTTTGAGCACTTATGTGTTTGTCTCAGTGTCCAACACTAAATGACTTGAGACTAGTCATACTCACGCTTGAGTTAACATAACACATACTAACCTTAGCGAACTGTCAATGCCCAATTGGCAATCCTATGGCTAGGAACGTTTTAGGAATGAACATAAAAGAAAGGTCTCGTTAATCTAACTTACTTAGATCACTTCTCTCTTAGATTAAATTCATTCCTTAGATTCCCTTATTGCTTAAACACATAATACAATAAATAATAATTAACAATAAGCTTTGCCCTCCATTAAACATATAAGTTTAACACAATAAGTATTCCAAAAGCTATTACATCAAATGAGTGGCTTTGTGGGCATACTTCCAACACACTCCCCTATACTTCCAACACACTCCCCTATAAATAGCTCTATTCTCCCACTAAAATTCCAAGCCATTCTCTCCCCAAAAATTCCCAAACACATTCTCTTTCAAATTTCTAACTTTGGCACCGAAGATTATTTGGCCAAAGCCAACCCCCCCCCCCCCCCCCCAAATTCATTGCGGGAGCATAAGGCTTTTGGCCTTAATCTTAGATGTTATTATATTGCAGGTGCATTTTCATCAAAAGAGAAGGCGGCGGAAGTTTGCATCCACAAATTGGTGCTTTCATTGAGAGTTTGATTCACACGCTCGAAGAAGATTCTCGCATTCAAAGTTTCCAATTTCTCGTTCATTTGTAGATTTTTCTTACATTCTTATTCCTAGATTTTTTTTTATTTTTATAAAGTTCTTTGAATAAACGTAAAAGAAAAGTACAATGACTAGAAAATTCGAAAACCACAATGAACATAACTTCCTATGTTCAAGGATTTAGACCAAACGATGAAGATCGAGGCATAGCCCTACCACGACGATCCATGAGGCTCAACACGACGGCTAGTGAAGTGGCACCATCCCCACGAGGCACCATTATGGCAGCAACCACCGTAGCAGACCTTGGTGAGCCCACGAACCACAAAGAGTAGGGAGCAGCGAGGCAGCCACAAGCCCAGGCCTACGCCACTGTGCAGCAGCAAGAGCAGGCACCAAAGGTAGCCCAAGCCGCTGCGCTAATAGTGCATGCCCAAGCCCTGCATACCTCCACTTAGCGCACGGCCTAAGTTGTATAAGCCCAGCGCGAGCCCAGTGCGCTCCCGAGCCGAGCCCAGGCCCAAAGCCTACGCGCGTCGCCCGCAGGGCAGTTCACACACATAGCCCTCTTAGCAGCCCAAACCGGTCCAAGACCTGCTCAACCGTCCCGACTTCAGAATTCTGGGCCGATGATTGAACTAGGGGTATTTTCACCTCATTTTTTTTGCAGATTTGGCATATCCCAAATCAAATATTACGCCCGGAATCCATTACACTTTCACTACTCAAGGAGACGCATACTGTTCAAGCTTTTCTAACCTAAATGGTGAATAACATTTGTCCTGACAAGTCATAGAGTTGACAAGCGCACTTGCGCAGCAAACAACCTTGGTGAATTAGGTCTTGCAATGCACCGAGATGCAGCGTGGCCCTAGACGAGGTGTCCCGAAGTAGGACAAGGGCAGACGACGAACCTCTCCAGTAGCGTCCCAGCAAGCAGCCCCTCGACCAACCACGAACCAAGCGTTCGGGAAGTGTACACTCCTAACTAGGCCTGCGAGATATCATATACTCTCGTTTTTGCGCACGAATAAGCGTGCACTCTCTGCTAGGCCCATGGACGAACATACATTCACGGTTGAGGCCACACTTTGATAATCAACATGAGCAACTTTCCAGGTGAAGTGTTCATTCGTGACTAGGCCTGCAATAAGTATCCTTCACCTCACATCGAAGTAGGCAACATGACAGACGAAGAGAAGCAGTCACTTAATCCGGCTTAAGTTCAACTAGCAGCCTGCGAGAAATTCGCTCGCCTGCTAGGAACGTACCACATGCATCGCAATCATGGCATAGACGAGTCGAACACATGGAAAAGCAGCCTAGACCAGCAGGTCACGACTAAGGGCAACTGAGAGCTCCACTACCCCAACAAAGGCAAATTCAGGAAGAAGTAGAGAGGTTTTTTACCGAGTGATTGCTCGATTTCCAACGCAACGAGGTCACTGACGAGGCACTACGACGTGACATGACTAACATAAGCAGGTCATATTTCATGGATGAGATCGAGAAGGCAAAGCCTCACGCAAGTTCAGTATACCGCATTTCACATCCTTCAAAGGGGATGAAGACCTAGAGAGACACCTAAAATACTATCGAAGCGCAATGATCCTTTATTGAAATAACAACGCTCTCATGTGCAAGATATTCGCCACTACTTTACAAGGCGTGGCACAAGATTGGTTCCACACCCTGCCGTCATAATCCATCTGGAGTTTCGATGAGCTTTCTTTGGTTTTCACCAAAGAGTATTCATCCTACCGTTCGATCAAGAAGAAGTCCGACCATTTGTTCAATGTCAAGAAGAACCCAAAGAAGTCGCTCTACGTCTATGTGAAATGGTTCAAAGCAGAGAAGGCAAAGATAGTCGGATGCAATGACTCGATAGTAAGTACAGCCTTCCAAAAAGGACTCCTAGCAGACCACCCGCTATTTGGAGAATTGATCATGAAAAAAGACCTAACTCTGGCAGACTCTTTCGCTGTGGCAAAGAAGCATGCACTTTAGGATGAGGCTCGGTGAGCAGACAAGGTACCCGATCAGCCTTGAAGAGAATTGGCAGTAGCTCAAAAGAATGAGGATGGGAAGCAGTACAACAACAAAAGCAGGCAGGATGCTAAACGTAGAAACCGTTCCCGTACTAAAAGAAGCTCGATGCCCAAGAACTACTCTAAGTTCTCGATCCCGATCTACCAAGTCATCTATGACATCAAGAACGAACAATGGTTCAAGTTGTTGAAACAATTAAAGGAAGATGCCTCCAAGTTGGACCACACCAAGTACTGTGCATTCCATTTAGGTCCCGACCACACAATCGACAACTACTACACTTAGAGGAACTACCTAGTGAAGCTGGTGAAAAAAGGCAAGGTCGATAAATACTTGGACAAGCCAGCTACGCAGCTGTAAACAAGAAAATTATGTAACGAATGAAACAAGAACACATGTACAAAGTAGATTTGTATTGATGAATTTGTAGGGTTACAATCTCTGTTTACAATTTTCCTTCGATTCAGTCTTCAAATTTGATGTAGATGCATATGTTGTTTATCCAAGGGTTGAGATGACTTGATCTCGGACGAACGATTGAACGATTGCTTCAAGTTTAGAGCTTGAAACAATGTGTGGATAGTCTTCACCTCAGGTTTAGGGCTACGTCAAAGGTGATGTTGATGTAGGACTTTATTGATTCAAGGGTCTTGTCGACTTGATCTTGAATTGAACGTCGTTACAAGTTTTGAGCTTGGAACAAAGTCTTGAAGGAATCGGCACAAGTGCTTATTAATTCTTTAAGGGAATGCTTTAACTTTGGTCGAAAGAAAGCTTCGGCTTTGGTTGTACATTCTTCGAAGAGAGCTCTGGCAACGTATTAGTCTTCAAAAATTTTGCAAAGGTATTTCAATGTAGAAATTGTCGACCTTTATGCTTGTTTGAGGACCTTGTATTTATAGACTTCTCAAAGCTTGCCTTTGGATGGATTTGGCTTTGATTTCTGTCTTGATTCGTCCATGGGAGAATTTAGGCATGTTTTGTGTCTTTATTTCAGCCACTTTCCTTTGCTTGGTCGAAATCTATAGGGCTTGTTACCTATTTTGTGAGCAATCTTCAATTCTTACTTGTTTTGTGAAGATGCTTGAGCTTTCGTTTTGGTTTTGAGAGATTTTGGACCCCTTGCCGATTTTAAGAGATTCTTTCCCTTTTGCCGAATTTTAGGAATGCTTTTGAGCTTCATTTGCTTGATTTGTGCCATATGTCATTGATGACTTGTCCATTTTTGATGAGTTATATGCCATGTGGAACTTTGTGATGCATTATTTGCATGCAACAAAATTTATATGTCTACAATAGCCTAGAAGGAACGCAAACGCCAACGAAGAGCTGCCAACCAAGCTAATTCGGATCAATGACATCTTCCCCAAATCCGAGCACTTGGGGGCCACTAACAATTCCAAGAAGAGGAAGATCCAGCAGGCTCTATTAGTCTTTCAGGTCCAGGTAATCAACACCCAACCTGGACCCATTGTTGGCTTGACCGAGCAGGATGCTGAAGGTGTTGACTTCCTACACGACGACGCACTAGTGGTATCTGTCCAACTAGCGCACGTTATAGTCGATAGAATGATGGTTGACAACGGAAGTGCAGTCAACCTACTTCAGCTCTTAGTAATTTAGAAGATGGGCCTGGAAAACACAATCATACCCCGAGCGGAGGTACTCACTAGATTTAATAGACACACCTCGACTGCAATCGGCAACATTACACTTAACGTGAAAACACCGCCAGTTGTCTCAAAGTAGATGTTCACGATAGTAAGTGACCCATCTCCCTACAATGGGATTCTAGGGCGACCTTGGCTGATAAAGCTGGATGCCATAACCTCCGTCAAGTATCAAAAAATTTGATTCCGCATCCTGGGAAAAGGAGTCGGAGAAATCAAGTCTGACCAGGCCACATCTCGATGATGCACTGTGCAAGTACTGAAGGAATAAAAAGAGAAGACCTTTACCCCCATAGAGGCTATCGAGGTCCAAAGGGATGATGAAGCTACCAAATAGCAAGTACAGCAGACAAATTAAGAAGATGATGTCCAAATCAACGCGTTAGCAGACAAAATAAGATGGACACCCAAAGAGGACGCCGAGCACATCATTCTTGATCCCTAATCCCCAACAGCCAGAAAAGACTGTTAGAATCTGTTCACATTTGAGCCCGAAGGAAAAGGAAGAACTCACGGCTTTCCTTACGAAAAATTATAACGTCTTCGGGTGGTCACCTTCCAACATGCCCGACATCGACCCTAAGATAGCTTGTCACAAGCTGCACGTCAACCCCGCTACTAAACTGGTGATCCAAATAGGAGACATTTCGAACCTGAACGAATGGCTATCAATGAAGCAAAAATTGACAAGCTATTTGAGGCCGAATTCATAGAAGAGGTAGCACACTTAGTATGGTTTGCCAACGTCGTGCTAGTAATGAAGAAAACGAATGACAAATTGAGGGTTTGGGTAGACTACATCGACCTCAACAAAACATGCCTGAATGATCCTTATCCAGTTCCCCGAATCAATTTATTAGTAGATTCAACTTCTGGGAACTAGATGCTCAGTTTCTTGGACGCATACTTCAGCTACAACCAAAAAACCATGCATGAACCCAACAAGGAGAAAACTGCGTTCGTGATCGAGCGAGGGACCTATTGCTACAAAATATATTTTTCTTTCTATCTCTCTCTCTCTACCCACTCAACTTCCTGCTCACTTTTCTGAAACACTCTCTCTCTAACTCTCGATTCTCTCTCTATACTCTCTCATTTTCCCTCTCCGGTGTCGAGAAAGAAAACCTACCACCCTAATCCCTTCACAAAGCGAACTCCAAACCTATATTTTTTAGATCAATGGGACTCAGGGAACCTAGTGATGGTCTTGCATATGCCATCGGTGCACTATGAAGTGCAGTGCCATTAGACTTGAGAGCTTCGATGTCACGCCCCGGACCCGGGGTTGATGGAAAAATAACTCCGAATCCGAAACGTGAGCTAAAAACTAAATAAATAAAATAAAACTGAAATAACAGAGTGAAAAATAAAATTCTTCTTCTTTAAATTAACTCAATAATTCTTTACAAGGCTAAATAAATAAATAAATACAAATTCTAGCCTTACATCTATTTCGTCTCATCCCGTCTACCCTTTTGACAGTTTAGTTAGTAAACCTGCATAACAATAGAGGGGTGATCTTCAACAGCTCAGTAAGGACATAACCTTACCACAGTAGATTGACAATATTAAATTACGTGTTATAAAATCATGTAATCAAGTACCAAATCATTCTTGATAACAATGCATGAATGCAATGCAATACTTTTCATCTCTACCCGTTAATTTATATAATAAAACACGCGGACCTCCACGTCCCATACCGTGCATTTTACCCCTGTAGAGGTGGTTCGAATGTTTTAATATACAAATTAACCCCTTGTAACTCAATCATCCCAATTTTCCCTTTTGTTAGTCATCTTGTGAAAACCCTTCGTCACCAGTCCCGAATTACCGTTAAATAATCTGCGCACAGTGGGCTTGCCTGAGACCTGGTACCTGCTAAGAGTTTGGCTTAACTACACAAAAGATCATTTCCATTACCCTCATTTCCATTCATTTATCCACATCGAAAGCTCCAACCACATGACACATGGGTGATGATTAAATAATGTCATTTTAGCATTCACATGTATCACAGTATATTCTCAACGAATAGCTTTCCAGCAATAATTCCATAACCAATGCCAAATAAACACTTAACTGAAGCAATTAACCAATTAATATCCAATCACATAAATCAACCAAAAAGATTAAGAATATTATAACACTTCACAAAGTTTAATAAAATCAATTCCCGTAAAGGTCTGCCTTATTTCCCCTACCTGGATTCCAAAGCATTGCTCCGACTCTTTACTACAAGAGTCTACCTTCAACAACTCCTATTCACAAGTGTAATCATTTACTAAAAAGCATGACATGAACTCTAACCCTAGTCAAATAACTTGGTATTACTAATTGAACACCAACCAATTCAAACGTCATTTTGGTTGATCTAGAATAGCTTGGTCATAACAAACTAAATGTTTGAATAAGTACAACTTTTAGAAAATCAGGGAGCATGTGAAATTCAAATATACATATGCATGCTTTCTTCTGGTATATAATTAAGAAGGTGGCATTTTAAACCGTGTATATGCATAATACAATTATTTCCAACTCCAAGACATGCTTTACTTCATATATAATTGAAACTATTTATATCATATGTGTCTGTAGCTTGATAACAAGATAACAAGCTTGGATCAAGTTAGCAGATAACAGCTCTTTCCTCCGATTGGTATACATATATAGTCTGATACTAATATGCTGCTTTATATATATAACTTGCTGAGAAATGAATTGACATATATACTTGAAGCGGTTTTGCAAAAGATAGCAATATTGTAGGATTGGATTTGTGAAGCTAATTTCATAAGAGCGATCACAACCAAACGATTCACTGTAAACTATAATATTACTAATACTTTCTTGTCTAACTCCATTCAATCACAACCCTAATTAAAAGCTCAGAAGCTCTACCCTTTAGGTCAAAGAATTAGTACTTACCCCTCTGTGTCCGTGTTCCCCTCATACTGGCAGAAGGACATTAGTCCACCGTAATCGACCTTGCTCCTTTATTTGATTCTTTCAAAGCCGACTGACCATCGTCAGCACAACAGCTCTCTTCTCTTATACTTTAATTTGTTTCCCATTCTATTGCCATCTCCGCAGACATCCAATTCAACCTTCATCTTAATTTCTTTTCTCATCCTCTCTCTCACTCACTCAATTTCTCCGACCCAAAGTACCTTTTCCCTCTTCTCTTTATTCATCTCTTGCTAGACTAGTTTCCTCAAATCTTCTTCTCTGCTGTCCGTTTTCTTTAGTACCAGCAATAAGGTTCTATATATATATATGAGCATGGGATTCTTTAGTCGGTTCGAGTCGGCAAACAGAGATAATAACTTCTTCCAGGTTTATCTTTCCATGCTGACTAGACTAACTTAAGATTGGATCAAACAATAAAATATTACAACTAAATGCTAGGCTAGGAGAAGTTGTTACAAATTGACACTTACCACGGTGGAAAATAAAATAAGAAAAATAGAATTCACTATAGGTAATTTCTCAAAAATACTCCACCCTTAAAAATAAAAAAATTATATATATATTTTTTTAAATACAGGTCCTCACATTCGAGCTCTCCCCTTCAATCTTAGGTGAAATTATTTCCTTCTCTTTGAGTTTTGAGTTCCTATCTGTGTTGGAATTGAAGTTTCTGTTGGAATTGAGCTTTTAATTTATGTGTTCTTAGCCTTGTTATCCTCTGCATATGCATGCTCAACCCCGACATCAAATTTATGTGTTCTTAGCCTTGTTCTTAGCTTGGCAAAACTTTTGTCGAGTTTGAGGTCGATCTGGGTTGTAGCCTTCACTTCATTTCTTTGTCGTTGGGGACTAAAATGGGTGAGGTTTGAGGCTATCTTTTCGAGTTCTAACCTCTACATGTCACTATGTGCATGTGCCCAATTTTCGGTGGTTTTTCTTGAGCAAAATCCATCGAGTTCGTGGGTGGTGACTCTCAGACCCGATTGGAATTGATCCTAGGTAACTAAATATATTCATGCATGTGGTTTTTTGGTTGGGAATCACTAAGGAACTGACATGCATGCTTTCAGTGCTTATTTCTGGAATCCGGCGAGAAACTCCGGCTGATTTCAATTGAATCCGAGGTGGATTCAACTCCGTCCCCCACGAAATTTTGTTTGGGTAAGAATCTGAATCTCCTTTGGAGACTTAAATCTGTGTTTTTCACTTGGAAATGCATCGAAATCGAACTCAGGAACCCTTAACCAATTTCTGAGTTTTTCCCCAGTTTTCGGCGAGGAGTGCTTCAGGTCCGTGGCCGTTTTCCGGCAAACTCCGGCAATGGCCAAGGAATCCAATGGTATATTTTGAATCCCTACCCTCCTAGCTTCATTTTGGTTTTTAAATGGTGAATTTTGGTTGAGTTTTGAAGGTAATCGAACCATTTCAAGTTTCCAGCCTTCTTCTTCGTTGGGTCCGGCTACCCACAGGCCCAAATGGGCCAACCCAGCCCGTTTGACAAAACAGGGCCCAAACCTTTGAGCCGACCCACGCCTCTAAACAGGTCAACCTGACCCAGTACCCAAAAAAAAGAAAAGGCCTAAGCCCAAACCTTTGGCCGGCCCAAGCCCAGACCCTCCAACCTGGATCCAAACCTGGGATCCAGCCTAGTCTAATTTTAAATGGATTTTGGAATATTCCATAATATTCCTAGAATATTCTTTGGAATATTCTGTGTTGACTTTTTCAAAATTTTCTCGGAAACCCTCATCGGCTAATTTCGACGCCCTGAGTCCATTTTTAATATCTATTTAGTGAAATTTCAAGTTGTAACGTAGTTGACCGCCGGGGCGTCTTGGTTGACTTTTTAGGGTGGACCGTTGACTTTTTACAAAATTTGCCCGGGACCCCTCTTAGCGTATTTCGACACTCTGTTCTGAATCCACACTTTGTTTTCCCAAATTTAGTTGTTTAAGTTGAGTTTTACTGATAGGTCCCAATAATATTGCTTAGGTGTGATTACTATCGGAGACTCCGGCTTTCCCAACACGAATGGATGTGACATTGCAAGTATATCTGTAAGTGGGTCTTTTCGTTTTTACATGTATATATATATATATATGTGTGTGTGTGTGTGTGTGTGTATGTGATTTTCCAACAACTGCTTTTATATATTATGATGTGACATGCCATGTTTAGAGCAGCTCCAGCGGGAGCTTTTGCTCGGGAGACAGGTCCTTGAACAGTGCCGGAGAGCCCGGCCTGTTGACTCCAGCGTGTGGGAGCCCGAGGGAGAGTGAAGGCCAGAGCTTCGGGCCTGTGAGGAATTGCCAGCCCGCGAGCCCGAGTGGATATGACGCAAGGGCTGACGTCATCCTGGCATCAGCCCAATATTTTATTTTTTTCTGTCAGGCACGTGCGCCTCACCCGGGCATGAAGGTGCGTCAGCCGACACCATTTCAGAAGCCAGGGCTCGCGTCGCAGTCTGCCGAGGTTACCGTTGGGAAGCCACGTGGCTTCCCACGGTCCGTTTGATCTCAACGGCTCTTTAAATTGGACCGTCCGATTTGCAACGGTAATAAAAATAAAAAAATCTTATTTAATATCAACCGTTGGATTTGAGATCATAGGTTGATATTATTCTGCTTTATATATAAATAAATAAATAAAAGAAAAAATAGTTTTAAAATTAAGAAAAGTTGCCGTTGTGACACGTGGCACAATCTGGAGCGTTGGAATTCAAATTTTTTAAAATCCAACGGCAAAGATTAATTAGTTGAATAAAAAAATTTCAAAATTGTAAAAAATGAATAAAAATCCGAAAAAAAAATTTGTAAATTTTTTAAAAAAAATTGTTTTTACTTTTCTATAAATACCTTCTCATTATCATCTACCTTACACCATAATTTCATATTTTCTCAATTACTTTCAACCACATTCCTATCTTTCTATCAAAGTTTCAATCCAATTTTTTCCAAAAAAATGACTACTGATGCAGGTACGAATTGGACGCTTCTTGAAGATGTTGCGTTGTGTAGTTGCTGGGTTGAAGTTACTCATAGTGCGCTTACGGGTAATGAGATGCAGTTGCGAGAAATGTGGAGTCTTAATCATACCAAGTATCTTGAGAAAATGTGTAACATCCCACATCGCCCAGGGGAGTGATCCTTAAATGTATATTCTCATCCCTACCTAGCACGAGGCCTTATGGGAGCTCACTGGCTTCGGGTTCCGTAAGAACTCCGAAGTTAAGCGAGAGGGGGGCCAGAGCACTCCTAGGATGGGTGACCCATTGGGAAGTTGCTCGTGAGTTCCCAGAAACAAAACTGTGAGGGCATGGTCAGGGCCCAAAGCAGACAATATCGTGTTACGGTGGTGGAGTAGGCTCGGGAAGTGATCCACCCTGGGCCGGGATGTGACAAATTGGTATCAGAGCCAATCCCGGACCGGAAGTGTGTCGACGAGGACGTCGGGCCCCTAAGGGGGGTGGATTGTAACATCCCACATCGCCCAGGGGAGTGATCCTTAAATGTATATTCTCATCCCTACCTAACATGAGGCCTTTTCGGAGTTCACTGGCTTCGGGTTCCGTAGGAACTCCGAAGTTAAGCGAGAAGGGGGCCAGAGCACTCCCAAGATGGGTGACCCACTGGGAAGTTGCTCGTAAGTTCCCAGAAACAAAACCGTGAGGGCGTGGTCGGGGCCCAAAGCGGACAATATCGTGCTACGGTGGTGGAGCAGGCCTAGGAAGTGATCCACCCCGGGCCGGGATGTGACAATACCCACTGGGAAGTTGCTCGTGAGTTCCCAGAAACAAAACCGTGAGGGAATGGTAAGCCCAAAGCGGACAATATCGTACTACGGGGGTGGAGCGGGGTCGGGAAGTGATCCGTCCCGGGCCGGGATGTGACAAATTGGTATCAGAGCCAATCTCGGGCCGGAAGTGTGCTGACGAGGACGTCGGGCCCCTGAGGGGGGTGGATTGTAACATCCCACATCACCCAGGGGAGTGATCCTTAAATGTATATTCTCATCCCTACCTAGCATGAGGCCTTTTCGGAGTTCACTGGCTTCGGGTTCCGTAGGAACTCCGAAGTTAAGCGAGAAGGGGGCCAGAGCACTTACAGGATGGGTGACCCACTGGGAAGTTGCTCGTAAGTTCCCAGAAACAAAACCGTGAAGGCGTGGTCGGGGCCCAAAGCGGACAATATCGTGCTACGGTGGTGGAGCGGGCCTGGGAAGTGATCCACCCCGGGCCAGAATGTGACAATACACACTGGAAAGTTGCTCGTGAGTTCCCAGAAACAAAATCGTGAGGGAATGGTAAGCCCAAAGCAGACAATATCGTGCTACGGTGGTGGAGCGGGCTCAGGAAGTGATCCGCCCTGGGGCGGGATGTGACAAATTGGTATCAGAGCCAATCCTTGGGTGGAAGTGTGCTGACGAGAACGTCGGGCCCCTAAGGGGGGTAGATTGTGACATCCCACATCGCCCAGGGGAGTGATCCTTAAATGTATATTCCCATCCCTACCTAGCACGAAGCCTTTTGGGAGCTCACTGGCTTCGAGTTTCGTAAGAACTCCGAAGTTAAGCGAGAAGAGAGCTAGAGCACTCCCATGATGGGTGACCCACTGGGAAGTTGCTCGTGAGTTTCCAGAAACAAAACCGTGAGGGAATGGTAAGCCCAAAGCGGACAATATCGTGCTACGGTGGTGGAGCAGGCCTGGGAAGTGATCCGCCCCGGGCCGGGATGTGACAAAATGGGTGGGAAAAGAACCAAAGAATCGATGTCCAGTCGTTGGAAATTACTTAGCCAATCGTTTGGTATGTGGAGAGACGCCTTGGCACAAGCTAGTTCTAATCTTCGAAGTGGGGAAAATTATGCGGATCAAGTAACAATATATTATATATTTCTTTGTACTATACCCAAAGTTACATTATAATTATTTGTTTGTATTATTTATTTGTTACCTACTTTCATTATAATTATTTGTTTGTATTATTTATTTGTTACCTACTTTCATTATAATTATTTCTTATCCCGCATTGTGTAGCAACTTCAAGCACAAGCTTGGTATGGTGCCAAAACCAAAAGCAAAAATAAATCATTTAACCGGTGGGAATGTTGGAATATTGTTAAAGATTTAATTCAAAGTTGTGCCTGTCGGTCCAGAAGTTTTCATGAACAGGACCCTTCAACACTCTACACCCAATGATGCCTTGCATGTTCATGAAGATGAAGCAGAAGAAGTGCCCGAAACGCCCACCCTGAACAAGCGTCGGGATCGACCAGTTATCCAATTAGGCCTCAAGGTAAGAAGGCTTCAAAGAGAAAAGGGAGTGCTTCCAAGAATGATTATGCAAAGTATATGGAAGAACTTGCTCGCCAAGGTGAATTGACTTTGGTGCGGGAAATGGCAAAATTTGAGGCTGATAAGGCTAGAGATGAGGCAAAAGCTGTAGCTGCTGAGAGAGCATTTCAAGCTAATGAGAGAGAAAGATAGCTACTTAGGCAAGAAAGGGAACATGTTAAAGAAGAAAGAATGGCTCAACGAGATCGTGACATTATGAACACGCCTTTAGAAGGGAAGTCTCCAAATTCTAAATTTTTTTGGAAGTCAGAGAAAGCAGAAGTGGTGCGAATGAGGCTTGCAAGAGAAGCGAGAGCAAGAGGAGATGGTCATAGCACGACAAGAGAAGATCTTCCTACCACCACACATTGGTTAAGTGATAATGAATAGAGTACTTTTTGTAATCGGAGCCCATAATTTTCCAATCAATTTGGGTTGTAATTTCTTATTTATTGAATAGAGTACTTTATGTTGTTTCCAATTTATTGATTTTAGTACTTTATTTAAACTAAGAGTATATTTATTTAATTTGGTAATTTATTTATACTAAGAGAATCTTTATTCAAAAGACATTTAAACACACCAAATAAAATTACATAAACACACCAAATAAAAACAAACACACCAAACAAAAAAAAAAAACTCACTAAATCCATTAAAAAAAACACACCAAATAAAATTAAATAAACACACCAAATAAAAACAAACACACTAAATGAATTTAAGTATCTTAAGCTTGTTTTAATGCCCACTGGTGCTCTATCAAATCAATTTGTCAGGCATTGTGCATATAAGGCCTTTGAAGTGCAGTATATCGTTGAATGATCAATTCATTATAACGTCCATCCATTTCTAATGGCTCATGTTGCACGGGTTCTTCAGTGGCGTCATGAGCACAATATATACGTGTTCTTGAATTGTTCATCGTGTCTAGCTCGTATTCATCAACGACATCATAATCGTACTCATCTTCCATAATCATGTTGTGAAGAATTATGCACGTCATCATTATGGATCGAAGCGACTCTACATCAAACAATCTGGCAGCACCCCTGATAATCGCCCAGCGAGCTTGAAGGATACCAAAACAACGCTTCACATCCTTCCTGCACCCTTCTTGACAACTTGCAAAGTGTTTTTCCTTTGCACTTCGTGGACGTGGCACTATTTTGTCAAATGTTGACCACCTTGGTTAAATGCCGTCTGCTAGGTAGTATGGCCCGTCGTACTTACGTTCGTTGACGTAGTACGTGACTTTTGGTGCCTTTCCTTGCAGGACATCATTGAACATTGGGGATTGGGCAAGGACATTGAGGTCATTTTGAGCTCCCGGAACCCCGAAAAAGGCTTGCCAAATCCATGTATCAAAAGATGCCACCGCCTCCAAAATGATACTTTTTGCTCATTTTATGTCCCCATAAGTGCCTTGCCATGCACTTGGACAGTTTTTCCACGTCCAGTGCATACAATCGATGCTCCTAATCATCCTAGGAAAACCTTGCATCTCGGCCTTCTTCAGAAGCCTTTCCAAGTCCATATGAGTAGGTTTCCGGAGGTACTCTACGGTGTAGATAGATTCGATTGCCGAGCAAAACCTCATCAGGGACTCAAGAATGGTTGATTTTCCCATCCTCGTTATCTCGTCCACTTAGTCTGCAGTTGCTCCATATGCAAGCATCCGTAAGGCAACAGTAATTTTTTGCTCAGGCAGGAGACCCATAGCACCAAAAGCATCCGGCTTTTGCACAAAGTAAGAATCATGGTTGCAAACAGCGCCCATGATTTTGTTGAACAAATGTCGTTCCATTCTAAAACGATGTCTGAAGTACGTATCAGGGAATGCACTGTTATAGACAAAATAATCGTCCAAGAGCTCCTAACCTCGTTGTTGCCTGGTTCTATCAATGTTTACACCACATCTGGGCCTGCAGATCTGACCCACAACTTGGATGACTCGACAGGAATGTGAGGCCTTTGCCATTCTTGATTCGTCATCTCTTCGTCTACGCTCGTTATCCTCTTCCCTCTCATTTTGGGCCCAATCCCCGCCATTGAACATTCCTGCTGATTGGTTAAACAATTCTTCTTCTTCTTGATCGATTTCCCACATCATCTTTGAAGAAGAAGAAGAAGAAGAAGACATTGTAAGAATGAAGTAGAAACTATGAATAATGATACAAATTTTGGTGAAGAAGGAAGCAGAAACTATGAATAATGATAGAGATCTTGAGAAAATTGGGGTGAGATTTCTCAGGATGGATAGTGGATTATATGGAGGATTAAGAAAGGATTAGGTTGTAGATATGCCACGTGGCATGCCGTCATTCATTAAAAATCTGTCCATATCTATCCTCAAAGATTGTAAACAGATTGTGACACATGGCGCGACGTGATTGGTTAAAAATCTTATCGGAAATCCATCACCAATAATTGTATTTTTGGATAATGACACGTGGCGCAACGAGAACGATTAAAAATCTGATCGGAAATCCATCACCAATAATTGTCTTTTTGGATAATGACACGTGGCGCAACAAGAACGATTTAAAAATCTTATCCGAAATTACAAATAAATTTATTTTGTATTATTAAAAAAAAAAAAACTAATATTTTATTGCCTATTGCCAGGGGGAGGGCTCCCACGCTGGAGATGCAAAAGGCAGTTACTGTTCACTGGATGGATTAAATAGTGAATAGCCTAGGGGGAGGGCTCCCATGCTGGAACTGCTCTTTGCTTCACAAATAGACTTTCGTACACTTTATGCTTTTAATATTATTTGTGAGCATAAATCCTTGCGTTTTATTTGCTCTAACATGTTGCACGGTGTCTCTTAGTTATTTGTATTGTCCTGGGCCAAGGACTAGCTTCACGTGTAGTTCACATGCACTGTTTATATTCGCTTTGGATCCAGAGTTAGGTGCCAGCCTATCCTTTTGTGTGATGTTTTGGACTCGTATGTGATGCAACTCGCGTAGCTCACGTGATGTAGTACTAGAATGTAAAACCTACACCCAGCCTGTTCCATTGTTTGAATACCTCTGCAATGGACTTGTGTGCCTACATAAATTAATAAGCATTGTTTTCTTGTAATAACGTTTTGAAATTTGATGTTGAGATACCTTGTTGTTGTGCCTACATCCTTTAGCTCACTATGATGCAAGGTACCTATTACATACTATTATTATAATATTTTTGGGAAACCATATACTTGTTTTACAGCGAGAGGTTACACTTTTCGAAAAGGTTTTACAAAACTTTATTTTTCAGGCTCACTCACCCTTGTTTTTCGCCCTTCTAGGATTTTAACGGCAGAGGTTTCATGACGATGAGGATATTTGGCAAAAGCTGTTATGTAGGAGACTTCTCCTTTCGGTATAATGTCCTTACTCTTCTTTTACCGCAATTTATCTATGCTCTGACGTCACTTGTGTGATATGTGTTCAATCCTGCTCACATGCGCATTCTGAATTAGTCACTTTTAGGTTTTAATTTACTCACATTTTCCACATCACTACATTTTATGGCTTCATCACCTTTCAGGTGTCGGCCATCACATCGCGATTCGGATGTCCAGTTGGACATTCCTGGTCGGGATGTGTCATGTAGCCGTTACTGTTCCCACTCTCAAAAAAGTTCAAAACCCAAGAGCAAATTCGAAACCCAAATTAGAGACAAATTAGACAATTAAAACTCAAATTTTAGGTTATAAACTTACCCCAGCTTGCTCCAATCCTTGGGGCAAATGTGAGTTAAAACTCAAAACTCATTTTTGGGGCAAATTTAGCCCAAGATTCTCTCCTGAGTTAGTAGCTCTGGCTAACCATATATGTATATTTTTTTTAAATTTTATATTTATAAATTCATTTAATCGACGATGAAAATCATCTGACAAAAACTGCCACTCCAAAGCCGACCCCACTTCCAAAAACTGCCACTCCATTCCCGCGAAATTATCAACTCCCCTCACTTCCTCTACGCACTTGTTCACGCCTCTACATGGCGCGTTTACATCAAACGCCCTCCGAACCCAAAGCTCTCCTCAAGCAAAGCGGGAATACGACGCGAGCGGACACGCGAGGGGTGCGTAGGTTAGGAGAAAAGCGTCGGTTACGACAAATATTAATTGGTTTATCTTAATCTTTGACACTGTCACACGCACACACTCTCTCTGTCTCTCTGTTCTGTTTAACATCCACATTCACACTAGCTCTCAGACAGCAGAGAAAGAACACAAATATTAATTGGTTTAAAATATTGTATGGGAAAGTTGTTTTTATTTATTTTATATTCTAAAAGAAAGAGAGAATTTTTTTTGTTCGAAAAAGAAAAGAAAATATATTAAACGAAATACGGAATTGGTCAGAAAGACTCTAAACACTAAAACAATGGTGAATAATAATATTGAATGAAAATAAGGAGCACATGAATTTATATAAGCAGGATGGAGGAGGGAGTGGAGCAGTGATTCGAAGCATTAGAGGAAGCAACGAGTTGCAATGGTGAATGATAAATAAGTGATTGCGAATATATTTATTTGTTAATGAGTATGTAAAAGAAAGATTGTATTAGAATAATAGGGGGATTAGAAAGTTTGAAAATTGTGTCTATTTTATTATAATAAGCTGTCGTGCTCTCTATCTCTCTCTATCAAAGTCCATGATGGGACTTGCAGAGCTGAGACTGTCGACCGAGATCAGCAACAGCAGCAGCTAGAGCTAGGGTTTCCGATTCAACTTCCAATTGCTGTGCTTCAGTTTCAGATGTTCAGTGAGTTTCTGATTTCCTTTTGTTTTTTTGTTTTTGTGGGAAGGAAGAAGGGGGAACTGGGATGAGATGTTTGGTTTCCGAGAAAAGGGAGCAGAAGAAGAAGAGAAGTAAAGCAACTAGTTTGTTTGTAGTTGTTGATGTTAATACAAGAAGAGAAAATAAAAGAAAAGAAAAGATGTTGGGTTGACTTAATTAGTATTGCGTCTCAATCTCAAAATATATGCCGTCCTTCCACCTCTGCCTGCTTCTTCCGTCTCTTTCTCTCTCTGTGTTCATGTGTTGTGCAGTTTCAACGCATGATACAATATTTTGTATGGTATATTTTTCGACAACCTTTCGTTTCGTTTCTGTGCTTAGAAGTATGGGAAACCATGGGAAACCATGATGCTTATCTCAGCTTCAAGTTATTCCATCGTTTTGTATGATGCATATACATGCATACATACATACATACACTCACACACACACACACACACATATATATATATATATATATATATATATATATATATCACCTGAGAAACTCTACACTTGTGATAATTTCTTCAGAAGCTACGGATGCTTCTCTGAGCTTCCGTCCCATCGGAGTTTTGGGATATACTTGTTTCTCTCTAATTTTTATCAAATTGTAATGCAGCTGTTTTTTGTTCTACTTTTTAGTAATTCCAGTATACTATTACTTACGTTTGAATTGGTATACATATAGACCTTATTTTAGATGGATATAAGTTTTGGCATATCAATCGAGATTATAGAAATCTGGTTTTCCAACTTCCCTCTCTCTGAAAAATCTTGGAGGTTTTGCTGACCACATGCTTTTATATGTGTAAAATGTTCATTGGGTTTCTTCCATTGCCAGTAGCATGAATTCTCCATCCACCCAGTTTGTCACCTCAAGAAGGATGGGAGTGTATGAGCCTATCCACCAAATTAGCATGTGGGATGAAAGCTTTAGGAATAGTGGCAATTTTAATGCCTCGGCATCCATGATACTGGATGAAGACATAAAACTAGATAACCAGGTGAACTTTTGAAATTTATGCCTTTTTGTTCTTGTTTCTTGGCGCACGTACGCCCATGTTGGTCTGTTTTCTCAACTCATTTGCTGTCATTGGAGTTCTCCAGTCAGAGGACACTTCCCATGGAATTCTGGGACCTGCTAGCAAGTATGACCAAGAAGCAACTAAACCTACGGACAAGGTAAGAACTCCGGAATTCTGCTTCACGCTCATGGTGACCTCTTTTCTTTCTTTAACAAAGCATGTAGGTAACTGTACTGCCAGCATCGCTTCTGACTCTCCGCTGATGATTCTTCTTTATGTTATATAGATATTTCGTTTCGATATATGCCCACTTCATAATTTGTCATGATCTGTTGTCATCTTTTTAGCGCATCGTCAAGAAATACACGTTCCCAGATCAAGATTTTTTAAAAGTTTGATGAAAGAGTGTCACAATATAGGTTAAGAGGTGGAATGACTTGCAATTCCTCTTTTATTGTCATGCTTGTTTTGTTAATGTTCACGATTTCAGAGATTAGTCATGATCATGAATGGAGAATGAGTTTTTAGAAATATTTAGGCTATGTATGGGTGAGGGACTTTCAAATCCCAAGGGAGCGATTCAGGCCATTTTTAGTAAGGAACGGACCTCAAACTTTTAGATAGAGGGGATTAGAGGGATTTGGAAATCACTACTTGGAATGATCATTTACAAATCACTCGTACATGTCTTTGCAAGTCTCATTACTAATCTCCTATAACTAGCATTTTGTGGTTCATTTGTTACTAACTTGGCCTCAATCTCTTGGGATTTGGAAATCCCTCGCCAAAACATCGCCTTACTGTTCTATTGGAAATCCCTCAATGCTTTGAACAATTTCATTTGGCATATTTTTTCAACACTAAGTTCCAGAATTTGAGTATATATATTACAGGTTCTTCAGCCTCACCTTGACCAGTTGACAGACCAACAAGTTTTGGATGTTCACAACCTTAGACAATCATGTCAACAAGCAGAAGATGCTCTTTCGCAAGGTATGGATAAACTCCAGCACACTCTGGCCGAGACTGTGGCAGCTGGTCAACTGGGCGAAGGCAGTTACATCCCGCAGATGGCCAATGCCATGGAGAGATTGGAAGCTCTCGTGAGCTTTGTGACCCAGGTAATGTTATATGCCACCATCCAACTGTTTCCTGTTGGAGTTTTATTATTCCATGTTTTCTGACTAATGATCGTTTTCCCCAAACAGGCCGATCATATTCGGCGGGAGACCTTACAGCAGATGTCACGCATCCTCACAACCCGCCAGGCTGCTCGAGGCCTTCTTGCCTTGGGAGAGTACTTCCAACGCCTTCGGGCTTTGAGCTCGCTCTGGGCTACTAGTCCTCATGAGCCTGCCTAATTTTGGCATCAAGAGCATTCAAAGTGATGAGGCTCACTATATCAGCAGGATAATCACCACCAGAAAAGAAACCAGAGGTGCTTTGTATAATGTTGTTCCATACATATGTGGACATAACATAATCCAAGCTGCTGAAATTTTTCAAGCAGCATCCCATGTTTTCAGAAGCTGTAAATATGGATGGCCATTTTGTCTGCACGAAGCTTGTACATAAATAAGTTCATTTTCGATGTCTGTATACATTAGAAAACGAGATTTATAGAACACAGGATTTGAGTCTTATCGACGGAACTGGATCATGTAATTCTTCTTTGAGGGTTCCTCTGTATTTCAAACGGGTGACATGTACACCGTTAGTGAGGTTGTCGTTGTGCTTTGAACATAGACGGTCTTGTTCTGGTAAGGTGGTTAAAATTGGTCTTGATAGTACTTGTTTGATATATATTGATGCCATTCACCTGAAGATAGACATTTGTTTTCAGTGGGATGGGATGCTCATTTTCAGGTACGTTGTCGAAATTTTCAGACGAGTGCAGGCATCGGAAAAGAAATTTTCTACTTGCAACTAGTGTGAGCAATCAGAGCTGTAAGCGAGAGCAAACAAATTTGCGGTGTTCTGGCAAAGGTGGCTGGAGTGTTAAAGTCCCACGTCGGTGGTGGGAAAGAAAACCAAGGGGTTTAAATATGATTACTCCACTCTAATTAATACCGAGTTTTTTGTGGTGAAACCCCACACTTGACAGATTGGGCAGGTGGTAAAGAGTCGGCCTCTGAGTTCTAATAGGCACTTCCTGAAAAAGATTGAAAACAAGTCTAGACTCCATTGGAGCCGACCTCTGAGTTTCAATTGCTGATGTGTGGATCTCCACGTGTGAACCACTAAATGGGGTTACACGTGAGGGGGAGTGTTAAAGTCCCACATCGGTGGTGGGAAAGAAAACCAAGGGGTTTAAATATGATTACCCCACTCTAACTAATACTGAGGCTTTTTGTGGTAAAACCTCACACTTGACGGATTGGGCAGGTGGTAAAGTTGGAGACAATATCGGTGTCGTTAAAGTGGGGCCCAATGGGCCCGTTGATCCAAAAATCCAACATGGAGAACTGGATGCTCCAACAACGGACGAGAGCTTTTCTTTTCCATATATAGGTTCTTCATTGCGAGGCTGTCCTCGATTCATATTTGCTACTAGCCAACTAGAAAAGTCATGTCATGTTTTGTAGCTGAGAAGCAAATTTTCGAAGACCTCTCTTTGGATCATGTGAGTCAAGCATTTTTAGAAATCTGGGTATGGATGCAAATTCTCGCCAAACTTCTCATTTGACGAAAATGCACCTACAAAATAATAATATTTAAGATTAAGGTGAAAAGCCTCACTCGCCCACGATGAATGGGGGGCCTTGGCCGAAGAATCTCGGATGCCAGAGTTAGAATTATGAAAATAATGTATTTAGGAGTTTGTGGGTGGCAAATGGCCTAGCACTTTAGTGGGATAATAGGGATATTTATAGGAGAGTGGTTGGCCATATATGGTGGTAATTGGAGAATAATTGCAAGATATTATGTGAAATAATATCTTGCAATTAACATGACAATTATTTGTAAATTAAATAGGAGGCTTTGGGAGTTACATTTTGAATAAAATCCATAAGGGATTGATGAGGAGTGATGAGACGGATTTGAATAAATACCATATTGATCACTTTTGACTCTTCCTTGATTGAGTCGTTATTGTCCACTGCATGCGTGTGGGAATCCTAGTGTGTCTCGAGGGTAATTTGTTCACGTGTCACCTCCATAATTTTTTGGATTATTTTTTGCTCCACAAATGCCCCCACATCTGCTGGGCTACTCACAAGAAAGAGCAGTAGGTGTAGAGATCTTCCTTTGCTTTAGGAAACATAAGATTGTTTCCTATTTTGATGTAGATTCCCACTTTGATTGGAAAGTAGATCCTTCCAGGAAAGGGAAATAAATTACTTTCAAAGTCTATTTAAGTCTACCTTAAGTAGATGATTACATCAATTTCAAAGAGCAATTTATTCAACCCTACAAGAGAGAGAAAATCAGAGGATATTTGTTCCCCTTCCCCTAGCAATATTCTTCACTTGCCCATGCAAAAGGATGTCTTTCGTTGCTTCATTCGTCTTCACACCGCCCCAAGGTAAGAAAAAAATTAATTTTCCATGTTTTCTTAATTTTTTTTTTGAGCCTCGGGGCTTGAAATTTGGCTCAACGGTGGTCGAGGACATGCCAAAAAGTGGCTGGGTAGCCATGACATTGTTGCAATCGTGGGACTGCTGTTGTCGGCTTGGTGCGGTAGCGGCTCAGCGTGGGCTGAGGATCGGCTGCAGCTACGTGGGTCATGAAGGCGAGCTAGGGCTCAACTTGGGTTAGGCGCTGGGGCACTAACTTTGGGCCGCGGCTTGGGCCCGTGCGGGAGAAATACGAAAGAGAGAGGGAGGCGCAGGGGTGCCAGCCCCCTCTTTTTGGACTGGGCCGCGAGGCATGTGGGCCAAGAGAATGCAGAGGCCTTTGGGCCGCTTGGTAGGAAGGAGGAGACAGAGGCCTGACGTGTTAGGCCCATGGCTTAGGTTCAGTGCCCTGGGTCTGCGGGCAACCAGTTAGGCTTCGGCCTGGCGCGCTGCTCCATGCCATTTTTTCCTTCTTTTTTTTTGTTGTGCAGTCGTCTAACAATTTTTCCTTGCGTTTTTGTAGAGTTTTTTTCGAACATGTCTTCTTCAAGTTGCAAAACTGATGATGGTGTACCGCCGTTATATCGTCAAGGCGGGTCTTTGAGTAAAGTGGCCTACTTCAAGGCTGCTCACTTCAAAATTAATTATGACGACTCGTTTAGAGATTTCCTTAAAACTTATAGGTACGCCATTCCATCTAGGATGCGTGTGAAGCATGTCAAGGAGGGTAGCAGCCGTGAGCCATGTAGTGGGGCTCGGAGAGCTATCAAGTTTGACCTTTACTACTTCATGTTGGGATTCACCTTTCTCATTCCGCATTTCTTCCAAGAAGTACTTTACTCCATGAAGTGTGCCTTTGCTCAATGTTCTCTAAATGTTGTCCGCTTGATGGTGGGATTCCTCAATCTAAGCCAATTCTTTGACTTGGATCTGACTGTCAACGAATTTTGGTACCGCTTTAACATAGGCCATATTGATGGAGTTAGGTAACTGTGATCCTACCATAGGCTCTTCGATCATTCGAGCAAGGGAGATCATGATTGGGCCAAGGAGACTTTGGAGATAAGTGGAGAGTGGGAGTTTGATTCTTCCCCTGAGCTGCGTGTTTTGATGATTTTCATCATCGGTAAGTAGATTGCTTGGTCTTCAGGCTACTTTGTGTTGTGCTAGAGCACCAAATGGAACAAATAAAATGAAAGAAATAACTCTCAATTTATTAACTGATTGAGATAACAAATGTACAAAGAGAATCTCAGAAATAGGCTCACACATATTATTTCTACGTGGGCTCCTTTTATTACAAAACAAATGCTTTCCCTTCTAATACATAAAGCCATAAACAAGTTTGTGATGGAGAGAAAAACAAGGATAACCAATACAAAGTAATTGACCAAGGTTTATATGGAGCCACATGTCAACAATCATCACCTTGGCGAGATTCATAATCACAAACATATTCAAGCACATAGTATATGAGCTATGTTCAAACAATGCTTAAACTTGGCAGGGCCGAGCACTTTCGTTAGCATATCAGCTGGGTTATCCGTAGTTGGAACTTTTTGAAGAATAATATTTCTTTTGGACAAAATCTCACAAATAAAATGAAACCGAACATTGATATGCTTTGTCCTCAAATGATAAACTTGGTATTTAGACAAGTGAATAGCACTTTGAATATCACATTGTAGCTCCACCTGCTTTTGATAAATTCCTAGATTCTTTATCAGTCCATGGATCCAAATGGCCTCTTTTACGGCTTCTGCAATAGCCATATATTCGGCCTCCGTTGTTGACAAAGCGATTGTGGACTATAATGTGAACCTCCAACTAACTGGCCTTTTGGCCATAGTAAATAAGTAGCCAGTAGTCGATCTTCTTTTATCCAAATCTCAAGCATAGTCAAAATCAAAATATCCAACCTCAAAATTCTCAAAACTATTATCACTTCGCTGGAAACATAAGCCGACATCTCTAGTCCCATGTAGATATCTTCGAATCCACTTAGCTACTTGCCAATGTTCTTTTCCTAGATTATGCATATAGTGACTAACCAAACCAACGACATAAGCAATATATGGTCGAGAACGTACCATAGTATACATCAAGCCACCAACCAAATTAAAATATGGAATATTCTTCATCTGCAGCTCCTCTTCATTGTTTTTTGGAGATAACAAAGCACTCAACTTAAAGTGAAGAGCCATTGGAGTACTTACAGGTTTGGTGGCATCATTAATAGCAAAACGTTGAAGCAATTTACACAAATATTGCTTTTATGTGAGATATCTTTTTTGCTTTACCAAGATCTTTCATCTCAAACTTGTTCTTCATCTGTGCTTTCAATTTTTCAATCTCCTTAACATTCTTCGATGCAATTAACATATCATCAACATACAATAATAATGAAAGGCCCATCTTGCAACTTATTGAAATAAACACAATGATCTTATTGACTTCTTAAATAGTGTTGACCTCTCATGAATTCGTCAAACTTTAAATACCACTGTCTTGGAGATTGTTTCAATCCATACAAAGACTTCTTTAATTTACAAACCCATTTCTCTTTTCCAATTACCTGATACCCATCAGGCTGAGACATGTTAATTTCTTCATCAAGATCTCCATGTAAGAAACTCATCTCAACATCAAGTTGCACTAGTTCAAGATCAAATTGTGCAACAAAGGCCAACATAATACGAACGGATGAATGCTTCACAACAGGAGAAAATACTTCATTATAATCAATACCTTCCTTTTGTGCATATCCTTTTGCTACACTCGTGCTTTGAATCTCATATTGTCTTCTCCTGGACGACCTTCTTTTTTAGTATATACCCACTTCCAACCAATAGCTTTGTCACATCTTTGCTGATTACAAGTGTCCTCAAATCTGGACACCACAAACGGTAACCCTTGACATCGCTGTTAAAGCCCAAAAATAGCCTTTTGGCTCTCGGATCAAGCTTACTTTGAGTCACATGGAAATAAACGGGACAACAAAAAATATGAAGAAAATCATAGTCAAAAGCTCATTTTCCAGTCCACTTCTCAATAGGTGTTTTACCCTCAATTGCAGATGTAGGTAAACAATTGATAATGTGGCAAGCATATGTGATTGCCTCTGCCTAAAATGCCTTACTTAAACCAGATTGAGCCAACATACATCTAACATTTTCAAGTAACGTTCTGTTCAACCTTTCAGCAACTTCATTTTGTTGGGGAGTTCCATGAACAGTGAAATGCCTTATTATACCTTCTTCTCTACAAACTCTGCAAAATGGATCAGATGTGTATTCACCACTATTATATGACCTCAAAATTTTAATTTTCTTACCAGTTTGGTTTTCAACCATTTTCTTCCAGTTTAGGAAAATATTTAACACCTCATCTTTGTGCTTCATTGTATAAACCTAAGCTCTTCTAGAGTATTCATCAACAAAAGTTACAAACCAGTGCTTACCACTCAATGATGCAGTCTTGGTAGGGCCCTAAGCATTTGAATGCACATAATCTAGGATTCCTTTAGTTAGATGCACAGCAATACCAAATCTAACTCTGGTTTGCTTACCTAACACATAATGCTCGCAAAAGTCAAGCTTGCAAGTTTTGGCTCCTTTCAGCCATCCTTGTTTCACAAAGGCTTGAAGAGCTTTTTCACTAGCATGTCCAAGTCACATATGCCATAACTTGGTGTTGCCAGTATCTGGTTTTTCAGAAATTGTGGCTGCACCACCTAAAACTATTTTCCCTGCAGGAAATATATATTCTGCTTTTGGATTCCCTGCATCGTAACCAAAGCACCTTTAGTAACTTTTAGAACACCATTAAACCCATTATGGCATCGTTAGAGAGTTTTCTAATCATCACTAAGTGCATCATTAGCATTGGTGTTTTTGTTATTCTTGTGCAACTTAGGGCAATCCTTTATTTGTATGGAAAAATGCACATTCATCTTTGTCTAATATTTTTCTATTTTGTGAATTACCTCGTGGTCGAGACTGAGATTTCTTCTGTTATTGAATCTCCATCTTTCATTCATTCTGCCTCTTAACAAACAAAACATCTGATGTTGTATTTTGGACTTGCTTATTTTTATGTCTAACTTCATAGTTCATCAATGCATTAAACACATCTTCAAAATTTATGGTGTCTTTACCATAAATTAAAGTAGTAGCTAAATGATCATATGCCTCAGGTAATGAATTTAACAAAATCAAGGCTTTATCTTCATCCTTGACATCTTCATCTAAATTTAACAAATCAGTGATTAATTTGTTAAATGAATCGAGGTGTGTAATCATTTTGCATCTTCTTTGTACCGGAATCAGTACAACTGCTTTTTCAAATGAAGGCGATTTTCAATGCTCTTTGTCATGTACTTGTCATCCAATTTCTGCCATAGCGACTTAGCTGACGTTTCTCGCATGACAAAATACTTTTGAGGTTTTGCAAGACATAAGCGAATAATAAAGAAAGCTATTCGATTTAATTTATTCCACTCACCTTGTTCCATATCCTCCCACTTGTCTTCTAACGTCAGGTCCAAATCTTGTTGAGCCAACAGATCTTTAACCTCACATTGCCATATACCAAATTTATTTGTTCCATCAAACTTTTCAATTTCAAACTTCGCATTTTGAACTGTCGCTTTTGCCAAAAGCGAGGCGTGTGATTCCAGCAAAGGATGCGCGCATCCCGATTCCGATTGATCACCCATCTTCGCAGGTTTCAAATACAAACTTTGATACGGATGAGCCTAGTGGCTCTGATACCAATTGTTGGATAACGCACCAAATGGAACAAATAAAATGAAAGAAATAACTCTCAACTTATTAACTGATTGAGATAACAAATGTACAAAGAGAATCTCATAAATTGGCTTACACAAATTATTTCTACGTGAGCTCATTTTATTACAAAACAAATGGTTTCCCTTCTAATACGTAAAGCTATAAACAAGTTTGTGATGGAGGAAAAACAAGGATAACCAATACAAAGTAATTGACCAAGGTTTATATCGAGCCATATGTTAACACTTTGTGCTTTTGCTGAGCTGTTATCTAATATACTGATTGTCCTCTTCTATCTATGTAGATTCAGAATTTAGCTCAACTGCCAAGAATTCTCCAGATATGAAGAAAGTGCACATTGCTTTAGGTATCCCTATTGAGTACCGTGAATGGCGTTGGTTGCACAGTCCTCTTCGTCAGAAGAAAGGTAGGTTTCTCCCGAGACAGAAGATGAAGCGGATCAAGGAGAAGCCATTGGCTCATCCGATCACGGTTGTGAAGCCTGCTGTGAATGAAGGTAGAAAGAAGAGATCTTCCCTGCCTACTCAAGAGATACCGTTTAAGAAAAAATCGAAGACTTCATCAGCTATCGAGAGGCTTGTGATTGACTTGACTTTTTCCAAGGGGAAGAAAGATGAGGCTTGTGATTGACTTGACTTTTTCCAAGGGGAAGAAAGATGAGGCTGCTAAATCTGAGCCTGTAACGCTTGCCATAGATAGCTAGTACGATTACTGATAGGATTGCTCAGTATATAGGTTCTGTCGTGCCTCTAGTGCTAAAGTCTGTACCAAGACATCCATTGAGAGCTAAGTCTGGTTCAACTTTGGAGAGGCCTGCTACTATGAAGAGCGATAAGGTGGTCTCTGCTGCTAAAGTGATGCCTAGGCCTATTCTTCTTGCTGCTAAGATTGGTTCATCTACTGAGAAAGAAAAGACTGCTCGCATGACAGTTGTGAGAAATCCACCAAGCCTGTTTCTGGAGAGTTTGTTAAGATCTATGTGCTTTTGACGCTTGATCTGCTTAAAGGCATAGAGGTGTATGCCAAGCTTGTTGATTGCTGATAAGATTGCTCTACTTGCCATGATGCAGAAAACGGCGATTCTGGCAATTGAGTCTATGCTCATTGACCAAGAGGATACCAAAGTTGCCAAGGAGATGGCAATGACTATGGCAACTGAGGCTTATTCTTCTGCCGAGAGGATCAAAATGTTAGAGTCTGAGCTCGTTGCTTTGAAGGGGTGCGATATCTCTGCCCCTACTTCTCTGCAGGTTAAAATTGCTCACCAGGAGATCGTTGACTTGAAGACTAGGCTTGACGCAATCCAAGTTAAGTATAAAAATGCAAAGAAGGAGATTGGTCGTTACATACCTCAGATTCAAGATCTTGAGCATGCCGTTTCTGAGATTCATTATGCTTCTTACGCAAAGGATGAAGAGTTGGTTACTGCTTATAATCAACTGACCCACTTCCAGAAGATCGTCAATAGGTTTAAACCCCAATTGCTGAAACTCCAAGGTGAGCTGAAGATCAACGAAAGTCTGAAAAAAGGAAGTGGATGAGCTGTAGCGCGTCTGTGTTTGTCTGCTCAAGAAGAACAAATAGTTGAAGTTTAGGAAGGCTGGACTCAAGGCTTCGCTTGTCCAGTGTTAGGCTGATTTCTACAAGCTGGGTTATGTAGATCATCTCTTTGGTAGGCCGTCTGACTTTGTGTTTGCTGGGAAAGACTTTGATACATTCTCTATTTCTCCGGAAAACTTGCTCGCCTTTACTTTTGAGGATTCCATTGGTGAAGTAGTTGGAGAAGTTAGTGCCGAGGCTAGGACAGACGGCAGTGAAGCGCTGGATGATGCCGCTGCTGAAGGTGTGGCGACTGAGTAGTCGTGGGATGTCCAAGCTGCTGAAAAGTAGTCTTATAGGTAGCCTTTAGGATTTTCTTTATTTTCCTTGTTGTTTTTTGCATTGCTTGAACTTCATCGGCCTTTGCTATTTGTTTATCAATTTTGCTAGAAAATTTAATAAACTTGCTTCCTTCGTTTTTCTTCATCTTCGCTTCTTTTGTTTACGCTTAACCTTTAACTCTTAGACCAGAAGCAGACGTATTACTTTTATATAAGAAGACAGACCCATGTAGCCTGTACATCCGTAGGTTTTGGTGTAGATATTTTTACAAAGTTATTAGCCATAGGGTTGGCAGCCGAAAGCCTTACTTACAGAAGCAAACGAGTCTGTGTGATCACTTGGTTGTTAACTTTGGCTTTCTTCAATCCTTTGAGCTGTGTGGCTTACGTCATAACATACTAAAGATTTATGAGGCATGAAATTTGCTAATCTTTCGTATCAAAAGTATGCGGTTGTATGGAATTTCATGGGCAAAGGTTCGATAGAACACTTTGCACTTTATGTAACCAATTATGTGGGTTATGTTGCAAGTATCACAACACTTTAGGAATTATTGTAGATCTGAACAATCATTCTGTGCTTGGCAGAGATGAGGCTTATCAACTGTGTAATATGTCGGCAGTGGATAGAGCTTCGTATATGCATGGTAACTGTTTAACCTTTCACAAAAAATGTGCGGTTATATAAGTTTAGCATGTCATACTACTTGAAGGGTAAGCCGTAAACAGTTTTCTGGAAACTACAGGTTACCTTAGTGCACTCAATAACAGCTTTAGGGTTCCAGGGCAACCATCCATAGGGTGTACTTCGTAATGTGCCTCCTCTGTCTCTGAGGCTCGGTTCCCCACGAATTAGGTCAAAAACCATAAGTCTTTCAATTAGCTAATCCTTGAAAGACCATTAAGGTAGTCGAGAATTATCTTGTTAGATGCTTCAACCTGCCCATTGCCTTGGGGATACCTCGGCGTGGATATGTGCTGCTTGATGCCATATTTCTAGAAGAACTTCGCCAAATCTTTGCCTACGAATTGCGGGCAGTTGTTTGTGATGATGGATTGAGGGATGCCAAATCGGTAGATGATGTTCCTCCACATGAAGCGCTCTATATTCGTCTGAGTTGTGGTTGTTATGGACTCTGCTTTCACCCACTTGGTGATGTAGTCATTTCCCATAATCATCATGCATCTACCCTCAGTAGCAAGCGACATTGGCCCTACCAGGTCGATAACCTACTGGATGAATGGCCAATGACTCATCTGCGGGTGTAGTTTGTTAGCAGGCAGTGTTGGTACCGACTTGTAGCATTGGCAGTTGTCGTTCTTTTGTACTAACTCCTTAGTGTCTTAATGCATAGTAGGCCAGTAGTAGCCTGAGTTAAGAGCCTTTTGCGCCAAGGATCGACCTCTGGAGTGATTTTTGCAAACGCCTTCGTGGATTGAACTTAGAACCTTGAGGTCATTGGGAAACGCTAGGCAGCGGAGATGTCATTCCAAATATAGTAGCGTGCTGCCTTCATTTGGAGTTTTCTAGACTCTAATCTTTCTGTGGGGAGTGTGCCATTGACTAGGTAGTCTATAATGGAATCTTGCCAGTTCAGAGTTGTACTAACCTGTGACACCTCATTTGCTGGCTTTGCCTCTATGCTTGGTTTGTCCAAATAATCCACCGAAATAGAGCGTTTCAGTTAATGGTCGAGGGCTGAGCCTAGGGCGAGTAGCGCGTTCGCGTGGGTGTTGTCTGCCCACGAAACTTGAGTGAATGTGTAAGTCTGAAACACCTCAAGCTGCTTTCGTACCTTCTCTAGGTATTATGCCACCTTCGGATACTTTGCCGTGTACTCCCCGATAGTCTAGCTGGTGATTAGCTGGGAATCGGAATGAATTGCAAGCTTTTTCACTGCCAAGTCTTTTGCCATTTAGAGCCCTGCTAGTAAGGCTTCATACCCAGCTTCGTTGTTGGATGCTTAAAGCCTAGAGTGATCGCCTGCTAGAGCATTGAATTGTCTTGGGTGACAAGGACCACGCTTACTCCCGAGCCCTTGTAGTTGGAAGTGCCATCAATATGCAAATGCCATAAGTCTCCATCGAGTGAGGCAGGTGTGGTTATGGCATGCTCGATTGCCTTCGGGGCATAGTTGGGCCGCATTATTACATCGTCTAGGCTAGGCATGAATTCTACTATGAAGTCTGCCAAGGCTTAGGCCTTTATCACCATCCGGGGTCGGTAAACTAAGCCATATTGACCAAGTTCCAACGCCTATTTTATTAGTCGTTGAGAAGCATCTAGACCATGTATGATTAATTGTAGAGGATACTGAGTCATGATGATGACTGTATGAGCTTGAAAATATGGTATGAGCTTCCAAGCCACAACAACTAGCGCCAAAATCAATTTCTCAATCTTTGGATATCTGTTTTCTACATCGAGAAGAGCTTTAGAAGTGTAGAATACTGGCAGTTGGACCCCCAGCTCTTCTCGTATGAGGGCAGCGCTTACTGCCACTTCTGAAACTGCCAAGTAGATGTATAAGTCATCCGCTGGCTTAGATAGTAAGGGTGGTGATGTGAGATACTTCTTCAGGTATTGGAAAGCTCTTTCACATTCATCATCCCATTTGTCACGTTGGGCCCTCTTGATTGCTTTGACAAAAAGCTTGCATCAATCGATGGACCGCGAGATGAAGCGGTTGAGCATGGCTGCTTATTCGGTCAAGCTTTGGGTCTCCTTCAAGGTAGTTAGAGACTTCATCTCTGGGATTGCTCGAATTTGCTTAGGATGTGCTTCAATTCCTTGTTGGGTTACTAGGTACCCTAAGAATCTACTTGAACATACTCCAAACTTGCATTTGGCGGGATTGAGCTTCATCTTGTACTTTCTAAGGATGTTGAAAGTTTCTACCAAGTTGCTGATGTGGTCTGATTGCTTCATGCCCTTCACCATGATGTCGTCGACATAGACCTCCATGGTTACTCCAATTTGCTTGTTGAACGTCATTTTTACTAGTCGTTGGTAAGTAACTTTCGCGTTCTCAAGGCCAAAAGGCATGACTTTGTAGTAATAGGTGCCTCGCTTGATCACAGATGCGCTTTTCTCCTTGTCGGGCTCGTGCATAGCTATTTGGTTGTAGCCAGAGTATGCGTCCAAGAAACTGAGCAACTAGTTCCTGAAAGTTAAATCTACTAGTAGATCGATTCAGGGAACTGGATAGGGATCCTTGAGGCATGCTTTGTTGTGTAATCCACGCAAACTCTCAATTTTCTCTTCTCTTTCTTTATTACTAGCATGATGTTGGCAAACCATGCTGAGTGTGCTACTTTCTCTATAAACCCAGCCTCCAGTAGCTTGTTAATTTCTGATTCACTCGTTCACGTGCGAAATGGCTTCTTTTTTGGATCATTGGTTTGGCAGCAGGGTCGACGTGCAGCTTGTGGCAAGCTACCTTAGGGTCGATACCGGGCATGTTGAAAGGTGACCATGCAAAGATGTCACGATTATCCCTAAGAAAAGTCATGAATTTCTCATTTTCCTTTGGGCTCATACGTGAGTCAATTTTAGCCTTCTTCTCTGGCTGCTGGGGATCAAGAATGATGTGCTCGACATCCTCGTCTGCTAACGCGTTGATGTTGACACCATCTTCTTGATCCGTCAGCTGTAATTGTTATTTGGTAGCTTTGTCGTCCTTTTCAACTTTGGTAGCCTCTAAGGGGGTAAAGGTCTTCTTCTTTGATTCCTTCAGTACTTGCATAGTGTATCGTTGAGATGTGGCTTGGTCAGACTTGATTTCTTAGACTCTTCTTCCTGGGATGCAAAATCGGATCTTTTGATACTTAACAAAGATTACAGCGTCCAGCTTTATTAGCCAAGGTCACCCTAGAATCCTATTATAGGGAGATGAGTTGTTTACTATCATGAACGTCTGCTTTGATACAACTGGCGATGTTCTCACGTCAAGTGTAATGTTACCGATGACAGTCGAGGTGTGTCCACTGAATCCAATGAGTACCTCCGCTCGGCGTATGATTGTGTTTTCCAAGCCCATTTGCTGAATTATTGAGAGCTAAAGTAGGTTGACCGCACTTCCGTTATCAACCATCATTCTGTTGACTATATCATAGGCTAGTTTGACAAATATCACTAGTGCGTCTTCATGTGAAAAGTCGACGCATTCGGCATCCTACTTGGTGAAGCCAACGATGGGTCCAGGTTAGATGTTGACTTCCTGGACCTGAGAGATCAATAAAGCCTACTAGATCTTCCTCTTCTTAAAGATGTTGGTAGCCCCTAAGTGCTCGGATTCAGCGAAAATGCCATTGATCCGAATTGTATTGCTCGGCGGCTTTTCATCGGCATCTGCGTTCCTTTTAGGCTGCGTGGCTAGCTTGTCTGAGTATCTTTCGACCTTGCCTTCTTTCACCAGTTTTTCGAGGTGGTTTTTCTAAGTGTAGCAGTCGTCGGTTGTGTGAACGGGTTGGGTACTCAATGGAATGCGCAGTACTTGGTGTGATCTAACTTAGAGGGTATCTCCCTTTGATTGCTTCGGTAGTTCTTGGGCATCGAGCCTCATTTAGTCAGGGATCGGTCTTTGCGCTCAGCCTTATGCCTGCTTTTGATGTTGTATTGCTTTTCGTCCTCCTTCTTTTGAGCTACTGCAGATTTTTTTTTCTAGGCTGCTCAGGTGCCTTGTCTGCTCGCTGAGCCTTGTCCCAAAGTGCATGCTTCTCTATTAGAGCGAATGAGTCTGCCAGAGTTAGATCTTCTCCCATGATCAATTATCTGAATAGCGGGTGGTCTGCTGGGAGTCCTTTTTGGAAGGCTGCACTAGCTATTAAGTCGTTGCATCCGACTATCTTCGCCTTCTCTACTTTGAACCTCTTTACAGAATCACGAAGTGACTCCTTTGGGTTTTTCTTAACGTTAAACAAGTGGTCAGACTTCTTCTGATCGAATAGGATGAGTATATCTTGGTGAAAACCAAAGAAAGCTCATTGAAACTTTAGATGGATTGTAATGGTAGGGTGTGGAACCAATCTTGCTCCTCGTCTTGCAAAGCGGTGGCAAATATCTTGCACATGAGGGCGTCGTTGTTCCGATAAAGGATCATTGAGCTGCGGTAGTGTTTTAGGTGCCTCTTCAGGTATTCTTCTCCTTTGAAAGATATGAAACGTGGCATGTTGAACTTGCGTGGAGGCTCTGCCTGCTCAATCTCGTTCGCGAAAAGTGACATACTTATATTGGTCATGTTTTGCCGAAGCGCCTTGTCAGTAACATTGCGCTGGAAGTCACGCAATCGTTCGGTCAGAAGCCTCTCTACTTCTTTCTGAATTTTCCCTTGCTGGGGTAGCTGAGCTTTTGGCTGCCCCCGGTTATGACCTGCTGGTCTACGCTACTGTTTCATGTGCTCGACTCATCCATGCCCTGGCTGCGGTGCATGTGGTACGTTCCTAGCAGGCAAGCGGATTACTTGTAGGCTGTTGGTTGAACTTGAGCCAGATTGAGTGACTTCTTCTCTCCATCCATCATGCTGCCTACTTCGATGTGAGATGAAAGATGCTCCTTGTAGGCCTAGCAGCGAATGAACACTTCACTTGAAAGGTTGTCCATGTTGATTATCAAAGTGTGACCTCAACCGTGAATGTATGCTCGTCCGTGAGCCTAATAGAGAGTGCAAGCTCCTCCGCGCGCTAAGACGAGAGTATACGCTATCTCAAGGCCTAGGCATAAGTCTACACTGCCAAAACGCTTAGTTCGAAGCTGGTCGAGGGGCTGCTGGAGAGGCTCGTCGTCTGCCCTTGTCCTACTTCAGGACACCTCTTTTAGGGCACGTTGCATCTCGGTACGCTGCAAAAGCTGATTTACCAAGTCGTCTGCTGCATAAGGGCGCTCGTTAATTCTACGACATTTCGGGACAAGTGTTGTTCGCCATTTGGGGTAGAAGAGCTTGGACAATATGTGTTTCCTTGAGTGGTAAAAATGTAATGGGCGCGAGATTTGAGTTGGGATATGTTAAATCTGTAGGAAAAAAAGGATGAAAATACCCTCGGTTTAATGGTCGATCCATAAATCTGAAGCCGAGATGATTGAACCGGTCTTGGACCAGTTGGGGTTGCTAAGTGAGTTAGGCCACGTGCTTGGGCTGCCCCGTGTGTGGTGCATGTAGGCGCTAGGCCTGGGCTTGCCTTTGGAGCGCGCTGGGCTCGTGCTGGCCTTGGGCCTACAAGTGATGGGTTGCTCCATCTGCCGTAATTGCTTGGGCTTGGACAGCCTGGGCCTGTGGCTGCCTCGTTGCTCCCTACTCACCGTGGGCTTACTGCCATGGAGCTGGCCCACTCCCCACTACCACGATGACCGCCGTGGCCGCCATGGTGGTGGTGCTCTGTGGTGGCAAAGTTGCTCCTCTTGCCATCACGTTGAGGATTGTGGATCGTCGTGGTGGGGCTACATCGCTTCCTCCATCATTTGATCCGGATCTTTGAATGTAGGAAGTTCCATTCGTTGTGGTTTCCGAATTTTCCGTCATTGTATTTTTCTTCTACGTCTATTCAAGGAATTAAAAAAAATTCTAGAAATAAGAACGTATGAAAAATTTATGAACAAACGAGAAATGAGAAACTTTGAATGCGAGAGTCTTCTTCGAGCGTGTGAATCAAACTCTCAATGAAAGCACCAATTTGTGGATGCAAATTTCCGCCATCTTCTCCTTTGACGAAAATTTTCCTGCAAAATAATAACACCTGACTCTTCCTTGATTGAGCCGTTATTGTTCGTTGCATGCTCGTAGGAATCCCGTTGTGCCTCGAGAGTAATTTTGTCCTTGTCACCCAAAAGTCCACGTGTCACCTCCATAATTGTTTTGGATTATTTTTTGCTACACACTGAGTTCGATTCCAGGCCCGTATTCCACACAGCACGTCCTGAGTCCGATTCCTGATGCTGGTGAATCACAGGATGATGACCAAGGGAGGTTGAAATACCTCTGTGAGTCTTCCAGGCCGCAGAAGGGTGGACTGCCGTGGTGCAACCTTGGGCAACACCGAGAAAATTTCTTTCTTTTTTTTTTCTTTGGGAAATTAGCCGTTTTAGAAGGATTTCAACGGGGGAGTACCGAAATAGAAAATGATATGTGCTTGTTGACATGAAACCCCAAATCTGCTGTCATTTGCAAATGCAAATTGCGTCGTTGGAAGTTTGTACTTGAATTCATTTCAAAACTAATCAATTTTCAAGCTAGGGTTCATCTTTTGTTTGAACAAAAGAAAAAAGATTGGTTGCCAATTTGTTTGTAAACTTGAATATTTGAATTGTGGAGATGATTAAGGGCATGTTTGGTACTTTACTTGAATTTAACTTTTTAAACTCCAAAGCAATTTTCAAGTTTTAGGTCTTAAAAACGTGTTTGGTAGGATTATTTAAAAAAACTGATCTCAAAACTAACTCAAAAATATAAAAAAGTGAGTTTTAGAGTTTTTAAACTTAAACTCACTCCTTTTTTTTTTTCTCGTTTCTCCCCTCACTCCAAATCTCTCTCTCTCTCTCTCTTTTACCTTTTTTGTCTCTCCTTCAATCCGCTCTCTTGATTCTCTCGGTTCTTTTTCTCACTCTTCTTCCTCTCTATCTCGCCCGATCCTCTTTCTTCTTTCTCTTTTCTTCAATCATCTCTTATTTTCTTTCCTCCTCTCTCCTATTTCTCCTTCTCCTGCGACCCCCTCTTTTTAGATCTCTTTGTCTAGTTTAAGTCGTAAGATTTAAAAATGTTAAATAGCAAACTAATCAAATTTTTGAGTCTTAAAAAAAATTATTTTCAAGAAATGTTCTTAAGAAATATTTTGAGAAATGATAAAAATTTTAAAAAAGGATACCAAACAGGCCCTAAATGGCGCCGAGTTTTGATCGGTGGGAGAAAGGTCCATTTTGCTCGGCGGCAGAGGAAGTTCAATAATCCGCAACGTAACATTTGATTGCTAATTTCCGTAGTTTTAATCACATATTAACAATATCGTAATCATATAAACAACATATCCAAGTCCAGCATGTATCGATAACTATACCAAACACTACAAACCATAGTAATAATAACCATACCATGCTTTTTATCAACAAACATTGTGAGCACTCGAGGGTGTTGAAAAGTACTTCCAGCTTAGTAAATACGACACTTTCATCCTTAACAAGGAACAAACATGCGCAGCTTGTTTCATTCTCGTAATGGTCTCTAGGAATGAACTAAAGGAATCCATTTTGGTGCGCAGAATTGTGTCCTCGCTCCTCGTACATGGATTGATTCCATACAACAATTGCTAGACACCTTCGACAAGAGGATCAAGCTGCTATTTCTCATGTTAAATGAGCACAAAAGCTAGGAAATAACTTCACATTATTCAAAGTTTTTTACAAAGCACATTATCAGTTTGGCTCTTCGTTTATTAGACCCTCACAACTTTGACATAGGGTAGTCCAAAGCATCGACAAGGAAATCTGCAGGCATGCAATTATAATCAAAGTATGTATTCCAACCACAGTAACGTGAGCTCTGAGCACAATAATTTCATCAATTACACACAGCCACACACGCACAGTTAAGCATGCACGTCAACCGTTCATACAAGATTTAACAGTTGAAAACATATATTCTCCCTCACAAGGGATTTTTCAGTGTACCCCGTACACAAGACTGTACACCATATATTCTCCCTCCACTCATTATGACGAGTGGAGGGACACCACATGTACCAGCTCATCCATCACGAGTCCTCATTTAAGGACTTGTTAGAGAATAATTGTATGTGTGCATGTAGTATACATATTGTGTGTGTCTTAAGTTGATGACGCTGTTCTTTCTCAGCACATAGGATATTTTTCAGTTACCACTAATTTATACCAATTGTAAGAGAGAACAAGTACCTGCATCATCTTTGGTAAAACACATCGGTGGCTTTATCCGAAAAACATTTCCATGTAGTCCTCCTTTCCCAACTAGAACTCCGAGATCTTCAATCAATAACGAAACTATGATTAGCACGTAAAAAGGAATTCCATGGAGATGTAAGCAGGAGATAAATGTAATTCAAATTTTGATCTTTGAACATTAGAATTAATAGTACGAGCTCGGGAGAGTATCTTGATACCTCTGAGTTTCTCAAACAATGGCAGTTTCTGCCTTCGCAGGTGTCTTCTCTTTCCTGTCAGTGACCATTTCTATCCCCACCATTAAGCCCCGGCCTCTGACATCTCCAATCACTGAAACCGCATGTAGATGTCAAACAGTCAAAGTGTGGCACCACAGCAGAAAGGGAAGTGCCAATTTTTTAACTCAATCAGTTGTGACTCAACTTATTCTACTAGGCACAGTGTAGTGAGCGGGCAAAATCAAGTCTGAACATTTAAAACACTAACAGGGTTATTTAAATGATACAGAGAAGCTGTTCTATAACCAAAAAGAAAACAAAGTAACAAAGAAAGGGAAATTTAAAACCGGTTGTGTATGAATGATGCCACCCAACCGTTCCCCTGAAACATCATTCTCACAGTTCCCTTATGTGACCAAAATATTTTAGAAGGCTCGCTGAACCAATTTGTTTCTGAAAATCTATTTGTTTGTAACAGTGATTGGGCATGATGAGCAGCGTTCAGAAACATATAGAACTTTTTATGGAAAAAAGCAAGGGCAATTTATTCATTACCTGTACCAACCATTATAAGATTTATTTCATGACAGTCATTGCCCTTGTAGTATGGTCCCTTAGATCTGTAAAATATGACAGAAAATTCTAAATGCCTATTTCAACTAAATGGTTATTTTGTGGCCTTAGTAGGTCCGTCTCCCACATCTTCCATCCATAAAATATTTTGTTTATTTAAATAAAAAAAAAAAAAAAGAATTATAGGAAGAAGACGAATAGATAGAAGGAAGACACCCCCACATAGAGAAACCCCACCATGTCAAGCCAACACCAAAGCACAAATAGACATAACCACAAACACCTAGACCACAAGCATCTGAGAAGGCAGATCCAAATGACACCTACAAAAACCCCTTAGCAACAGAAAGAGAACTAGCATAAAACACAGACCAAAAACACAAAAATGTAGCCGGTGGAAAAAGCCTTAACCCTACACTGCTGTCACAATGAATAGGCAATAGCATGGTAGTAGACCAAAAAACCAACAACCGATTAAAGCACCAAGAAACCAAGACAACAAGATGCTTCACCTACAAAACCTCCACCACGCCACAAACATGTGAACCCTGACTTGCAACGAAATCCCTCATTTCCCTTCTTTATGCCGAAATCAAACCAAAAAAGAAAACAAAAATCTCCTTAATAATTAAAACCATCAAATTTATGACCCTTGAAGACTTAGTATGGAATGGATTTCTCTCCAAGTGGACTTATCCCATGGTGGCAAAGTCTCAGCCCATGTGCATCAATGGATGAGGGAGACACTGGAGCAATCAACTCCAATTTTCAATGGCTTCCAACCTTTTGCCTCTTACCAGCCACCAACACTCTATTCTATCATTTTGGAATATACTGTTGGTGGAATACCACAATAAGTACAGGATAGTTCTGCACTCCTCGAGAGTTAAGCTTTGCTTTCCCAATCAATACAGGGCAGTGGGATATATAAGCACTGAAAAATTCATATTTAAATTAAAGAGAACTTCCAAAAGCACTGAGTTCAAGGGTAGTTACTTTCATATCTTTCCTGAAGATCTCTCAACGCCCAAGTAAGTGAGAGCCAACATCAGCGCAATGAACTTGACGCTTCTCCTTATCAATAACTCTTAGCACTTCTACGTAGAACTAACAATGGCATATAAAATTTAGATGTATTCTAAAAAGAGCACCCTGGAGATGGAACTTTGGGGCTATGCTAACTAGTGATTATACAAACCTGTGGAATTGGATACTTCCATGTGTTTAAAGCTGTCAAACCAATTGTGTTCGAACTTCCCCCATGATATGCATTTCTCAACGAAATCATATCGAGACTACCACTGTATAGACGAGCCATCAGCATTGTTAATTCATTTGCTTCTGTCCCAGAATTCACAAAGTAAAAAACCTGCATTTTATAACCGTCTATCTATTTAGTAGTTGGAGACAAGAAAAAGGTGATAATGAAGCACACAAAATGGATTGTACAAGTATCCTAGAAGTTTGACGAAGATGCCAATAATGAAGCACACGTTTCCAATTATAATAAAACCACAATTACTTATTTAACGATTGCACTGCTTGAGATGAGTGAGTAATTGAACAATACTACTTTAAATTCCCAGGCATTTTGGAAGCTAATGCTTCAGCAAAATCGGCTATTGCGTGGTGTAAGTAAATGGTTGTGGCATGCTGTAGAAGCCTGCTCTGTTTTACGATAGCATTCAAAACATCTGGATGACAATGTCCACAAGAAACGGTTACTATCCCGGCGAAAGCGTCAAGATACCGCCTGCCACTCTCGTCGAACAAATATTGCATCTTCCCTTCAACAGAGCTGTGCACACAATGAGAAATGGAACTAATTTCAAATCCCGAATGAAGGAATTTAAAAACCCAAATCCGAAATCTGAAATCCGTAGAGAAAAACAAACATACATACATACATTACAGGATTCTTATAATAATGGAAAAGGGAAGGACCCAGAAACTTGTTTCGCTTCTGGAATACTTGATCGGCTAGAGGTCCATTGTAAGGCTGAGGCTCGTAATCGAAGGGTGGCAGCAACGGTTCATCAATACCACCACCACCACCAGCAGCAGAAGAAGGAGGAACCGTAGTAGTAGAGAGAGATGACCTGCAGTAACAATGGTGGTAGTCAGCTATGATGCATGGACACGGACACGGATACAGGGATACGACACGGAAATACGTCAAATTTCAAAAAATGAGGACACGATACGTCAGGGATACGGCAATTAAAAATATGTATAAATAAATAAATAAACAAAAATAAATATATCTAAAACATTATAAAATAAGCATTCAAATTTATTACTCAAGTTCAAATTTATTTCAATAAACTCTAAACAGTTAGAAAGATAGTCCATCCAACAAGCAATTAGTCTTAAAACTTGAAAAAGTAAAATGAACATGCAAATGAAATTAAAAAAATAAAAAAAAGTCTCATTCAACTTCCACGTTCATGATGTCTCCTCTAGTAATCAAAGTAGTCTCCAATGACGGTTCATCAAGTTAAAGGTTAGCAATATCAAGCATCCCGACACTTTCTTCACCCAAGTTTTCAAAGCCATCTCCTCCAACATCCCACAATTGAGTAATACCTTCTTTGTAGGTTGAGCTGTTCCTTGATAAAAGACGAAGATTATTATGCACAAATACCAAATCCTCGGCTCTTTGTGGTGTAATCTTGTTCCTTCTTAGAGAGTGAATAAAACTGTAAGTGCTCCAATTTCTTTCACAACAAGAGGAGGAACAAGGTTGTCCAAGTAGCTTCAACGCTATGGATTGGAGACTAGGCGTAGAAGCTCCATGGACAATCCACCACATTACTGGTTCCAAATGAAACCTATCATTCATAGAATCAATAGCTCCAAAGTCATTCAAGCACATAGAGAAAGAGGCATACTCCACATTGATACTTCTTTTAATTTCCTCATTGGAAAAGTATCTCTCAAAACACTTTTTCCTTTCAGTTGTAAGCTCAACATCTCGGTGTGGAGCAACCCGACTAGGGTCTTCTTGGAGCCATTCTGAACTATAATACCTAAAATAAAAGAAATAGCACTTTAAAAATATAATCATAAAGCTAAAGATTAATTTGGAAGAGTTTATAAGGATATTAGCAAAATCATTACCTTGGATTTAATGAATGCGCCAAACAATGAAGTGGTGTGCTACTTTTAGTCCATCGCTCTAATAAAATGTGATACACCGCATCAAAAAAGCTGCTTTTTTCATGTAATGCCTTGCGCTCATTCCTGTAGATAGCAGCTTTCACCTTTTCAATCATAGCATCCCACCACTCATACACCAAGTGAAGACAAGGTTTATCTATGTCAGCCATTCTAATAACCTCATATATTGGAGCTGTAAAGAAAAGAATATAATCAATCTTCTCCCAAAAGTACTCATCCAATATTTTTTGCTTCACCGTCATTGCTTTAACCAAATCATCTTCTTTGTACATAGCCCAATTCGGGCTAATCACCATTTGTTGTAAACCTTCCTTTACTTCCTTAAATCTTCTAAGCATCACAAGTGTGGAAGCAAATCTGAAAAATTAAAAAATTAGGATAGCTCATAATTGAATAAGAAAAAAAAAAAGGCAAAACAGTGGAGAAAACAAACCTTGTTTCGGCAATGGAGAGCAACTTTAGTTTGCAATGTTCATTAAACATAGACAATCTCATGCTATGGTTCATAATAAAAAATTTTATGGACCAAACATCACTAGCAATAGTTGAAATCCAATTGCAGTCATCGTACGAAACATCTGTTTGTTTCGGAGAGCATATACTCTTCAAAGCAAGATTAAGAGTGTGAACAACACAGGGTGTCCAAAAGATATGGGGATAATAGGCCTCAATAAGTAACCCAGCAGCTCTACAGACAGGAGCATTGTCAGTGATCACTTGAACAACATTTTCATGACCAATTTCTTTAATAGCTTTTGTAAGGAAGTTGGCAATACAATGCTTGTCTTTATATTCACCTTCACAATTAATTGCCCTCAAGAACATAGGCCCGCTTTCACAAGTTGCCATAATATTAATAAGTGGTCTCCTTTGTGCATTTGTCCACCCATCACTGCACAAACTTACACCTTTAGTGCTCCATGTGCGCTTGATTGGTTGGAGGCATTGCTCAATGTGACTCTTCTATTGTTGCAGAAGAGTAGTTCTTAGTGCATTGTAACCCGGTGGAACATACCTTGGAAGTGTAGAAGCACGAACATATGAGTTTCGATAGTGCGGATTTCTTGCAAGGTTAAATGATAAGTCACCTGTATAAAACATTCTTGCAACTTCAGCATCACATTGATCTCGAGCTTCCTTGTTAAAAGCTTTACTAAGAGGCCCACTTGTTCCCTTTCTCTTCTTTGGATTAAGATTCACTTCAGGTAGATCACAACAGAAAGAACCAGTATTGGGCAAAGAAACATTCTTAGCAGCAGAACTCTTTAGCTTATATTCACACTCTCGAATTAACTTTTTCATTTATGCAAGATTTTCATCAGTAACCTTGCTGTAAGGCGCGACCCGTTTCAAGCCATTTTTAACAAATGAAACTTGACCCTAGGGTATGATCCTTTGTAAGTTTTCTGACAATAATTGCATTTGAATTCAGCATTCCCTCCTCCTCTTTTTCCCACTTTTTCGAGCTTTTTGACATACTTCCACAACGGAGTATGATAATTTTCAACAATCTCATCCAGATTAGCATTATCATCCGGATTAGCAATATCATTCTCATCATTATTAGGGTGATTCATTTTCCTAAATCAACAAACATATAAAGAGTAAGAGTTAATCCATTATAAAGACAAAGTTATTATAATCTAAATATCCATACCACTGCACAATAATATATTATAATATGCAAAATACAATAATATTATAATAACAGAAAAAGTTAAAACTAGAAAATCAAAAGTCTGTCAGATTTGAATGCAGCATGGGGTAGTGGAATGGATGGGTATTATAATATTATATTATTGTCTTCGAATGGGTATTATAATATTATTGTCTTCAAATGGGTTGAATGATTCAACTTGAATCAGTAAAGTTGAGATTGGTGAAAAAAACGAAAGTTCGCCGGTCACCACTCACCAGGAGTTGCAGAGACGAAGGAGCAGTTGTAGACGAAGAAGAGGGAGACGACGGCGCAGTTGCAGATGGAGACGACGGGTCACAGAACAGTTGCAGATGACGGTCAATGGTGATTCGTGAAAGTCTCTCAAACAGAGTGATTTCTGAGAGGTAAATCTGAATTTTATTTTTTTCTGATTATCCTCTGATTTTAGAGTGATTTCAGTTAAGTTCGATCAATCACGATTCTATGCGGATTTGTTGTGATTTTTTTTTTTTTTTTCTGATTATCCTCCTATTTCAGTTTCAAATGTATCCAAAAAGTAGGATACACGTATCTGGACAATACGATACGCGTATCTCATCAGTCCCAAACGTATCCCTTCATTCGGATACGTATCGGACGTGTATCCACGCGTATCATCCATGTATCCGTATCCTCAGCGTGTCAGATACGGGATACGGTGGCTTTCTCCCATGTCCATGCATCGTAGGTAGTCAGCAATCTTGGCCTTCGCTTCTCCCCTTCCTCCTCCTAAAGCTTTGTTCAAGAGCTGCCTCGGAACGCCATGGATGATTTGATTCGATTTGATGAGAGAGAGGGACCAAAAGGCAATAAAATCAGAAAATTTTTGAGTGGTCAGTGCGTCAGCCGATGTTCATGCATGTGATTCGAAAGATTCCTCCGTATCGCTCGGTTTATAACCAGAGGGAGGACGGTTAGTTACTAGGGTTTATATAGGGCTGAAAAAAGTGGTAGGTATAGTCCATTCACACCTCCGAGGAATCTTTGAGACTTTATAAAAAAATACCTCCCAATGCAGAGTTATTTCTTTCGGACTATATATGAGGCTATATATATATATATGGAAAAATTTTAAAAATGTCATATGAACTTATATACAATTTTCAGTTTGTCACATAAATTAAAATTTTAAGCAATTTGTCATATCAACTTTCCGAAGTCATTAATTTATCATCTGACCCGAATTCTGTTATGTTTTCCATCTAATATAAAGCTTATACCTCACACATGACTTGTGTTCAGGGTTATTTCAGTCGTTTCAGCATCTTTTCACAAGTTTTTTTTTTTTTTTTTTTTACTTTTCCTTAGTTCAAACACTTAAATTTTGTGTTCGATAATATTCACGAGGATCGGTGTGAACAAAATCTAAACCCTATAGCGTAGTAGTAGCCCCTTTTGTGGCTTTAGAAATCCTAAAGTTTTTAGTCGAATACAATTCAATAAAAGAGAAGTGAAGTGTTAGAATGACCCAAATAACCCTAAACACAAGTCATGTGCAAGGTACGTCGCACATGACTTATATTGGATGTAAAACTTCACGGAATTAGGATAAGATAATAAATTAATGGTTTCGAAAAGTTGGTATGACAAATTGCTTAAAATTTTAGTTTATATGACAAATTGAAAATTGTGTACAAGTTCATATGACATTTCAAAAATTTTCCCTATAGATATTTATTTGGGTAAATTACATTTTCATACATCAAGTTTGGGGTCTATTTCAATTCCTTACAACATCTTCAAAACATTTCACTTTCATACCTTAAGTACTATTTTATTTCAAAATAATACCTCCGTTACATTTTTCATCTATTGATCCGTTAAGTGCTGACATGGCTGCCACATATATGCCACGTGGCTACCAAATGTCTGCCACGTGGCAATATATATATATATATATATATATATATATTTTTTTAAACCTGAATTTTCTCAACACCAAAAAAAAAAAAAAAAAATGAAACCCATCCCATCTCCCCGCAGCCCAAACCCAGTCGAAGAAGAAGAAGAAGCCGCCGGCGCGCGACCCAACTGACTTTCCCCCCTCCCCCGGCGCGCGACCCAGCTGCCTTCCCTCCCCCCCACCCCCCCCCCCCCCCCCCCGGGGCGACCCAGCTGCCTTTCCCCCCCGCCCCGCGTGACCGCAAACCAGCCGCCTCCGCTCTGTTGGAGTTGAAATTGAAATCCATATTTCTCACTCTCCTCTCTCTGTCTCACTCCCCCTTCTTTGTCCTTGGTGGTTTTGGTGGCGTTCAGACAGATGAAGGGTAGGGGTTTCTTGGGTGGACGAAAGAGGACCTGGGTTTTGACTCAAATGACGGGGACTGGTTGGTGGTTGGGGTGGGAGAATGGGAGCTGCAATTGCACTCTTCTTCTTCTAGGTTGCAGGTTTTTGGGTGTGGAGGGACGAACTGGGTTTGGGCATTTTCTTTTTTTTTTTCCTTCTCCTCCGCCTGCTTCTTCTTCTTGTTGTTACAGGTTTAGGGATGTGGGGGGTGGTTGCGGGGACATGAGATGGTTTCAATTTTTTTATTTTTATTTTTTTTTGGGTATTGAGAAAATTTAGGTTTTTTTTTTTAAAAAAAAAAAATTATTATTTTCGCCATGTGGCAGAAATTTGGCTACCACGTGGCATATATGTGGCAGCCACGTCAGCACTTAACGGATCAATGGATGGAAAATATAACGGAGGTATTATTTTGAAATAAAATAGTACTTAAGGTATTAAAGTGAAATGTTTTGAAGATGTTGTAAAGAATTGAAATAGACCCCAAACCTGATGTATGACAAATTGAAAATTGTGTACAAGTTCATATGACATTTCAAAAATTTTCCTTATAGATATTTATTTATATAGTAATTTGATTATTTGATTTTTTTTTTTTGTGTTAACTTTTTTTAAATTGATTTTTGGACGTGTTATCTTAAATTTTTTTATGAACCTTTCAACCTAAAAAAGTTCAAATTCTGACTAAGTTAAATTTCATCACTTATGAATCGTTCATTGGATTAGATTCTCTTATCTCAATCTCATCCGTTAAAAGATACAAACCCGCACTTCGCCCTCAGAAATAATTTGATTTTCACGTACAACATAACCATTTATCTAGCACCAATTGGTAAATTAGTATCTACAATTTTGAAAAATTCCACCTATCAATGCTCATGAACGTTAAATCAATTTGAAATTTTAATACTTAGGGAATTTAAAACAATTATTAATTAACCAAATTGCAATAAGTTACAAACACACATAACCAAATGTTTCATCACATAATAAGGGCATTTTAGGACTATAAAATTTTGTAATCTAATTCATAAAGCAAATTTAATGAATTTTTTTTTGTTAAAACCTAATAAACGGGTTTAAGTCAGGAAAATATATATACGATGAGTTAAAGTTTTAAGGGGAAATCTAAATCTTTAGATTAATAAAAGTGAATCTTTTTAGTAGAATAGCTTATTTCATTTTATATCTTAAGCATTAAACATGCTACCCACTGTTTTTTTGGCTCACATGGGTTGCTACATTTTTTGTGGGACCCACTGTTTTTTTGGGCTAGATGTAGCCCAATTTTATGCTACTCAAGAAAGAAAGTTGTTAGCCCAAGTGGTGGATCTAGCCCATTTTCCAATTCATTGGGGATGAAATTTCTTACTAAGGCTTCAAATGTAGTAGCCTCATGAAGAATAAAGCCCCCATCGGAGATGCTCTAAGAGCGTCCCAAAGAGAGGCAGGCTGGAAAAATGGTGCATATAGTCAATGGCAGAGCCATGAAATTTTTATGGGTGGATTAGCTAAAAAAAATTACGCTAAAATCAAATGATATTTTTTTTTGCTACATACGTTTTGTATTTGTATATATTAAAATTTGTTTGTCATGAACTCAGTAAGTTTCGCAATTGCAAACTGCAAAAATTACAATAAATCATTCAGTTTCACATATATTTAGATGCAAACACATAAAGAAGATAGAAAACTTGATGCATGGACTATCTCAATTACAACCACAACTAGCACAAAATAAAACAACTAAAGTAGAAGTAAAGGCAATCTTAAAACTAAAGTAGAACTAAAGCAGAATAATCTTGAACAAATGACATAACAATTTCCATGGTAATTTTTATATTTTTAATTGTGCTAAATACTCACTGGGCTAGTTTTATTAAAAAAAAATTTCTTGCACTTTTTTTATGTCAATTATATTAGGTTGTACACTAAAGTACATACATATTGGCACAAACCTTCCATGGGCTATAGCCACCGTAGTCTTTGGTGTGGCTCCACCAGTGGATATAGCCCAATTTAGAGCTTCGATGAATCTTTAGGGCTCTAACAAAGAATCTCTCTCAATGAGGGGTTCTAAAAAAGAATCTACCCCAATTTATAAATGGTATTGCACTAATTTTATAATACATGAGCTTCTAATCCCTTTACTCTCAAACACCTCCCAACCACCAAACTATAATGGCCCACCCATAAAATGATAACTCCTCATCTAATGAGGATAATGTTACTTTTGCAATGGCAGAGGCTATGTGTCAGCACTTCCAGAGATGTTTTGAGGTTGCGCAAGTACAAAATGAGGAGAAACACGGCAGCACCTCGTCACGCCGACAAAGAGTTAATCGAGATTAGGAAGAGAGCCATGTTTGACTTATCATGATTACTTCTCTAACCCTCCATTGTTTCGACCACGTTTCTTTCGAGTCAGGTTCCTTACGATGCATGAGTTGTTTGACAGGATCATGGAGGGAGTCGTCAATTTCGACAATTATTTCACTCAAAGGTGGCTTAGTGCAGCAAGAAAGCTTGGATTCTTTCCATATGTCAAGATAACAGCAGCATTCTGAATGCTTGCATACAGAGCAGTGGCCAATTCTGTTGATGAATATATTAAGGTATCAGAGACACACTACTACAAAAGTGGCTTATTGTATCAGTGGTTGGTGTCGATTTTATATAATATACTGGCGGATAAGACATTTCCGACACCCTCTTTACATGATATCGGAATTAATGTCGGGTATAATCGACATAAACTGTCTATGTCACTTATAACCGACATAGACTGTTAAGGTCACTTATAACCGACATAGCTTTTAATCTTTTGAAATGGGGGTGTCATATAAAAACAAAACCGTGGCTTTCAACAGACATAAAATTAGTGTCGGTTAAAAAATGAATCGTGTCGCTTCTACCCGACATTAATAATTGTTTTTAAATATTTTAAAACCCGGTGTCGGTTGTAGCCGACACTAATAATTATTTTTAAATATTTTAAAATCCGGTGTCGGTTGTAGCCGACACGTTGGTGTTCTTTATATACCTTACCCCGTGTCTTCTTCTTCCTCTCTCGTGTCTTTCTTATTCGTTCTTCTGCAACTTCATTTATTCCTTCTTCTTCACAGTAAGTTTTTTTTGCTTCTAGTATTTTTATTTTCTCTTCTTATGTTTAATTTTTGTTTACAATTTAATTTTGTAGGGATTTTATTTGAGCTAGTTGAGTACATATAGAATTGATCAACGACGGAATTCTTCCATAATTCAGGTTTCTATCACTAAATTCCTTAATTTTTAAATTGTATAATACACAAGTTTATTTATTTAAAAATTTTAATTTAAGTAATAAGATAAATTTGGATAATTTGAAAAATTTTAGGCTGCAATTTTCCCACTTGTTTTGCACGCGGAAATGGATTGGGAACAGGAATGTCAGTCAGTCAGTCAAATGTGTCAGATGTAGTGTCAGTGTTAACCGATGTAGGCTTCATTTAATTCGACACCAGCTTCATTTAATTCGACACCAGCTTCATTTAAATCGACGTTGCAAAATGTCAGGTGAGTGGTGTCGGTTATAGCCGACGGAACAGTGAATAGGGAAGAGGGATGTCAGTTATGTCAGATGTGGCGTCGGTTATAGCCGACAGGATATTGACTTAGGAGGAATTTCAGTCAATGATGGTGTCGTTATAGCCGACGGGACAGTGACTTGGGAAGAGGAATATCAGTCAGTCAGTTAGGTGTGTCAGACTTAGTGTCGGTTTTAACCGACGCGAGCTTCATTTAATTTGACATCGGTACATTCACTGTCTGTGTTAACCAACGCCAGCTTTTCATCCATATTTAAACCCCTTTCTTCTCCATTTCATCCGTGCGTCCATTTTCCTCCGTGTTTAATTCCTTCTTCCCCGTGCATCCCTTTCTTCCCCCTTTTCAGTTATCTCTTTCTCCTTCTCCTTCCAGTAACTTTTGCCATGGATCAACATATCTAAGATCAACATTCCAAGGAACTCCAATTCAAAGAGGAAGAGTTCGAAGCTGGTTCATTTCTAAATTATTATTATCTTCAGTTTGTGTTTTGTATTTTAACTAATATTATGCTTAAATTGAAAATTGGTTTTGTTTCTTGGTTTTTAATTGTTTGTTCTATATTAATAAGGAACATCTCAACGGAGAAATCACAGACCAGCAATTCCCAAATGGATAGGACAACAACCTTGTTCATTTGATTCGTCCAGCAAATGCATTAGTGAAAATTCTAGTGTTTTTTCAAAACATGTAGCGTCAAAGGTTAGAGATCACATAAATCTTCTGTTGACGAGAGATTGGCACTTAATTAAGGAACAAGACAAGGAAGTGTTCTGGAGTAGAATAAACGTGTGTGTGTGTATATATATATATTTTTTAATTTGAAAATAGTACAATAAGTCCATGACTATAATAATAATTAATTAGCTTGAATTTTTTATGAATTTAGGGAAGTCTTATTTTTCAAGAAGAAGATATAGTGAAAATGCCTCTGATCCGCCACATGACGCTTCAGATTGTGGAGCATGCGCATAAAGAATAAAGAATGGCGGATTTATAATGTTCGTTATGGTGGATGATTTTTTGTATATTATATGTGTAATGGCGGATATAAAATGTTTGTTATGGTGGATAATTGTTAGTGTTTGGTACTATTATTATTGTTGATAGTTATTATTTATTTTTGTTTTGGCCTATACATTAATTATGGTGTGAATTATTTTCATGTAATTTTTTTTTAATTATTATTAATTAAAAATTAAGACAAACTTTTTTATTTTTTTATTATTAATGGTTTGTGGTGTCGCTTATGGGCGACATTATAGTGGTTATTTTATTTATCAAATTATTAGGTGGTGTCGGTTAGGACCGACACCAGTTTGCTCCATCCGATAGTCATTGTCAATACTTAATGTCGCATTTATTTGACGTAAGCCTCGATGCCACTTTTAACTAACGCTATTATCCTTTATTTTATTTTATATTGCTTTCCTTCTTCATAGCGGATTAAGGGGACTAACCGACATCAAAAGCCTTTTCGTGACGCTAGCAATGGTGTCAGTTCTGTTATCCAACATTGCATGAGTTTATGTCGGATTTTTACCAAATATCCGACATAAATTATGTTTTCTTGTCGGTTTTTAGACTGCCAGTTATAGGTAATTTTGTAGCAGTGACAACAATTTTAGAGTCTTGCAAAAGGTTCTATCGTGCCATCGACGCTGTGTACGGACCAAAATACCTTAGTAAACCGACGAATGATGACTTGCAAAAACTTTTGAGAAAAGCTAAGGAACGAGGGTTTCCTGGAATGCAAGGGAGCCTAGATTGCATGCACTGGGATTGGAACAAATGTCCAGTGGCATACCATGGTGCTTATACTTGATACAAAGGACACCTAACCATTGTCCTTGAAGTTGTTGCATCATATGGTACATGGATCTGGCATGCATTCTTTGGACCTCTAGGTTCATGTAATGGTCTTAATATACTTTACATATCACCTCTTTTTAATGATGTTTATGAAGGACGTGCTCCACGTGTTCAATATTCCCTTAATGGTATCGAACACAAACAAGAATATCATCTTGTAGATGGTGTATATCCAGAGTGGGCGACTATTGTCCAAACAATGGCAGATCCTCAAACAAGGGATAAAAAAATTATTCTGCAGTATGCATAAGACATATTGAAAGTATGTTGAAAGAGTTTTCAGTATACTTCAAGCAAGGTTTAGAGTTGTTAAGGACCCAAGCCAACAATGGTATCAAGAAGATATGGCGGAGACCATGAAGGCTTGCATAATTCTTCGCATGATTGTGGAAGACAACCGTTAGGTAGAAGGGGAAGACTATGAGGATGATCCTTCGCAATATCATGTCTGAAATAATTTGACCGGGATCCTACAATGCTGCATCAATATCTAAGTAATCGAAGTGTAGTGAAAGATACAAATGCCCACTTCACCCTCTGAAATAATTTGATTGCACACATGTGGAATGAACAAGCACGTAGAGGCTAAGTCTTGTGTATGTAGCATTTAAATACCTACATTGTAATGACTTTAATATTTAGGTCCATTTGCTTGTTTATGCTTTCAAATAAAAAAATTGCTTGTTTGCGCTTCTATATACATGCGTTTAAAATAATGACAAGGAAATTAAAAGAGCCTTAGCAAAAAGTAGCCAACACCTTAATAATTAATATATAAGTTCAGTAACTCTGAACCAACAAATGAGTATAGTGTCATCGGTGCAAAGTAAGCCACTTGTGTCTATTGCGTTAATTTTGCCTCCCCCTAGCTTTGTATAACAAAATTGCTTGCATAAAGGAGCCTTAGCAAAAATGAGGGGAAATGTAAAGGCTGGACAACATGTGAAAGGTGAAGAAAAAAGTAAAAAATCACAAACGGGCGAGCATAAAATCTATGTGCGTGATGGACGAATGGAAATGATGAAAACCCTTAATTTGTGGCTTTTTAGTGCAGGTCCCACCTAAAAATGGGGCTACCTCTTGGCTGACTTTGGATCACCTCTTGCTAGCAGATGGCCGGTGCCAGTGGTGGCTATCAATTTTAGGGAACCAGGATCCTCTCCTAACCAAAGGGTGAGGATCCTCATGACCAGGCTCATCGGACCGTTGAAATTTTATCCAACGGTTACAAATAGGGGGTCCCTCTAAAAGTTATAATAATTGTAACCGTTGGATAAAATTTCAACGGCCCGATGGGCCTAGTCATGAGGATCCCAATTTCTGGCCTATAGGAGACGAATTTCCTCGTTGAGGCTCTAACTTAGAGAGTCACATGGAGGATAGAGTCCCTATTGGGGATGCTCTAATTGGGTGGGATAATGCTTGTGTTTTTCCTCAATCTATTTCTCTATATTTACCGATTAGGGCAATGCTATGAAGATTAAATTTCTAAACCAAATGATGTGGATCTTGATGATTGATTACGATTTAAGTGTTGATTAACATGCTTGTTTAAAAAAAGTATTGATTAACGTGCTTATTTCTTATTGGTGACACATCATTTGGTTTGCAAATTTGGTTTAAAAATTTGGTCTCCCTAGTATTATCCTTACGATTAAAGTATATTTGTCGTCACATCCGGCTCTAAGAGTAGACGTAGTAGGCGGGCGCCTAGGGCCCCTACTCCCAGAGGCCAATTTCTTTTTTATTTTATGTAATATATATATATATATATATATATATATATATATATATATATATATATATATTAATATTACAAACTTTGTATCTATTCAAATAAGAAGTTTACAGCCACTTAGTATTATGGTCTAGTAGTATTCCTCTTCATTGTAAGTGAAAGGTCTTAGGTTCGATTCTCGCCAAAGACGAATTTGAACCACATTATTGCTAGCTCATTGTGAGGCTAAGCCCACTCCCTCCCCTTAGTGTATATAATATCGTTTGTTAAAAATAAAAATAAAAGTTTACAGACTGAATCTTTGTTTAAGCGCAATAGCCAAATAGGCTAAGCAGCTAAGCCCAATACTCGTAAGATTTATTTGTTTTATTATAATTAATTGAATAAAAACAGCAAATTTGTTTTGTATGTGAAAGGTGAAACGTCAAGCGACTCAAACATGTTCTTATTGACTTGAAAAACAAACCTATTTACTTCTTTTGTGGCACTCCCCAAATTGGTAGCCACTAAACGCTAAACAGCTAAACCCCTTTGGCCTTTGTCGCATTCCCCAAACAAACATCAAATCCTAAACACGCTTGTTTACTCTAATCGGTTCCCTTCTCTAGTAGACAAAACTCTCAAATTCTCAATCTTAGACTCTTGACTACAAATTTATACGGTTCAATTCAATTTTCCGGTTTGACAATTTTTATGCCCACCCCTACTTCTAACAGCGGTAGCTGGTGGCGGTCACAATGTTTTCAAGGGATAAAATGTGTGTAGGATAAATAATGTCACTTTGAAAAAGTAATGACAGCATTATAGGAATTGAAAATATTTATTAAAAGCTCAACTCCGATTTTTATGAAAGAAGCTTTTAAAAGCAACTTATAGGCTGTTTTTAAAAACTAATGTGAAGGCCATTGCTTTTAAAATAAACAGGATATTTTATTTTAATCAAATACTTTTATTTTTTTATTTTAAAGTAAAGTTGCTTTTGGTGAAAAAAGGCAAATACCAAACGAATCTTAAATTAATACATACTTAACCACGACTGTTTTTTAGTGTCGCCTGCTTATATTTTTGTACTAGTTGCCCAATGATTAAAGAAATTTTATTTTAATATGTATGATACAATAATAGTGGAGTATAAAAGAAATAAAACAAATTCTTCCTGTGTTTGCCTCTCTCTAAGAAAAACAGCTAAATTTAAGAGCTAGTTTTAAGGCAGAGCTTATTACATGTAGAGCTGTGAATTGTAGAAAATGTAAGAACCCTAAATTAGAAAAACAAAATAGTTTGAGAAAAGTTGACACCTCGTATGGCTCTTGTATACCATCCAACTAAAATTGGACTTTTCTATTCGCTTCCATTGGTTGTTTTACAAAAGAGAAGCACAGCCTTTGCCAAAACCCATGTCATGCACGTACGTTCCTAACTCTATTGCGGCCATCCGTATATTTAAACTCTTCCTTCAGCCCCAAGAAACCTCCCCATCCCCCAATTCATAAACCTAGGCCCTGTAGCCTACATAACACAATCAACCACTAATTGGCTGGCTATCTTCTCAATAGTCCAACATATTTGAGCCGGTGCAAACCATGGCTCGAGCCGTGTTTCTCGTATGGGTCTTGTCGGTCATTTTGGCCACAACCAACCTTGCACAAGGTTTAGGTGTCAACTGGGGTGCAATGGCATCGCACCAGTTGCCTCCTAAAAATGTTGTTCAGATGCTCAAAGATAATGGGATCAAGAAAGTGAAGCTTTTTGACGCGGAACCTTCGACCTTGAACGCATTGGCCGGGTCAGGTATTCAGGTCATGGTTGGAATCCCCAATGAGAAGTTGGAAAAGCTTGCTGATAGTTACTCAGAGGCACAACAATGGGTGAAAGAGAACGTTACCAAATGGCTTCATGATGGCAGCGTTAGTATCAGGTTTGGATTAATTTTCTTTTCCTTAATTTGCATATATAATTAGGTTGTAATACATTGATATGGTCGGAAGTTTAATTTACATATTTTTATTGTGTTTAACTTTAATTTACAGTTATGTGGCTGTTGGTAATGAGCCATACTTGACGAGTTACAATGGCACCTACGTTAAGACTACTTACCCGGCATTGAAAAACATTCAAAAGGCCATACGTGAATCAGGAGCTGGGGACAAAGTCAAAGCCACAGTGCCCTTCAATGCTGATGTTTACGAATCATCGTCAACCAAACCATCAGACGGGCGTTTTCGAAAGGATATTAAGAACAATATGGTCGAGATACTTCGTCACCTTCGCGACAATAAGTCCCCTTTTGTCGTAAACATCTACCCCTTCCTTAGTCTCTACCAGAGCTCCGATTTCCCCAAAGAATTTGCTTTCTTTGAAGGTGGTAGCAAGCCAGTGAGAGACAACAACATCGAGTACAAAAACGTGTTTGATGCAAATTGTGATACGCTGATTAATGCACTGAAGAAGGAAGGTTTTGGTAACATGGAAATCGTAATTGGGGAAGCCGGATGGCCTACCGATGGTGACAAGAATGCCAATATAAAAAATGCCAAGAAATTTTATGACGGCCTTCTCAAGAAACTTGGCAAGGAGGAGGGCACACCTCTTAGGAAGGGAAAACTCGAAGTCTACTTGTTTGGCCTTTTCGACGAAGACCAGAAAAGTATTGCTCCTGGAGACTTTGAACGTCACTGGGGTATTTTCCGATATGATGGGCAGCCAAAGTTCCCAATGGACCTTAGCGGAAAAGGAAACGGAAATCAAATGCTGAAAGCCGTAAAAGGAGTTGAATACTTGGAGAAGCAGTGGTGCGTGTTGAACAGCGACGTTAAGAACATGAGCCAAACCGATGCGGAACTCAACTACGCGTGCGCGGGGTCTGATTGCACAAGCTTGGGGACTGGAAGGTCATGCGATTTGGATCAACATGGCAAAGTCTCTTATGCTTTCAACTCCTACTTCCAAAACAGAGACCAGGATGTTCGAACATGTAACTTTAATGGGATGGCAACCATCACGAAAAACAATCCCTCAGTAGGAGATTGCCTCTTTCCAGTTCAGATTGTCAACGCCGGAGCGCCGAGGCATGGTGCAGTTGGTGTGGCTTATGCATTCAGCATCTTTGTAGGACTGTTGTGGATGATGATATGAGCTTCTTCACATTAATATTGATGTAAGCTAGCTAGACATACATGCAATGACTAATACATGCATACAAAGGAATTAATATAGCCAGCCAATATTATACAATTAAGATATGAAAAATATTTCTGCAATACAACATTAATATTTTTCTAATTACATAAAATTAATAATTAACTGTATATGGCATTGTGATTTATCAAGTTTAACTATCCTTGCATGATACTTGTATTAGATAATGGGAAAGGATCCTCGCCGGATCTTTTCCTAGGGATCCCGTGATCTTACCCGTTCATCGTATATCGTGCGGTCAGAAATCATTTCAAAATTTAAAATTTAAAATTAAATATAAATAGTATCTAATGAAAACTGACCGTACGATATACGATGAACGGGTGAGATCACGGGATCCCTAGGAAAGGGATTCGGCGAGGATCATTTTCCTTATATAATTATGGTATCCTAGCTAAATTTTGAACCTACCCTAGCAAGTAGCTAGTTTCAAGGCTCGTTTCTCTACAGCCTTGAACACTGGAAATATGTACGGAGGATGTAGAACGATTTAGACAACGAAAAAAAATGATATGAGGAAAGTAGACACTAGTAGAAAAAGAGCCAGCTAAATTTAGAAATCAGTTGGTTAATTAGCCTGGTGGTGTAGTCAAATTAGGATTTGTTAGGATTTTAATGGACTTTAAAATCTTGGTGTAGTCGATTAGAGTTGTAAAAGAGGATTTTAAAAGATTCTGAAATCATGGTGTAATCAAATTAGGATTTAAGAGGATTTTGAAGAATACATCCAAATCAAGGGGTAGTCGATTAACAGTTTAACGAATACATTCAAATCAAGGGGTAGTGAGAATGTCAAAGATTTATTAGGATTTTAATGGCTGAAGGATTTTGAGGGATTTGAGAATGGATGGTATAAATACAAATGGCCATCAAGAATCCAACCCTACCCCATGTGATTTCTTTTCAAGTTCATCACAGAAGTGGAACAGTCTTCCTCTCACACGTCTTCCTCTATCCCCTCAAGGTATTGCTTTTCTCTTCCCAACTTGTATAATTTTGTGGAACAGTCTTCCTCTCACAAAAATCCTAATTCTGGTATGGTTGATCTCTTCATCCATTTGTACTTATCAATTACTCCCTTACTTCCTTCTCATACATATATATCTATACGTATAATACCACATATCCCTAGCTTCTTCGAATTTATGCTTTTTGTGTTGATTATTTTTCAGTTGTATTGTATTTCTGTTTGATAGCTGAAAAACCGATACATTTGATGCAATGAAAAGAGAAAACCTAATATACAATTAGCTAAGATGCATGTTTTTTTAACTAGCCAAGAGGAACTTTGGATATTTTACTCCAAATAATTGAAAGGGGATTGAATAAATTTGATGGGTTTTTATTATTTCTTAAATATATGTGGTCTGTGAGAATTCAAGAATTGTTCTTTTTTATTAGAAGTGTATTTGGGTTTAGTTCTTATTTGTGTTCAGTTCTCCATTGTCATTGTTTGGTTAACTAAGGATCAAAATTCTAGTTTCTGATCACTAGTCCATTTTTCTTTTCCCTATAAAAAAAAAGAGGGCAGTTTCAAAGGTTTCGTGGACTGGAACTTTGCTCTAAAATATCTTACATAATCCTTTATGGTTGGGAAAATCCTTGAATTGATGCCTTTCTTTATCATATGATTTCAATCATAACGAGATTTCTTCAACATTAGGTTTGTTTACTTGGTCTAAGTGAGAATCGTATGATGAAAAAGCCTATAGCAAGTTAGTATCTTGATTTCTTCAACTCTAAGATCGGTTGCTTGGTCTTATTGAGAATTCATGTTCATCCATATTTTCACTTAGCTTGATGTGCTTCCATCTTTTTTGTTTCATTGTTTCAAACTTAAAGTTTGTGCTCTGTGCCCCAATAAACAACAGCAATACACCTGAAAATATTTGGGTTCTGGTATCAATTTCTTTCTTCCCTTTGTTTCTATCAGGCGAAATATTAAGTTTTATTCCTTAATCTAACACCCTAACATTCTCTTTGTACAATTCAACTTGCAATGCATGCCACTTAATTTGGCAGTTAGTGTTTGATTAGGATTCTCCTTTACTAACTGATTTAAGTACAATGATTTTCTTCTGATATAGTGAACTTTATTGATTGGATCGTGACTTTTGTTCTTCATGGAGTCATCAATTGGCCAAGGAGTTGACTGTTCCCCATCTTGTTGCAATTGGTAAAAGCTTGCTGCTTTTCCCCTCTTATTTTTTTTCAATCATATATTTTGATATCTGTTTAGTAATTTTAGATGAGACGATGATGATGATGATGGAATGTGTGTTTAGATTAATTGTGGTGATGATGATGATGATGGAATGTGTGTGTATAGATATCTGTTTAGTAATTTTAGACGACGATGATGATGATATTGTTTAATAATCATATATGGCGTGTGTGTGTGTGTAGATTAATTGTGGTGTGTGTATATAGATTAGATGATGGTTTCGATGTAAAAAATTCATGGTTGGTGGTATTTGGGTATGTTAACTTCTTAGATGATGGTTTCGATGTAAAAAATTCATGGTTGGTGGTATTTGGGTATGTTGTTAACTTCTTTATGATTTTGTTTATTTGGTTGGGTAGTTTATATAATGTCTCAATCAAGCATGGAAGTGGAAGGTGGGGAAGAAATGGAAGTGGAGCAAATGGTGGAAGAACAAATTGAAGAAGAAGAAGAAACTGATGAAGAAGAAATTGAGGAAGAAGAACTTTATGAAACCATTAAATATTTATTGATGGCAATTCAAGCTGTAGTCCACGTGCTAAAAGAGTTTATAATTACATTTGGACAACCTATTGAACGTCCTTTAAATCGACGAACAATTACTATGGAAGGATACAATTATATACATAAAGTATTGAAAGAGGACCACCCAAAGGATTTCCAGCAAAGGTATAGAATGTATCCTGATGTGTTTGTGAAGTTATGCACTATTATTAGAGAAAAAACACTCTTACAAATACAAAATTCATTTGCATAGAAGAAATGCTTGCAACATTTTTGCTTATTGTTGGACACAATAGTAGATATTGTCTACTACGTGATACATTTGGACGATCACATTGGACTGTAAGTAGAAATTTTAACAAAGTTTTGAAGGTCTTGAACACAATAGCACCGGAGATGATGGCCAAACATGGATTGGCAGTGCCATCTAAAATAAGGGAAAGTACAAGATTTTACCCTTACTTGAAGGTACGTATAGTGTGTCATTTTTTTAGTTTTTATTTTGTATCATTCTAATTTATTCCAAATGATAAACTTAACACTCTTTTAGGATTGTATTAGGGCTATTGATGGCATACATATCCCAGCATCAGTGTCCGGATGCGATGTAAGCAGTTATCGTAATAGTAAGGGTGTCATATCACAAAATGTATTAGATGCTTGTAACTTTGATTTGGAATTCATGTACGTCCTTAGTGGGTGGGAAGGATCGGCTGATGATTCAAGAGTACTAAATGATGCTTTGACAAGAAGGAATGGACTTAAAGTGCCACAAGGTATCAAATTATTATTTATCATTTTTATTATTATTTAATTTCTCATTAATCCATTGAGTTGCATACTAAAATATATATTATCAGGTAAATTTTTTATAGTAGATTGTGGATTTCCAAATAGACGTCAGTTCTTAGCTCCTTATCGAGGAATCTGATATCATCTCCTAGAGTATAGTGGTTCAGGTCGTGAGCCTAGAAATGAAAAAGAGTTGTTCAATCTTCGTCATGCTTCTTTAAGAAATGTCGTCGAGAGGATATTTGGTATTTTAAAATCACGATTCCCGATTTTAAGGATTGCACCTCCATTTCCATATGCAACACAAGCAGAGGTAGTATTAGCTTGTGCAGCAGTGCACAATTTTCTTCGCAAGGAGTGTAGATCGGATGAGTTTCCTGTTGAACCAGATGATGAATCTTCTTCATCTCCACCATTTTCAGTTTCTGAAGGGGATCTTGACCAAGATTTTCAAACACAAGAACAATAACGGAATCTTGCTAATGAATGGAGATATAATATAGCTTTGGACGTGTGGAGAGATGCCCATAATGATAACAATGTGAATGGACGATAATGAGTCACAAATAATTCTAGTGTGGTAGTGATGAATTTCTGATGATGTTCTTATAATGTTAGGTTTTGTGGTTGCGTTCGAGAAAGCCAAAAAGAAAGAAGAAAATATTACTTGTAATGATGAATTTCTGATTAATATAAGGTTTTGTGGTTGTGTTTGAAACTTGGAATTTGGAATTTCATTTGATTGCTTAGCTACTACGATTACATTATTATTCTGTGTATTTGAGTTCATAATTGTGCTTACTAACACTTCAAATTTATTGTTAATGGATCTCCTTTGATTCAAAACGTTTATGTTTCTTGTGCATTATTTCATTTTATGTTATAAGATTCAACTAATAAATCCTAAGAAATCCACGAAAGAAATCCATACAAATCTATAATAGAAATCCATATAGAATTGAGAATATTTTAAAATCATTTAAAATCTGTCACTTAAAAAAAGTCTATTAAAATCATGTGAAATCCAAATCAACTACACTTTTTGAGCGCTTCCACTGGTATCTTTTATTACAAATAAGAGGCCTTCAGAACCCATGCATATATCTTGTTTAACTCCACTCCAGTAATTAAAATTTTCTTCTTATACTCCATTAATTCCAGAATTAAAGAGTACTCACAATTCAAAAGAAGCGTAGCCATCTCGATTGGTAGCTAGCTAGCTAAGAGCTAAATGTTTCTTGTATGGTTGTTGTGTTCCGTAATGCTGGTAATCTGGGTAGACCTGGAACTTGTACAAGGTTTAGGTGTGAACTGGGGGCAAATTTCGTCGCACCCTTTGCCTCCCGACAACGTTGTTAAGATGCTTAAGGACAACGGGATCAAGAAAGTGAAGCTTTTCGATGCGGATCCTAAGACCATGAAAGCCTTGTCCGGCACTGGTATTGATGTCATGGTCGGAATTCCCAATGAAAAATTGGACAAACTTGCTCATGATTACGCAACTGCCCGAAAATGGGTCAAACAGAATGTCACTGCATATATTCATAATGGGGGAGTCACCATCCGGTATGCATGTGTGTGTTTATGTCCAAAATGTGTCTTTCGATTCAATATTAGGGAAACTGACTGACTCAATCCATCTTTTGTTTAAAAAAAATTTCACAGCTATGTGGCTGTCGGGAACGAGCCATTCTTAACAAGTTACAACGGTACTTATGTTAAAAATGTATACCCGTCAGTGAAAAACGTCCAAAAGGCCCTAGATGAAGCTGGCGTCGGAGGAAACATCAAATGCGTCGTGCGCTTCAATGCTGATGTATGCGAATCTCCTTCCAACAAACCATCAGACGGGCATTTCCGAAAGGACATTCTGAAACAAATGTCGAAAATACTAGAGTACCTCCGTGCGCGTAGGGCGCCATTTGTTGTCAACATTTATCCCTTCCTTAGGAACCCCTCTTCGGAAAGACTACTTGTAAGTGTACCTATTCGGGCTCTTTGTCGAGGATCAGAAAAGTGTTGCTCCGGGGGACTTTGAACGCCATTGGGGAATATTTAGCTACGATGGCAAGCCTAAATTTCCCATGGACCTCTCCGGCCAAGAGTCTGGACATCAGATGCTAAAAGGCGTAGAGGGAATGAAATACTTGCAGAAGCAGTGGTGTGTGTTGAATAGCGATGTTAGGAACTTGAGCCGTGCACTAGCGGAATTCAATTACGCATGCTCTCAGGCAGATTGCACAAGCTTGGGAGGGAAGAGGTCGTGTGACTTGGAAATGCATGATAGAATCTCTTATGCTTTCAATGAGTTCTACCAAAACGGAGACCAAGATGAACGGAAATGCGACTTCAGGGGCATGGGAAAGAAGGTAACATGCGATCCCTCTCAAGGAGATTGTCTATTCCGTACACAGATTGATTTATTAAGTGTTGCCGGACGGAGGCACTCCTTAGGTTATGCATCTACATCACTGTTTTTCATCATTGCCTTCTTCACATTATTCTAACTTTTATTTATTCGTTTATACAAGCGACAATGAGGAAGATGGAATTTTTCTTTTGAAATTTAAACCTTTTGCACAACCTATCCTCAATCAGAGGGCCGGCCAGCAGCACCGAATGCGACGGCCATTTAGAGGCTTCGAATCGAGTTGTGAGAGAGGCGTTGAGAGTGCAATTTTTAGAGGGTTACAATTTTCCAAATACTTTTTACAGCAAATTGTGCTTTTTTTGGTTTTTGTCAATGTTTTTGCATTGTTTCATTACAGTTTCATCCATGATCAAACTCTTCTCCAACTAGTTCTCATCACATTATATTCAAACTACAAAAAATCATATTGCTAACATAGCTATGAACTGTCGAGGAAGACATCTCTTGAGCTTAAAAATGTTAGGTGTAACTTCACTGACAAGTGACAACTAATAAATACGAAGCAATAAAACCATCTCCGTATGTTGGCAACCTTCAACAGTGCAACAGTACCATGCACGCTCGCAATTTCAATTCACTGAATTCAATTTATCATAAGAATGTTATTAAGGAACTGGAAAGAAAGGGTACATTACATCTAAAAGTAAAGTTTAAAAGTGAGATTCAACCATTGTACATGAAGTATCACACGTTAAATGCATCCGTTAATTCCATGTGTAACTAAAAGATGTATAGGAAGAAACCAAATTTTCTGATAATAGTAACAATTAAAGCTTGTCGAATTTCCAAAAGCATTACAAATGCAATTTCAAAGAATTTTTGGCCGACTATAGTTGGTCCGTAAGGGGACGTTTGATAAGTAAGATTGGCTTGGCTAGGCTTAAACTAATTGTAGCATTGGCTCGGATTCGTTTGGGGTAAACTTAGTCTTGTCCCAGTTTTGGTGTTACAAGGGATTAGGAGGAGGATAGCAGCAACCCAAGCGATGAGGTATCCAGTAGAAGGGAAAATCAATGGAGTCTCTCAGACCAACAATCTCAAATCTAACCAAACCCAGCGAACCATATAGTTTGAACTTTTGTCCGCGTGAACTGTACGTGTTATATCAACCATAATTGCATACTTTTTTAGACTCTTTAGTTTAGATTCTTGTTATGTTTTTAAGTGAGTTTAGTTTGCTTTCACTTAGTATCCTGCAGTTGGTTGAGCTTTTTTTCATGTTCATCGAGTAATTATTTGCAAGTATGTCCAACTCTTTATCTCGTGTTTCAGCTCTCTAATCTCTTGTCTAAGATTTGCCACCTCAGCCATTAATGATTCAACTTGGCGAGTTTGAGCAAGTAGACGTTGGCCCGTGTTGGATGCAGAACTTGTACACCGAACATTGAAAGCTAAAGAGTCTTGTACAGCCAATTCATCAGACCATTTGAAAAGTATTCTTTTACCTTTGGAAGTGAGAAGGTTCCTAGTTACCAGTGTAGCGGTTAGATCATTCTTTATAACAGAGTTCCAATCATAGGAGGACCGTTGAGGACAAGAAGGATGGGCGCAAGATATTATCTTGAAGAGGCACGTCTGCATCTTCCACAACATTTAAATCAAAACAACGGTCAAATTGTGGCCATTTTTAGAAATGATTAAGGAAAAGGAAATCAAATAAATAGAAATCTTAGAAGTACAGCAGGGGCAATTTCCATAGGCGGGCAACTTTCTGAGCGTGCTTTTGTTGGATACAATAGATGCCTCTATAAAAGGAGAGGCAACACGGCCACTTGTTCAAAAATCGAAGAGACATGGCTCTTCGAATTTCAAACGCCAGATTTTCCTGAATAAAGTTCGTAGGCACTTCTCAGACACAATCTGTAATACCCCGTATAAAAAAATGACAATATATATATGTGTGTATAAGTAATTATTTTTATGCAATGATTTTATTGAGTTTCTTTATATACGCTATGAGTACAAAAAACTCGTATTTTTGGCATGTAAGTTATTCTTTCACTACAAGAATATATTTTTGTCTAGCAAGTACTTTTATACTTCAATTTTTCCAATTGGAGATGGTTGTACTAATTAGCATCTTTTTATAAATTGTAATGCAATATGCATTAAGTTGGTAGCTTCGCGTAGATTAGATTGTTTTGATAGGCTTTTCATTGATTGGATATTTTATTTCATCACCATTTGGCTATCCTATTTCTTTGTAGGCTTACCAATGTGTTTTGATCCGACCAGCTTACCTTGAGATAAACCTTTACGTGGCCTTTGATCCTTGCATCCATCATGCATTATATTCATTAGTTCATGATTAACTTAACACATGTCTCTTTGCCATTTGAACACATACCGTTGTCAATGATTAACTTCACATTTAGGGTGTTTCTATTGGAACACATATTAGGGCTAAGGATTAACTTAACATTTGTTGTTTTTATGTTGGACCACATTTCATTTCTAATGATTAGGACAACACTTGTTGCCTTGTTATTGGAACACATTTTATGTCTAATGATTGGCACAACACTTGGTTTCTTTCTATTGGCACACTCATGGAGATTTTTTGGAGAGGAAGATGTCATGCAATCTCTATAAAGGAAGGAGTAAGAACGAACGGAAGGGACATGGAGAAAAGAGAGAGGAAGAAGAAGAAAAAAGAAAGAAAAAGAACAACTCCAACAAAAAGCCATTCTCTCTTTCATATTACCTCTTATCTTTCATTTACATATTGTTAAGGCTTTAAGCCATCTTTCATTGTATTTGTAAATCCTTCATATATAGTGAAATACAATGAAAGCAAACCCTAGTGGATGTAGTCGATTTGGTGAACCACTTAAATCTTGTGTTGTTTATGCATTTATATTTTGGAGATCATTGCCATAAGAAGCACTCCCACCAAACCATCAAAAATATCCATTTACTTCCCTTGAGAATGCTGTAAAATAAGGGGGACAAATCCCAAAAAATGCATGAGAGCTTACCCAACATCATTGCTCTATGGAACTCAAATGGATTCATGCATCAATATCACCTAGAGAGAGAGATGGAGTAAAATGGTAAAGTAATATTTCTCAATTATATTGTTGTGTGTTATCAATACTTTATTAATTTTGGCTCCTAACTATTTTGATTAGTTTTGCAGATTATATGATAGAACGTGATTATTGATATCCATATTACTTGGCATATACATAAACATGTTTGTAAAGTAAGAAAAAGAGTTGTGTTGTGTCAAGTGCTCACTTGTGTAAAGTGTTTGAGTTGTGAGAATATTCAAGGGCTGAAGTTTGCATTCAATATAAAATAATGAACCTTGTATACGTCAGGCGTCGGGGGAAGGGCTTGAGTATACAACTGGTTGGTTATAAAATAATGAAATCTTGTATATGTCAGGCGTCGGGGAAAGGGCTTGAATATACAATTGGACGTTGGGGGAATTGCATGTATAATAAAGTGGAAACTGAGAATTTAATTACAAAATTGGGTTTAAAGGATGAATGGGAGTTAACTCATATTCTAAGGTATTCGGAGCCAAGTGGTATAAGCATGGTATGAGACGTGTAGGCTTGGTGCCTTAGGTATTTGTTGACGGGATTAGAAGGGAGTGAGTGCATTCATGCATCTCGTTGCATACATTTGATGTATTTTGCAAGAGCTACTCATTTCAATTATTATTTTAGTTGGTACTTTTGTTATGAATTAATTTTGTATACTAATATTTTATTTCTGCTATGTATTCAATAAATTATATGTGATAAACTCAAGCTTTTATTATGTAAGATTTGTTATATGATGTATTGTGTAATCGTGTCAAATTATTTTAATTTTTCCACCATATCTTGGTTGTAGAATTTATTTCTATAGCTAAGATATGGCTCACACCCTAACTCGTGAATGGTCCTTATTTGCAGGTCGGGGCGTGACACAATCTCAACTTTCTGGATATCAAGGACAACTCTGTCAAAATATCTTTGACAAAGTTGAAATGCGTAAATTTTACTATTCCAACTACACCATTGTTGTCAACAAGCAGTGAATGAGATTGTCCTAACAGCATCACTACGTACTTACTATTGGAAAATTCCTATGTATGTCGACCTCCATCCTCCATGGTAAGGCAGACCTCCAAAAATGTCTAACTCTTATTCATTGTTGAGAATGCATCTTCAACCAAGCCTTTCAAAATACTCAGTCATCCTCATTTCTAAGAATACCTCTTCAACCAAGTCCCTCAAAATACCCAACTTATTCCTTCAGCAAGAAAATATTTTTGATCAAGAAGTTTTATATCAACATCAAACTCTTCTACTATTTTTCTTCAAGAGAAAAAGTATCACATATCATGCTTTTCTCCTATCTTTTCCTTTGCCCTTGTTCTTGCCTCCAAGAGAAAGAGAAAGAAAGCAATCAGTCGAAACCTGAAATCAAACTTTTGGTCCGAAACCAATTTCCTGGAATGTTGCTTGATTACTTACCTTGCATTCCTGTTGAGTAGTCATCTTCAACTATTGTTAGACCCGAGTTTCAAATCATCAACACCGCAGAATAGTTGGTACGATGTTGGCTCTTTGCACTGAAGCTGCTAAGCATGGATGAGTCACTAGTTTGAAGGATCATGCAAAGGCAAAAGGTTGAGCACCACTTCTGTTGTGCAGGTGGCTGAAGCTTAAGGATCAACAATGAACCCATAGAAGTTCAAAGAGAGAAAATGAATGGCTGACTAAATGGAAGACCAAAGTTCAATAATGGGAGCTCACAACCATAGCAAACTCTACCTAAGTTTATGACTACCAAAGGACAAGAATGACTCCAACTATTATTTTGTCTCACCAGTTTATATCATTCCAATGATGTACAAAAGGTAATCCAACCTTCACGATTACTAATAAACTATCAAATGCATTAAAAGTTACAAAGATACCTCATGGATTGAAGTCTCCGTAAGACTATTCATGGATTTGGCACTACTAAACAGTTGCATGCCCGAAGCGTGGAAATCGCCGTATGGATTCAAGTCCCAAAAGAACAATCTATGGACATGGCAATTCTATTGTGTATTGTGCCTCATCCTTGAAGATGTCTAGGTTCCAATGATTCAACTCCCCATAAGTGGAGATTAAAAATCCAAGCTCTGTAATGCTCTAGAGGAGGTTATGATCCAAATTCTCCAAACAAGTCATCTGATAAGAGATGACTGTCATAAAAAAGACAATGTAAAGCCCTTGTAGAGGCAAGGATATCCAAAGTAATGAACTGCTTATAAAATATGCATGCGCACGCACATGAGAATTTTGGGATCACGAATTGATGATAACCAATGTTAATTTTGGTTTTACAGTAGGTACTATATTCATCAATGAGCCGTATTAATATTGAGCCATGTTCTTTTGTTCGTCGACGAAATGAAAAATTATAGGCCAAAAATGGAAAGAGGCAATTCTATTACAATTTGTAAGAACGTGGAAAAATGAACCTGTAGTACAAATCGTCAAATGATGTTGAACCCAGAAGGTTACATATGAGCATTTGTAATACATTAAATACCCTCAAATGATATGACACAAGGTTCTTAGTTGAAACCTGAAATTGAAATACACACCTGTAAACATGATTTCCCATTGTGAAATTTGTTCATTTGAATGGAGAATTTTATGTATTATACGAAGCATATCTCCATAAGTTACTCCCTTAATTATACATAGAAGCAAATTGCTTTATATAAATTCCAAAGGGGAATGTGTCATGAAGTGTAGAAAATCACTGAAGAATTCAAATTGCTTAAGGTAAGCTCTAAAAGGGTAAAGCACAAATTATGTACTCGACACCAATGAATGATATCAATTGCCTTCGTGAGTACTTTCATTATGATATTGTTGCGATATACTAATCTCTTGCAAGAGTTGATATTAGAATGAGACTCTTAGAGAGTGTAGAAAAATTATAAAGTGTTGAATATTGTGTCAAGTTGTAAATTGAACAATATGCCAACACGATTCTTATCTAGCAAAATGTTTATGGTATTAAAGAACCATATGGATTGAAGATTATGAGTTGAACACTCAAATAATTAACCAATATTTAGACACTACAAAAGATCATTCATTCTTGTGAGGGAAATGATGAATTGATATTTTGGTCCATAAGTATCATATCTTAGTGAAGTATGTACCTTATTGTATTTAGCACAATACACTAAATCATATGCTACATTTCTTGTGAAGCACAATACTAACAGATGAGTATTAGAATGAAGTGAACTTATCTATGAATATCTCCAAGAAATTATGGACATGTGCTTATTGTATTCCAAAGAACTCATTAATAGCTATGGTCTTATTAGGCGAGCAAAATTTGAATATCTCTCTAACCTACATACAGATCACTTACAGAAAGGATTTGTATTTTCATATGGAAATAGATTAATCCTCCAATGCTCAACGAAGCAAACATTTGTTGTTATATCTTCATATCTCACAGAAATACATTTCTTCATAGTTTTCCAGTACACATGAGCTTCAAAAGGCGTGTTGTACTCTTTTTCTTCCAACTAGGATTTTTCCCACTAAGTTTTTCTTAGCAAGGTTTTAATGTGGCAACTGATATTGACGTATGGGCATCTAAGGGGAAGTGTTGTAAAAGCAGTGTGAATGCCCTCTATAAAAGCAGTACCCACTTGAAGACTTTGGACATCAAGCCGTGGTTGGTAGGTTCATCACCTAACTTTTGTATTTAATATTATTGACTAATGGAAATGTGAGGTAAAATGAAGAAAAGTTGGTTGGCCATCTGCCTATAAAACCAAGAGGAAACGAAGTAGTAGAGAACGTAGAAGAGAAATATATCAGTAAGCTATAAGGCTAGAGAGAAGAAAGAAAAATAGTGAGAGATATCTATGTACTCCTATTATTTCAAATAATGAAAGAAAGCACTACTGTCCCGAGAACGTAGGCACACTGACCAAACCTTGTTAATATTGTGTCTTATTTACTTTATATTAGCATATCCTCCATTTTACAATCGATAAAAGTCATATACTGTGACACACCCCGACCCAAAAGTGGGGCGTGCTGGCCATCACGTGAAGGTGACATAACCATGTGCACAGTACCGAAGCAATAAAGAATAGAATTTACGAATCAATTAAAACCGAAACACTAGCAATACTAGTGTAAAAGAAGTGTGAATTCCACTAATACAGAGCATAAAAGTCTACGTGCAGTCAAGCAGAAGTACTAAATAGAAATAACACCCGAAGGTGGTCCTACATAAGTGAATTCTATTAGAACGTCCGATGAGCTTCTCGTATGCCACCAACAAACACTACCTAATACCTGGAGGGGCGAGAAAAAAAACAAAGTTGAGTGGGTCAGAAACAAATCTTTTCAAAACCTTTCTGTTCTCAAAAGTTATAACCCCTCGCCGTAAAACCTGTATAATTTCCCAGAAATAAAGTATGTACTCATATATATAATTCTCAAAATCCTGCTGGAAAATATATATGTATAAATGTATGTATGCCATGCCAAAGTATCATAACTGAATGCCAAAGCACAACTTTGTGAATGTGATTGAATACTAGATATCAACTCAGCCCTCGGCTGTATATAGCTCATAACAATCTCATCATATCATATAGCTCATAACAATCTCATCATATCATATATATACCCTGCACACACATCAATACCACCTCTAGTGGTCTGCACAACATCACTGAATATAAACTAATATGCTCTAGTGCTACAATCACGTGAAGACTGAGCGATAAATCGCGGGTCACCTACGAGTCGAACCCACCTATAGTGGTCTATTCGACAGGACTGAGCACTTAACTTGGATCCAAGGCGAGCATGCGGTGCGGGAGGTGAACATCACGTGAAAGACTGAGCCCCTACTCTGGGCGGGAGCACTAATATCAGTGTGCAGGTTTATGAGCTCTAATCATATCACATTACATCACATTATTCGTTCTCATCAACTAGTATATAAACTTACCTGCCACTTACATGTGCATCCTCAGCACCAACATTAATATAAGCAATCAATAACACATAATAAAATAAATAGATACTTTGCATGGCATGGCATTTCATATCACATTTCATCTCACATTTCACTTAAACTGATTTTTTGGGAAAAATCTCATTTATATAGGTATATACGGAAAACAAATTCCCACTCACTGATAAGTAGACGAGTCGTAACCCCCGTGCCTAGCCTGGCTACGCTCGTCCTCCAGATAGGTCTCGCCTATATGAGAAGTAACTGAAATAACGTTAATTATTGCACATAATCGAAACCTTAGAAATAACTTCTCATACATTGCTCAAATTGGGTATATGAATATACCACCGTGATTTACACAAACTCACGAACATCCCCATATTTTTAGAAAAATTTTCCGACCACCCACACCCCGCCACGCGCCGGCCAAGCGCGGCCACGTGCCTGGCACGTGTAACGAAACAGTAACACCGTTACGAATATTCCATGGAATATTCCGTTAAAACGTAACAGAAACCGTTAAAGATATTTGACGGCGTCAGAATATTCCGTCAGACTTGATGGAATATTCGCTCTTCTTCTCCGGCGAACGTCGCCGGTCGCCGCTGTCCGCCGCCGTCTGAAACTCCGATTCTCGTCGGTGTCTGGAAAATTTTCAAATCTTCATAACTTCTTCATTTTTGCACCATTTTCTACGTACTTTATACCAAAATGAAGATCTCACAAAGATGAACACAACCATACCTGACTCGACCCCCAACTCACCGGGGATTCACCGGAAAAAGCCTCGATAATTCTGGCCAAAAAGAAACTCTCCGATCTCGCTATTCCGACGTCTAAATTCTTCCAATGAAGCACTCCGAGCTTTGTAAGGACCTCCTTAAGCTTCCTATGAACTTAGAATTCCCTGAAAAACAACATTTTACGTGTGCATGAACAGTGCACAAATCGAAGGTTACGGTTTCGTGATGAATCGAAGGTTTGCAGTTCTAAAACTTGCACTAATGGCTTCCTAGTATCACAAGGAACATGAAATTGCTTACCTTAGTCTCGATCTGCAAGGTTTAAGATGGGTTTGGGTGCCGTCCGTACGAAACCGAGAGAGAGGGAGAAAGAAGGTCTGAGAGATAGAGAGAGAGTGCAGGGGTGAAAGAGAGAAAGAGTATGAATGTGTGTGTGTGTGTGTGGTCCAAATACCACCAACCAAAACTCCCAAACTTAGATGCACACACATACCTTAATTAATGCCTAGGGGCATTTTCGTCATTTCACATCTGTCGTACGAAATCTCTAGGACGGGCTGTTACAATAGTGGATTGTAACATCCCACATCACACAGGGGAGTGATCCTTAAATGTATATTCTCATCCCTACCTAGCACAAGGTCTTTTGGGAGCTCACTGGCTTCGGGTTCCGTAGGAACTCCGAAGTTAAGCGAGAAGGGGGTTAGAGCACTCCCATGATGGGTGACCCACTGGGAAGTTGCTCGTGAGTTCCTAGAAACAAAACCGTGAGGGAATGGTAAGCCCAAAGCAGACAATATCGTGCTATAATGGTGGAGCAGGCCCAGGAAGTGATCTGTCCCGGGCCGGGATGTGACAACTGGTATCAGAGCCAATCCCTGGCCAGAAGTGTGCCGACGAGGACGTCTGGTCCCTAAGGGGGGTGGATTGTAACATCCCATAATGCTCAGGGAAGTGATCCTTAAATGTATATTCTCATCCCTACCTAGCACGAGGCCTTTTGGGAGCTCATTGGCTTCAGGTTCCGTATGAACTCTGAAGTTAAGCGAGAAAAGGGCTAGAGCACTCCCATGATTGGTGACCCACTGGTAAGTTGCTCGTGGGTTCCCAAAAACAAAACCGTGAGGAAATGGTAAGCCCAAAACGGACAATATCGTGCATCTGTGGTGGAGCGTGCCCGGGAAGTGATCCGCCCCAGGCCGGGATGTGACATACTGTGTCTGTATGTGTTTAAATATATAGAAATATAAAAAAAGAAATTGAAAATAAAAACAAGTTTTTCTCTCTTGTTTGAATTAAAAATAGAGTTTTAATTGAATAGAAATTAAAATTTAAAAAAAAAAAGGAAAAAGTAGGAAGTGAAAGAGATAAAGTGGAGTAAAATTAGAATTAGATGTCAGTTAGGAAAAGAAAAAAGAAAGCACTCTTTCTATGTACGTAATTATTTTACTGTCTAATTTTTTCTTTTAAGAATGCATTAAAGGGTATAATAATATATGTTTTGTTTGTTTGACAAAGAACGTTTTATTAATAGGTAGTGTATATACATAAGGATTTATATTACAAATAGTCCTTAAAATTGAAAATTGATCAATGTAGTCCCTGAAATTGAAAATATGTATCGCAAATCAATATGGTAATTATGTCACAATTTTGTAAAAAAATGTGTTGATGTAGGTTTAATAATTTAATAATTAATTACAAAAGTTGTCAAATACCTTTTTGCACAATAAGAGATTATCTCAAGACAGAACTCGCCGTTTTCCACGTCACCAAGATCACTCGGAAAGTGCCCAACAAGCTCTCCAAGATTGTTGTGAGGATGTCGATCACCCAAAAGTTAACGATGATGTCATAGAAGCCGTCGCCAATCCAAGCCGTCACTAAAAGGGTTTCGATCCTAGTCCAATTCAGTGAAGGTTGTTGAAGGTGTAAAAGATCGGTGTCTTGAGAATTTTTTTTTCAAAGAAGAGTCGGCGAGGACTACCATAGATGGAGATAGAAGAGTGTGGGTTGGGATCGGAGGTGATTGCGGGACTGAATTTCTGGGTTTTGACAATTTTTTAATTAATTAGTAAACCTATTTCTAATTTTTTTTAATTCAATTAGACTTGTTGGAATCATTTATGTGTTACATCAACACATGATAGAATCTTTAGCTGAATTGTGATGGAATGATCACATTAATTTGCGAGACCTATTTTCAAAAACTACATTAATCGATTTTTAATTTCATGAACCATCTTAATGGTGTGGATCAATTTTAGGGCCATTTGTGATTAAAAAAAAAGCTCATGGAGCCTATGTATGTGCCTAGTGTTCTAAAAATTGGCCTAGGCAGCTGCCTAGGCGCTAGGCGATGGTCAGCCGCCCTAATTAACCTATAGTGGGGAGGAAAATTGGGGAAGGGATTAGGTGGGCGCCGAGGCGGTCCGGGCGACGCTTGGGTAGCCTAAGCGGGCAACTGGATGGCCTAGGCGGTCTTGGCGTTTCAATTCCTTTTTCTGTTTTCAAAGTGAGGAAGGATGAATGTAAAGCACTGTCTGTGTTATGGGTTTCGAATTCCAGCGAAGAAGACTAGACGAAGAAGAAGAGAGAAAATTGAGTTTCTCTCTCTTAGATTCTCACCCCAACCACTATCAGGGACTCAGATCCTCTCCTGAGCCGTTGCCAATAGGGCCTAGGGATCAATTGATCCCAGCCCTTCAAATTCATCCTGTGGCCAAAAAAGAGACAAAGTTGGAAATTGAGAGAAACGGAGAGAGAGAGAGAGAGAGAGAGAGAGAGAGAGAGTGAGGGGGATAGAGAGTGAGGCAGTGAGAGTTGGAAGAAGATAAGCGAAAGCTGAGATCTTTGGGTGTGGGAATAGCCTTGTGAGAGAGATCGTTGTTGACGGGGTTGGGAGTTGGAGCATGCAAATCCGGCTCAGCGGGTTTGACTAAATTATCCGGCGAATTATGGTGGGTTTCCGGTGATGAGAGATGGGATTAAAGTCATGTGTATAGCTGATTTATTTGTAGTTAATATTATTAGATATGGATTCGTAGGAAGTTGGAGATTAGGGGTTTAGGGGAGCGGGAATTGTAGGGAAGGCAAACAAAATTGTCTTGGGTTGTGTGAAATTTTTTTGAAAGCTGCTTGGCCATTCTTGGCTGCATGATGAATTTGAAGGGCTGGGATCAATTAATCCCTAGGCCCCGTTGGCAACGGCTCAAGAGAGGATCTGAGTCCCACTATCAGATCTCATTTTTTTCATATTTAATATATTTTAAACTATTGTCCAATTAAAATGGGACACCTAGTATCCTATTTGCTTTAATACATATATAAGGGAGGGTACAACTAAAAAAAAAAAAAAAGGGTACAGCTGGCACACTAAACGTTATGAATGTTGCCCCACCTCCCTCCCTTCTATGCATCTTAGTTTCCCACCCTCCATTTTTTTATGTAATTGTTTTAAATTGTTGATTAAATACTTTCTTTTTTTTGTCAAATATTTTGTTTTCAAAGACTAGATGATTTCTAAAAATATATTTGGCACCTTTATTCTTCTTTAAATGCACTATAAATTCACATCATCTTTGAAATTTTTTTCTAAAGTACTACAGATTTATATCATTTGAACTTGTATCTTATTCCATCAAATTCATCAAAGCATTAATGAAATAATTTGTGTATTCTTCTACTTCTATTTTTGTATTTTATCATTCTTTTATTATCCATACAAGTATAGTTTTTTTTACTTGTAAATAGGCACTTATTTACAAGATATATAATAAATTTACATAAATCCGCCTATGCCCCGCCTAGGCGCTAAGCCCCTACCCGCCGCCCAACTAATGCCGAGATCAAATCTTCTGCACCCAAAATGGGTGTGGCCTTTCGGTGGCCTCAATAAATATTTGACACCTATTAAATTTATGACAACAAAATCAAGAAAAGTTAAGATATTGAATACGTATCAAACACTTATTGGGGCCACAGAGAGGCCACACCTATTTTGGGTGCAGAAGATTTGATCTCACTAATGCCTAGCGATTTTTAAAACCTTGTATGTGCCACATCAGCAAAGAACATAATTTTGACAGAATAGTAACAAAAGAACCACATTAATTTGCAATACCTATTTTAAGCGATTACTTTGATCGATTTTCAATTTCAATGACTATTTTAATGAAGTAGGTCAATTGGAGACCATTTATGATAAAAAACCTTATATACAGTGATAAATTGGTCATATTGAAAGCAGCTCGGAAGATGTAAACAGTACTAACAGGCGGCAACGCAAGTACTATAATAAATCAGAAAAATTACAAAAGAGCCCATAAATCTGAATCATCTGATAGATTTGGGAATAATTGCACTCCGAAGTCCAAACCAATGGGGCCTTATTAAAACAGGAAGGAAAATTCATCAGTTTCCAGATTCGACCAAAATATTTGGTTCATCTCAAAACAAGCCACTCTCAATGCAATCCCAGATCCTTAGATGAAGTTTCGGATGTCTAACGACTTCACATCAACCATTGCCTCATCCTTGAATTCCTCCCTGACAAAATATTAAAAACAAGAAGTACATATCAGTCCTGTAAAAGGAAGTTACAATGCGTAATTTCACCAATGCCAATTGAACGATAACAAGGACTCGCATATATTGTTAGGACACAGCAAGCAAATGGTACAAATCACCGACTCTGAAGAAAATTTTACTAATCACCAACTATGCTCAATAAAGGAAGCAGATTAAATAGCATGGTGCATATTTGAATCCATAATGACGACCCTCAATGGTTTAGAGCTACAAAGAAACATACAGGACAAAAGAGGAGGTAGTAGGCAAAGAATTGAATAAATTACCGTTTCTTCTGAGTTTCCATTGCCTCAAGAGCATCCTTCTTAAGTTCCTCCAGCTGTGCCTTGGCTTTCTTGAGTTCTAGCTGTTCTTCGTACTTTGGTAGGTCCTCCTTACGAATTCCAAGCCTAAAAAGACAAGGTTAGACTAGATCGGAATTTTCTATCTCACATCAGCTATGGAAGCATACAATAAGCAAGTGTTTTTTAAGGCATATGCAAACCAATCAGTGGACAGTGACTAAAAGCCTGAGATACGAAGGGTTTACTATCCCCAGGTTACAATTGTGACCATTACAATTAAGATTAACTTCACCCTCCTAAATACAAATTTTTTTGTGGTTGGTGGTGGAGTGAAAAGAAGGAAATAGTACAACCAAAATCAGCTTGATATTGTACAGCGTTTGAAAATCCAGCATGTCAACAATGGGATCAAACGAGGCAATGCAATTTTAATTTAAAAGGAAAAAAAATCAGCGTTTTACCAGAAACTACTTATCATATGAGAGTTCGCAATTAACTACATAAAAAGCTATAACCCAAAAACTTGGACTACGCAAGCACAGTAAAGGTATAAATAAAAGTTAATCGAGATAACAACTTGCTCTGTATTCAAACATAAAAGTAAAAATCAAACTGTCACATACTTCTGGTTTATTTTCTGAAATTCTGCCATGAGAACAGCCATCCCTTTTTTATCGTTCCTCAAAAGAGGTTTCTTCAGTTCCTTTTCGACTTTCTCCAATGCATCCATCATCATAGCCTCTGCACCAAGTTCATCAGTGAGACATCTCCTGTAAAAGGAAAGAAATAAGTTAATTGGTAAATATAATTGCATATTTAAAAAAGTGTTTGAAGTATGGATGTTCGCAAGGCAGACGTATGTGTAAACAGAAAAACCCTAAATGACAATTTAACATTAGAAATTTATAGAAATGATTTCTTTTTAATATTACAAAACTTAATGGGTACTCAAACAAGGAACACTGATCCTACCTAAATAAAGAATCTATCTTATTACACATAATCCTACCAAAACAATACCACCACATAGAACCAGATTTTAGCATTACACTGCAGGCAATCAGATGATGCTGAAGATATTGAAGCCCAAAGCTCAGTCCAAAATATAATACTCCTCAATTTCCTCCAATAAGCCCCTCCACAATCTTCAAAATCCTCTTGCTTCTTTCCTACCAAACTACTTAAAAGAACTGCCAGTATGCCGCATACCTTCAACACTTTAGCTGTCTTCGCTACCCCAAACAACTTATGCCACTCCCTTAACCATGCCTGACATCCTGCTAGGATCAACCAGCCACATTGTGAAAAGACAACTTTCACCTCCACACATAACACACCAAAAAGATGATAGACGAGGTTTTTGGTCAACCAGGCCAAAATCTGTACCTTCACAGGTACCTTTGCTTTCCAAATGGAGGACTAACAATAGAAGGCATTATCACCAGCATTGTCACACAAGCTTCGAAAGGTACAACAGAATAATTCCACATTGGTTCCAGTAGCAACCTTCTAGAAACAGCTCTATTGCCAAAAAAAATTTAAAATTCTCAAAATAAGACAAGAAGTCAGCCATCAACCGTTCCTCCTAACCATTTACGTTGTTCACAAGAATCATAGTCCCAGCTCCAAGAAAAATTAGGTCTAATTGACCTTCCTCACGGATACATGATTTCTTGAGGATAATACTTAGGTACTCACTTTTTGGCATGAAATTTTGAACACATTTTATTGTTTTAGGAAATAATAGACATGTTAATTAATTTTTCTTGGACTTTGAAAAACAAGGAACCCGTGGCATCTTTTGATTGCGCCAAATCAGAAAGTGAGTACCTAAGTATTATCCTTCTCTTGAATCCCATGCATGCTTCTTACACCATAAGGCTGCACAACCATTTAGTGATTTGTATCTTAACAAAAACTTCACTACACATAAACCACCCTTCTTCATTGTTAAAGGCACTACCTCCCTTCTAATGGTCAAAAGACTAAGATAATTGTTTCTGCTTTGAGATCATTAAATTGATGATCACACTAAGCTTGGTAGAAATTATTATTTTTTAAATAAGACCTCATGAGTAATAACAGAAACAACATGGAGTATAAGCACATAGATTAAAAACCATATTAATCCCATTATAACAATGGACATCCAACAATTTGATGGACAGAGTAGCACGTACTTGATCCTAATTTCTTTCAATGTCAACAGATATGTTCTAGCATCTGGGATATCTTGTGTTCGGCTTTGAATGGTGTGTTTGATGCGCTGGGATTCTGAGAACAAATCTGCCCTGCAAGACACACAAGGCATTAATGACCACTTCAAAAAAGTTAAAACAATGAAAGGTGGCATCTAAAAGAAGAAAAACACAAAACGGCACAGAAGCTCCCTCCTTTAATGTGATAGTAATTTTATCCACATTTCTTAGTCATGTAATACCAGTATAAGTTAATGGAAATAAAAGGGCTAACAATATAAAAGGAGATCTACAGTAACGTTATAAAATTTTGGAAGTTAAAATTAAATTATGCACTTACGAATTACAGAGTTATGTTATTTAATAATGGTAGCTAGCCTGGAACTAGTCAAGTGTCAATCTCACATAATGGTTGATGATTTACTCCCACCAATGACAAAAGTTTCATCAGAAACAAATTAGTGCAAGTTCATCCATGTAAAGGCAAAGGAAACCTTCAATGCAATCGGATGATCCAAACTGTTCAGTTTTAAGGACCTCATTCAATATCATCCTTACAAAAAATCAACGAAATCCAAAATTCAACAAACCGTAGCATAAATAATATACGAACACAATATTTCTCCAAATATAACTAAATGTTCATGATGATCATCAATTGGTCAAATGAATTTCGATTTCAATAACTTTTTGTACAGATGATTCTAAGATGGAGATCTGTAAACTAGATGGTTTGGATTACTAAACCTTATTGAAGAGTGCCTTGAACAATGAATCCCTCTCAATGAAAGGGATTACTCTTAAGAAGGGGTTCATATCTATTATATATGCTATGGTTCAGGTTCCTTCACTGTTGATCACAAATATTGATTGTCAATACCCTTTACTCCCTTCCCATCCCTCCCTGTCAATTTCCTTATTTGCATTACCTACAACCCCTTTCCTCAGTAAACTGTAGCAGTATATTATGTACAAACTACACAAAAAGACTACTACTGAATATAATGTACATTCTTGAAACATAACACTGCCATCCCTTGTGTTTATATGTTTGTCACGAAATGCGAATTTATACTACATGTGATAACAAATAGGCACATCTGCATAAAACAACAAAGCAATCATATTACTCCATGAAATATACTGGTGAGGGGTTAAAGAAACTGACTTCTCTCTTATGGTTTTCATGACCTTGGCGTACTGAGAAACAGCAGCTGGATCCTCTGGGTCAATGATGATCTTCTCTTTGCGGAGTATTCCAAGGGCTGTCTCAAATTTCTTTTTAACATCCAAGAAGATGTTCTTCAGCATCTCTTTACCCCTCAAACGCAAGAAATTTTTAGTAAGGTGTCATCAATAATGACAAAGGAAAGATATAAATAAAATCAACAATGGATAACCAGTCACCCATAAACACATCCCATCTAAAAGGCACTTAAATGCCAGAGATAAAATTTGGAACTTAGCATTCTATAGCACTGATATTAAGACCAATGTAAATTTATGAAAAACGTAGCGCAGCCCATTGTTCTCAATGTTGTTATTTTAGGGCCAAGCATTTCGACTCACCATCACCCTTTAGCATGGGGCGACTTGCTTCCTTAGCGAAGTAACGGACCGGAATAACGCGCTCCTGTTGAAGAATGAATCCATTGCCGCACAGCTGAAACATTACAAAGAAAATTAATAGAAAAACCCATGAATCCCTGGCCTTCATTTATCCAGAGTTAAAAGCCCACGAAGCTTTCCACATTCTTCATCTCTCGGATCATGAAAAATTAATATTAATAAAAATGCTCAATCGTGTTATAGCATATCACAAACTACGCCAACTGATCTGATAACCAATAAATTTAAGAAAATTAAAAATGAAATTCCTAATCTGAAATGCCATAATTTTCTCAAACATTTTCTCAGAAGCCAAACAACTAAAGAAAGAAATTTGAGAAACGAGGATCGAGTGACTAACCTGTCTGGATTTGGATAAGAGGCGAGAAGAGAAGGCCATGATCGGAGCTCAGTCTTCGTCTTCTTCCTGTTCGGATTTGAATTTAGGGTTTGGATTTGATTGCTCTGAGGCCTCTATCAGAGTTCGAGAACTATAGAGAATGAGAGACAACGAGTTCCTCTCCCTTATATCTGGACCGTTGGATGCTCACCTGAAGTCGTACTTGCTGGTATTTTACCACAATACCACTATGCTTTACCATTTTCTTTTCTTTTTTTTTATAATTTTTCTTAAAACAATAAGACTATAAATCAAATCAACTTGATTAAATATCAAAATCGTTATTCAAAATAGTATAATTAGGGATGGTTCGGTATGGAATCCCATACCGAAACTCTTGTCCCGATTCCCAAACCGAAATTTTCGGGAATACCAATTTCAATACTGATCACAAACCAAATTTTCGGGAATCCCGAAACTCCCATACCAAAACCCTTGTCCTGATTCCCAAATCCAAATTTTCGAGAATCCCAATTTCAATACCGATCCCAAACCAAATTTTCGGGAATCTCAAAATAGTTTTGGGATTTCGGGATAAATCGGGAATCCCGAAATGGTTTTGGACTTTTGGACTAAAATTTGACATATTAAGCTTTTGGGCTAAAATTCAACCTTTTATATTGAAAAATTGACATATAGGCATGCCCAATCTGCCAATTTGTTTCTATTAATCTGTGCACACAAATCTGCCAATCAAATGGCAAGGCCCAGTTAGTATCTGCCTAGTCAAAAGCAATCTGCCAATATGAAACGTTAATATATGCTTGAGTAAACTAGTAAATCTATCTATAATCATGCTAGTCCCCAAAATTACGTCTAAAACGTTAATATATGCTTGAGTAAACTTCTGTACATATATAATATAAATATTATAGATAGACGTAAAGTTTTCTCAAGCAAATTGTAACTTATAATCTATCCATGTATCCATCTATCAATCTCTCATGTTTATTCTACATCTATGTATCCATCTATCAATCTCCTATGATTTAAAAATTCTGCATATGTTCCACTATCTATCTTAGGGCTCCTTCCTGTATATGTTCCATCATCGATTTCCAGTGCTCCTTCAGTATTTCAATTTTCACTATTGTAGGTAGATGATGTTCCCCTTAAAGATGTGATCCTATATATTTAAAAATTAAATAATATATATATATATATATATTTTTCGGTTTGGTTTGGGAATACCGAAATCCCAAAAACTTGAGATCGATTCCCGTACCAAAATTTCGGGATCGGTTCGGTATTGGGTACCGAAATTTTCGGGAATTTTGGTTTGGGATTTTTTCGGTTTGGTTTCGGGAATTTTTCGGTTCGGTTTGGGATTTTTGGGATTTTTTTCCAACCCTAAGTATAATGGGTGGTGCTACTTATATATCTATTTTCATTCTCAAGTACCCTCTCAATTTCAATTGTCGTATTGAATGAATTGCATAATATCAATGAATAAAAATCAACACGAGTGTGTAAGAGGTAAAAAAAACGTCTGTGAATAACACTACCTAGTAGAATTCGTGATCTTACACTTATAATTATTACTGGACCAAAGTACTAATGACAGTTTTATATTACCTTATATTTGTTTATAGATTTGCTATTAAAAAAAAATTATACATGTATACATCGATGTTTCATTTTCCTCTTGTTTTTCTGCAATATGGTGCCCTATCTAAGGTCATTTGTAATGCACTTTGCACAAAAGAGTGAGACTTCTAGTATTTTGGTTTTACTGAAGTTTTTCTTGTTCGTGATATGCAAGTTCTTGACGACTTTTTAAACAACAATCTAACATTCAAGTTCGGCTATAATGGTATGTATTACTTGTTTATACATGCTTATACAAGATTGAATTGGTGGAAACATTCATTAGATTTCTATACACAAGATTCAACCGTTGATTATCAGACCACTTAGTGGTATGTACCATGGAGAAAAAATTAGTAACATTCATCATATTTCTTTAACAACCAAAAACACTTGACAACTTCCGAGATGGCAGCACAACCCTAAGCATATTTTCTTAAGGATGGATTCCCCATAAGGACCAAAAACTTGCTAAAGTACCTCTAAGGATAATTTGGTGTAAAATGATTAAAATGGACAAAAATTTTTCTTTTGTTTACTCTTTTATCATTATTCTCTTTATCATAGTAGGTCCCACGATGATGCTTATATTTTTATTTGATGTTTAAATTATTGTATATAGCTTTGCATTATGTTACTGCAGGAGATTCTCTTCTTACTGCATTATGGTGCTGCTTTCCATCCTTTGCTTATATGTTGCTAGCTCTCTTTTGCTTCCATCATGTTTTTTATGTTGTGCAGCTCCTCTTCTGATATATTATTTTAGAATTGTGCATCTTATTCTTCTAGTTCTGCTTGTTTTTTAGCGTCTTCTTTTATCTTGGAATAAGTTGTTGCAGTTTCTCCTCTAATGTCTTGTGATTTCCAATAAGATTGATGACGGATCTTTGTTTGCTATAAATATACATCTTATTGTCTTCTTCTACAAATGAAATATCATGATTAAAATCTTCAAACTTTTCTATTGTGAAAATCTGGCTCATGCAGTATCTCAAAATGTGTTGTTGTGTAAGAGCCCATTTGTGGGCTGATATAGAAGACAACTTAAAACATTCTTCATTTACCATAGTTATATGCCTCACTCCTTCCTTATGCATATTTATACTACTATGGCAAACGACTAATGAAATTGATGTATTTTCTTCATTCTCCTAAGTAATCTTTTGCTAGTTGCTTAAGCTTTGTTGAAAACTTTTTGAGTAAATGACAAAAAACTACCTCAATTATTGGTGTCACGACATTTTCATATCTCATCTTTTAAAATTGACAATGTCATACCTCATCTTACGAATTTGTGCTAATGTCAGACCTCCGTTAGTTTTTCTGTTAATTTCTCTGTTAAATGCTAACGTGGCCAGAGACGGGACCCACTCACTAATCCAACTGTATTAAAAAATAATTGAATATTCAAAAATTAAAAATTAAAAAACTAAAAAAAGTAAAAAATGGCCTAAAGGATCCAGCCTTCCCTTTCCTCCACCCGCACAACCCTTTTTCTTCTTCTCTTCGACAGCCACCAAACCCTTCCCCGTCCCCCCAATCTTCCTCCACCACCCTATCTCTCTCCTCTCTCTGGGATGCGGTCTCCCTCCTCCGTCCCTCTCCCCACTCACACTCGTCCTTCCCTCACCACCACCTCCCAACCCGACCCATCCCTCCCCTCGTCCCTCCATACCCAACCTTCCTTCACCACCCGCACTCGATGCCTAGCTCGCTGCTGGGAAGCTCGATCCGGAGGAATCGAATCTCATTGAAATTCTTCAAGACTTAGGTCGGGGAGTGGTGGGTGACGCTGGATTGGTCGAGGCTGTTGCTGCCGGTGGCGGAGGAATCTGGGTCATCGACGGAGAGAGCGGAGTGGGACCCATTCTGGGATCGCCGGTTAGGTCCCAGGAACTAGCCGAGCGCCTACAGAGGCTTGACAATGCCGCTGAAGACGAGGCGGACCACAACTTCATCCCTTTCTTCTCTGATGAAACCACCAACCCAGTCCTTTTTATCTTTGGCTACCCCACCTCAACCTCTATCTGCTTCGGCGAACGTCATTCCCTTCTCCAACGAAACCCAACATCTCTCGTACGGACCTCGTCATCCCATCTTCCAATATATCGATCTCCTTGTCATCTCACCCCCTCCATCTGACAAATCTGAAGCTGCCGCGAACCATCCCCTGTGACAAACTCGAAGTCGCCTTCCAGGACGTCAAGCTCTAGATCGCCGATCGAGTAGTTTTGCCGATTGAAAACTCCCTCAATGGGGATGCAGAGGTTTGCAATTTGACGAACCTTAAGGAATGGCTGGGGGCTGCACCGTGCCGTTTTGGAGGGAGGGAAGGTGAAAAATTAGGGATATCGGCCTCCTCTAGACGTGCATGGAAGGTTTGTCACTGATGACCTCTCTGCAACTCATGGGCTGCAAGCCCTGCCACTCCTTCAAGGTATACAAAAAGTTTTCGAATTTCGAATTTCTGTGAAATTTAAGAACTTTTTTGCTTCTGGGTTGTGTTTTTGGTGTGGATTTGTTATTGAATTTTATTTTTTTTATTTTTTATGTGGGATCTAGTTGAAGACTAGGATCTTGTTGAAGACGAGGATGAGGAGGAGTCAGGGTGGGATCTGGGTTTGGGTTGGGGGAAGACGGGAGAAGATAAAGAGAAGAGAGAGAAGGGTTGGTGCGGGTGGAAGAAAGGAAGACCCGCATCCCTAGGCATTTTTTATTTTTTTTAGTTTTTTAATTTTTTAATTTTTTAATTTTTTAATTTTTTAATTTTTTAATTTTTTAATTTTTTAATTTTTAATTATTAAAAATATATTTTATTATTTTTTAATCCAGTTGGATTAGTGAGTGGGTTCTGTTTCTGGCCACGTCAGCATTTAACAGAGAAATTAATAGAAAAACTGACAGAGGTATGACATTGGCACAAATTTGTAAGATGAGGTATGACATTGTCAATTTTAGAAGATGATGTATGAAAGTGTCGTGACACCAATAGTTGAGATAGTTTTGTGTAATTTACCGAAACTTTTCTAAATGTGATCTATGGTTAATAAAAATTTTCAAGGTAACCAAAATCTAGTAACAAAGTTGGTGTAACTTCTACTTCATTATGTTTTCCCTTATGCTTATAACCGAAATGCCAATTTTGAAAATCTCTCATATTGATCCTCGCTGATGCTGCACTAACTTCTGGTTTAAAATTACAATTCTTTGTATTATTACAAAGACATATGGGATATAACTTCGTAGTAACATTCATTCCTAATTTTGAGCCAAAGATGGACTGATAAAAAGCAATTTATAACTGTAATTGTAATTCTTGCAAGGACTGTGAAGCCTTATTCAGGATCTCATACTGCATATATGTGTGAAACACTCTTAACTTGGCTCTTAAAATTTCTTGTAGCAAGATTTCATCCGTTATGATATCTACTGGTGCAGTACTAATAAAATTTTCAAAGCATTGTTGATTGTGCTACTTCCAACTACTTTAGTTGATATTGCTCCATATCAATATCTTTTATAAGCTCAATAGTAATTTCTTGCTCTTCTATAGGCTCATTAGCCCCTTGTTTTTCCTTAGTGAGTTCGATAGCCTCTTTTTCCTTGTTCTTATGCTACAAAGATCACCAAGTGCAAAGCTACTTTATTGTTACTACACAAAAAAGGCTGCCCAGTGTATAAGCACTTTATTGTTATTTCACAGCCCAAAATTGATTCTTGAACAAGCTAACCCAAACAAATTAATGCAACAAAACTTCTCTGCATCTCTATTTGGGTCTTATGGGCAACCTTCTTCTACTAAACCATGCATATCATCATCTTGTTCCATATTGATCACATTATTCTCACCACCATCACTATAACTGTCACTATCACTTTCATCAGTCTCATTATTCTCATCATACCTATGCAAATACCATCTAGTATAGGTTTTAATAATTCCGTTATAAAGAAGATGTTGGTGCACTTCAACTTTTTTTATTGTTTTTTATCTATTATTGCACTTGACGTAAGAACATAAAATTTTATAATCATCCGGCCGAAGACGTCTATATGCATAATCAAGAAAAGTTTCAAGTCCGTTAAAATAATCTTCTGATGACCTCCCAGATTGCATCCAAGATTTATCAACTAGCTGCATGGAACAAAGTTCTTCAACACATGGTGCACAAATTTCTTCATATTTCCTTAAAAATGATAATATATATATATATATATATATATTTTATATATATATATATATATATATATATATATATATATATATATATATATAACCACATCAAAAATAACAAAAAACAACATGTAATCTGTAACATATAATTCTGCTACTCTTTGCCTATTTGTAATCAAACCCACGAAGCAGTAATTGCATTCATATTTGCTAGACTGTAGGTTCAAATTGTTGCCTCTCTGTTTTCCAAAGAAAAGGCTGAAATCATATACGTTATACAAAGTGCATACTTTAAATCAACAATTCAATTATACAAAGTTTCCAATTGCACAAATTATACAATCCACTCCCTTTAAAATTTAAATCAATACTACAATAATTTAATTATATAAAGTTACAAACTGCACAGTGCGCACTGCACAGTACTACTACAAACCAGATTATCGCTATAAAAACTGTGCATAGTTGTGTACCAAATAATCGAAGTAGTAAAAACAATTGATTTTGGGTTGCAAATAAAGTATAAACTGCACTACGAGCAAAGCAGGGCAGATGCGTAATTTAGTAATTTCAATTAGATTGCAAACCCGCCAATTGGATATGCGAGAGGTGGAGACCGGGAAATTTGGAATTGCAGATGCGGCGATTGCATCTGCGAGTTTGGTGGCACGAGACGAGAGTGGGATGACAGGATCTGACATAATAAAAGGAAAATTGCAAGAAAGTAATTGCAGGGAAAGAGAAGGAAATCAAAGGAAATTCATATATTCATTCATAGTCTCTTTACATCATAAAAGGGCTTTAAATATACCCAAAGATAGCTAGGGTTCGAAGTATGGATGAGCCTAATAGTATTACCTAAGTCGTGGGCCTAATGGATAGTAATGACAATAGGTAGTCTAACAAGTCATAACCGAAGCCCAATAGCTTAGAGTCGCATCAATCCCACCCCCTTAAGATGAGGCTTGTCCTCAAGCCTCTCAAACTGAGAAAGATGCATGCAGCAGTCAGGGAAAGAGGCCAGCCAGATTGTCCAATGGTGTACCATACTCATATTCAGTATTAGCTTTTGTATGGTCTTTAAATCACGAACCATGTCCATCCAAAACTTCTTCAGTGTGTTTACCCAAAAAACAAAGATCATTAACTCATATCCTGCCAAAATGAAATCATGCAGTTTTGCCAAATACTTTGAGATGGGATAAAAGAGTGGGAGCACACTAAGCTTGACAGCATTGAGCAAGAGAACAATCGGCTTTGTTGCATCACCAACCACCAACACCTGGGGTAGATAGATTGCATTAAAGATGGCAAGAGATAGTGCAAGCTGTAACAATATCACCCATTTCATAGCAAGCAGCATCCCTGGTGAACGGGCAAGTAAGATACGAGTTTCTTCATCATCTTCAAAAGCCTTCGCCTCATCCTCAGTAAGTAGGTTAGAGGTCCAAAAATAGTATGGAAAATAACTCTTCACAAAGCCATTGAATACCTCAACTCTTCCCAGATATTTTGCGGTTGGAATTTCAAAAGTATGTGGAATTAGTTTAGAATTCAAGGACTGCCTTTGCCACCAAGTCTTGGGAAGAGTGATGCAACCAATCAGATATTGAAGATCAACAATATGCCGATATGATCCCACCATTAATCCATACAGTGGTATACTGAGAGAGACCGTAATTCCATGTATCAGTGCTCGTGATATTGCCTTGGTCTCCTTTAGCAAATTTGAATCATAATGCTGATCGTTATTATCAGAGAACGCGGGGATGAGAACAATAGCGTGCCACATCAAGTTGGGTTGGTTGGTCTTGCAGTAATTCTCAAATAAATCATGAGGAACTGTAGAAGGCACCATTAGGATATATTTGAAATTCACAGCATCCTTATCACCAAGGTGGATCCATTCTAGGAAATGCACATCACTATAATCCCTCTTCCTCGATAGAATTGGAATTTCACTACTTTGGCATATGCAAACAACAATAGAACAAATCATGCCCATATTATCAGGGGTGACTCTCCATGTACCATGATTTCGAACAAAATCAACTGCAACAAAACTTCCTTTTGAAACGGTTCTCCATACGAAAACTCGTGGTGTCCAAATCCATGTGGCAATTAACAAAACCTTGAACAAGCTGACACTGAATTAAGTATCAGAAAAGCAAGAATATCATCTGTGAAAAATCGTATTGCAGACTCGCTATGCTGGATTGCTGAGGTGAAGAAATGAAATAGATAATTTTTCATCCCCTCTGTCTCTGTTGATCCCTGATATACAATTGCACTACTGGTCAACAACTCATCATGTATTTTAGAGCTAGAGAGTTCAAAATCAATGGCGAGCTTTGGAAATTTGTCATCTGTTATTTTATGTGCATGGTGAAGCAAACTTTGGAGACTAGAGGAGGCACCAAAACATGAGCTCTGAACCACAACAGATTTTTGCCTATCAACTGCGCACTCCTTACTCCATGAAGATGATCCCAAAATTGCATATTTCCAAGCACGTGAAAGTGGGACTCCGACAAAATCATCTCTTATGCAAAATTTCATCACCCAATCCGAACTAGCAGTTGACAATGTTCTTTTGACATGAGGTAAGGTCGAAATCCTGCATGTATTTAGTGGGAATACCGTACCTGTGACTAGTATTCCCAAGGGGCCTCAGATTTTTCCAGCCAATTCTCATCCAAGGACTTAATTCCAATTAGTGTTTAAGCAACTTGGCATGGTCAAGATGTGAGTTCATAAAAAAGTTATGCGCATCATTTATTACAGCAAGTGATCTCATGCCACACCATAAAATCATACTCATGAAGTCCATGCGAAAACTGAGCAAAGAAGTAGGAAGTAAGGGCATGACCTCTTCATTGTGAGATAGAATAAAAGAGATGTGCCGGTCATCATGAATAATTTTTTTTGCACAGTAGAGAGCATCTTACTTGATCTTCCAGTAATGTCACCATAATTTCAAAAGCAACCCTCCATTTACCACTCTCTTGAGGATTATCGAAGAATGCACAAGATATTCTCAAAACTCTTGTTGATATCAATAAGGAGACTAAGACAATAAGTGTCATACCACACTTTGCATACAGATTACCCCCAATAATAAAACCATGATTTAGCTCATGTTGAAATTTGTGCATTACAATCTTAAAAGGAGAACTGCTTGATGAAAGTTATATCATAATAATGCCCCAATTTTTTTACAGCTGCAACAACCATGGACTTGTATCTGGCAATGTGGCAGACCAACCTTGTATCCCTTGCAGTCACTAACACTAGTCTTAGACCGATTGTTGACCATAGATGATCAGAAATGTTACTCCAATTCGCAAACCCATCAATGAAAAAGCGAGCAATGGAAGGGGCAACATTAATGCAAGAAATGGGAGCAACAAAACATCCCTGTTTATCAAAAATAGCAAAGCTAATGCAAACAGACAAACCAGTTACATTTACAATGGCCTGATAATGTGAAGCAACAACAACCATTAATTTATTTTTAATATATAAACTCCAGCCGCTATATATACTCCTAGGATGGCTAGAGATCCTGTCAGCAGAATCAAAATTTCCTGTTTGGACAACATCTTTGACTGTCACCAGAGCTACAAATGTAGCGACTACAAGGACCTTATAAGCAATCACCTGAATAGAGTATACTAGTCCAATGTAACACGCACCATGAAAACCATAATATATGTCAATACCAATTTCTGTCAACTGCCATATTCTGTTAAGCACAGCCCCAACAATATTGAGTTCTCGTAGAACCCCACCCTCGTCAAATGGAAAGCTCAACATTTGTACCACCCTTAAAGCTTTCAAAACACAGCTTATATACTTATTAATACCCAGACCTAACTTGAATTGTTCCATAAGGTCGAAGATGAGAAAATTAAGCATTCTGACCTTAATGCTTCTTTTTGGCATTCCATCAAACATCTTCACTGCATTACTTTGTAAATTGGAAAGCAGAACCCAAGGTTGATCTCTAACAAGAGTGACAACATCAGAATTGTGAATATCCTTATTGCTCTGTCGGGATACGCGACCCGTGTACATGAGTTTGCACTTTGCACGCCGTTGCCAAAAATGGAAGAATGGCTTAAGACCTTGAACTTGTCGGCCCCACTTGTGACCTAACACCGTCATCATCTTCTTCTTGTGCAGTAAGACTTGACCGGATGGTGTAGGATCTCCCAAGGCCACTGTTTCGGCGCCTCGTCGTCGTTGAAGTGCAATGGGCATGTGTGCGCCCATGTGCATTGGAGAAGTTGGTTCTTGTGCTTGTGATGAACGTACCAACATAAATGATGGAGTAGCAGAGAATGACGGAATCAGGGGATTACGGTATCGTTGTTGGCTAAAGCTCACAGACGGAGCTTTCCTCTTCATCCTCACATGCGAAACCCCTGCAAGTTTCTGCTTTGCTCGAATTGATTTAAGAGAGATTTTTGGAGATGCGTGGACCATCGAATCGAGACCCAGGTCAAGTTCGTAAGGAGAGATCTGATTGTTCTCGGAATCGAAAACCCACGGATTCCGTTCGTATGACGAACATGGAGAGTAAATGTGGGGATCGTGAAAATTAGGGTTTGTGGCATAAGAATGAGGGATTTGAGGGCCGTCTATGGAGTTCGAATACATAACGGAAGGTGGTGCGGGGTGCGGGGTGCGGGACGAAAATGGGACTGGTATATGAAAGAGCGATGGGAAGCTCAGGCATATACGAGGCTGGGTAATCTGGTGGTCGATAGTTAAGATCAGAGGAGATAAAGGTAGGTTTATACTCGAATGGTAACTGGTAGTGATCGGGAGGAGGATGAGGTGGTGAAGGCGGAGGCGGAGGCGGATTTGGATGTTCATACTGAGAAACATTGGTTTCTAGATTCCAATAGAACACCATACCAGTGGAATCATCCGTCACACTTTTCCATGACGCTGGAAGTGTGAGATCGACGAGTCCAAACCATAGATCCACGGTGGATCTCTGGCTCTGGTACCAATTGATAGGATCCGACATAATAAAAGGAAAATTGCAAGAAAGTAATTGTAGGGAAAGAGAAGGAAATCAAAGGAAATTTATATCTTCATTCATAATCTCTTTATATCATAAAAGGGCTTTAAATATACCTAAAGGCAGCTAGGGTTTGAAGTATGGATAAGCCTAATAGTATTACTTAAATCGTGGGCCTAATGGATAGCAATGACAATAGATAGTTTAACTAGTCATAACCGAAGCCCAATAGCTTAGAGTTGCATCATGGGAGTTGGAGCTATAGACGACTTGAGAGTTGGAGTTGGGAGTTGCAGACCAGAAGACGCTGGCCAGTCACCCAGGCGAGAGAACTTGCACAGAAACACCAGAAGACGAGAGTTCGAGAGACGGCCGGCAAGAGAGAATTGTGCACAATATAAGTCATATTTTAAAAATATTGTTACACTTGTTTTAAGCTTTTCTGTTCACATTCAATGGTTATAAATAGAAATCAAGATGAATCATCTTAATTCATTATTTAGATATGTTTATGGTTTTAATCTAATTTTAATTTGATAGGATTGTAACCACAAGTGCTACAAGAACTATTGGGGTGCTCTTTAATCAAGTTATTAATGGACATTGGATTACATTTAGGATGTATTTGTTGCATCGGATTATCTCGGATTGAACTAGCTTCAGAGACTAAGTTGGACTGGCTTATAATAGACTAAACTAAACTAACGTAGTGACCTGTTTGTTGTAGTATCAAACTAAGATACAAGATAATTAATGAATTCTATTATTATATTATTTAATTCATATACATTAATATTTTTATTATTAATTCTCACATTTTCATTTTTTCTTAAAACTATTCCTCTTTCTCGAAAACCAATTCCACAATTTGAGATAAAAAAAATGGTAAATTGCCAATTTAGTACCTGAATTATCACCTGAGTGAAAATTAGGTCCCTAAACTATTTTTTTCTTTAGAAAAAGCAGTCCTTGAATTATAAAAATCTACTAATTACCTCAATAATATCATATTCAAAGCTACTATATTCAATTTTCCATCAATATAAGTCACATTACTTGCATGTTATACACATTGGAAGGTAGATTGGTAATTTTATATAAAGAAATAGTGTATAGAGTTAACTTTGGAGGGTAAATTAGACGTTAGATTCACAACCTATATGAAATGTTAATGGCTTATAAGCGAGAAGAGGCCGGTATTACATTTTAAAGTGTGTCAAGTGACTTAAGTTGACGAAAAATTGGATAAAATAGCTTTGAATATAATAGTAGGGATGGAATTAGCAATTTTTAATGAACTTAGGGACTTATTTTACCGAAAAAATAATTTAAGGACCTAATTTTCACTGAAGTGATAGTTCAAGGACCTAAACAACTCCCAATTCCATTAATTGCATAATCAGATCAAACCAAAAGCTATTCTAGAAATCTCTTCCTCTCTCCAAAAGCCACAATTGCAGATCTCCCAATTCCACAATCGCATCAGATCAAATTGAACGCCAATTCTAAAAATCTCTTCCTCTTTCTCGAAAGGCAACCTCTTCGGCTAAGCGTTTCATGTTACTGCCCCCGTTTTCATCGTCGGCGCCTTAGCGTTTTAGCCGCGTTCTTGGTCTCCATATTCCTTCACCATCGTCGTATTCCTCACCTACCATTGAGTTCACAAAGGACCCGTATATGGGACCATGATTTTTCAGGGTCGGAATAAGTCTAATCAGAATACTGTTACTTTAGAAGTCCGGTCATGGACTCACCAGCTCCGGCGAAACTGTATCAGACGGAGCAAGGTGCGACCATCACTTTACTCTAGGGCACTAGGCATAGTCCTAACGACTCTGCTGGATGATCATGCTTGTTCCACAAGATATGCGATATGATCTGGATACAGACATAATCAAATCCTATAAGTCTTAGAGTCCCTGCAATCTAGGGGTAGGCATGTGCCGCAAGTAATTACAACTCCTCAGATGATGTAATATCTACTTACTAGATATCTTCTAGAATTCTCTCAGCTTAGAATGAGAATTCTATCCTAAAAAGGTCCCACAGTATAAATACACCTACCTAGGGTTCATCTATGGTAACGCAATCTATACACGTCAATTCTATTGCCTATTTCTTGAGTCTAAAAATCATTCACTAACTTTACCGTCGGATAGCTTTTGGCCGGCACACCCCTTGGTCCAAGGCTTGCTCACTGTTGTTTTACTGTTTTTCAAGTTGCTCAAGTTTACTCGGATTTGTGCTTAACCCCCGTCCACGAAGGTGCGTGAATTTGGTTTTAACACCGTCTTTTGGGATTTGGGTTTCAACGAAGACCATCAGCTGTGATGCAGGTCCATCATCAATCGTGAGAAGCAGACGAGTCGAGGTTGAAGCAAAGCAAATAAGTCGAGGTCGAAGTGAAGCAGATGAGTCCCAGGTCAAAGAAAAACACATTTTTAGTCAGTCATGTGCTTTTCAGGGGCTCCCACTAAGACCCTTTGGCGAAGGTTTTAGTTAAGGCGAGTCCTCTTTAGTCCCACTAAACTTAGTCATACGGTGCAACAAACACATGACTAAACTTTAGTCCTCTTTATGAATAATCTCGTTTGGATGTTTAGAAATTTAATACAACAATTTTGTGACGCCCCGATCCCGACATTCGTCCAGGATCGACATGTGACGTCTCCAAATACTCGCATCTCTAACTTACCCTGCCTCCGAGATATGGCAAAGCATAACTCGAGAATCAAATCGCATAGTAATTTTTCGTATACTTTATGGCTGCATCTAACCTCGTTAAACTGCCTACGTACCCTAAACAGGGATCAAGCCATTCATTGTTTGTCATTTGCTACAACTCGACATATATCACAATCTGTTCAAGCCGAAAGGCATAACATTCCTCAACCAAACATTTGGATTTAACAAGCATGAATTATTTGATTCAAGCTACATAACGAACCCACATGACAATCAATGTTTCTATTTCATCCATCATATAAATCATTATGTTTCAACATAAAATCGTAATTCATAGCATGTAATATATCAAAGAATCAACAAAGCATAATAATATCCTCTAGTCGCATTGATCACTGATGTAATCGTATTATTAACAATCATATTCAACATCATTCCATAATCACCTCAAGTACCCCATTCCATGAATCAAGGAGGCACGATATTAATATTTAATTATGTTAATCAGTCAACCAGATCACATATCAGTGCACGAAATTTGATAAAGGAATTCTACATAATTCCCTACCTGGATTCGAAGTAATAACCTGGTAATTCTAATTTATATTCACATGGTCTATTGTGGGTAATTCCCATTCACTCAAATCCAGGGTTCTAGTCTAACTTATGGAAATGAGCAAGAGTAGGGATTCCGGACCACTCAACAGAATCCAACCAAAATATGATCACCTATCAAAATGTACCAAGTACAATTAATCCTCATCACCCATAGAATGCGTATGGTCCTCATTGCGGATATACCAAGCAGAACCATATGCATAATCTCATCGTGCAGGCAGTGATCACCCCTGAATACGTAGGGTCCCCCAACGCGGATATACCAAGCATGACCATATCCTAGCTCTAGGTAGTGATCACCCAACGTGGATATACCAAGCAGGACTGTATCCTATAGCTCTAGGTAGTGATCACCCAACCCAGATATACCAAGCATGATCACTCCTAGAATGCATATGGTCCCCTAACGCGAATATACCAAGCAGAGCCATAAGCATAGTCTAATCGTGCAGGCAGTGATCACCCAACGCGGATATACCAAACATGATCACTCCTGAATACGTATGGTCCCCCAATGCGGATATACCAAGCAGGACCATCCATGTACCACTGCTACATGGTGCAGTTAGATCAACACACAAACCACTTACCCTTATCTCAACTGCTATGATTTATAATGTAATCTCTTGCACTATCAATTCCTCATGATCACTAACTACCATGTCACACAAGCCTATATGTTATATAGAACACTTCTAATAGGATTTTAGGCTCACAATGTCATAACAGTTAACATACATATCTTTCGTATTGTCAAGAAGATAAATGGTTATGACGTCCCATGCACGTAAACCGATGTAGATACTATATAGAATAACTCACTAACCAATATAGGCCCACTAAGCCCTACATAGCCTCTAGTAATACTAATTTTAATATTTAAGATCAATTCGTAACACATTGGCTAATAGTCAAGTCTTTGTCAACGGTGGGGTCCACAACCCTATACAAGTCAATTTGAAACATCCGCCCATGGATTTTTGATCCGTACCTTCTTAAGGGTCTTATTTATCTTCTAGAACAATATTCTAAAATTTCATTACGATCCAACGGTCGGATCTCCACCAAACACGAATTCAAGTCGCGATCGACGTTTTGTTTTACGAACTTACAAATCCAATTCGGGAAGATCCATATGTCGGATTCATGATCCGTAAGTTTCTTGGTCCTCAAATATTACGTACAATAACGTATTAAAGTTTGGTGACGATCCAACGGTCGGATCATTGATTCATTTAATGTCCAAGTGGCGGTCTCTATCAAAACTATAGTCATACGACGGGTTTTCATCAATTGAACATCACATATGGAATCAGGGTATCGAAATTAGTCTAGGAATGGTAGGTGAGGTCTCGGCCCACGCGCTGCCGCACAAGGCGGCCGACAGCCCCAACTCGCCGGAAAATCCAACTATTGCCAAATTTTTTTAAATTTCATAGAAATGTAGATCTCAATGAGTAGAGCAAGTTTCATACCTGTGGACAAGTCCAATTTGGCCGGGAAAGGCCCCAATTTGGCTCGTACCCGTTGGAAACCCTAGAATGGGTGAGCTTCGATTCTCCTTCCTCGGTGTTCCGACACCCCTACAACTGATTGGGTCTTGTTCCTGGGTCCATGGGGAGTTGAATAGGGGTGGTGTAACTCGCCAGAACGGTGGAATCGATGTCGAGCACCTCCGGTGCTCCGGAGTTCCTCACGATTTTGGACCTAAAAACCCTCGAATTTGGGTGGAGATGGTAGATGGGAGGTTGTGGAAGAGGTTGTAGGTGATGGATGTGTGAATTTGGCCTGGAAAAATGGTGGAAGTGGCCGGAATTAGAACCGGGTCGAAACTGGTTGCTGCACGGGAATGGGTAACGGGAGGGTCATTCTCCCTCCTCTCCTGATTGGCTCCCCCTCCTTTCTTTGATTGGTCCCTTTCCCATTAACTGATTGGGCCGAATCCAAGCCCTTCATTGGTTCTCATTCCCACTTAGTGGGAGTTTAATTAATTTAAAATATGAAATTTAGTAAAATGATTTCAAATGTCCGTAACTATACCGTTATAATCCGAACTTGCAAACGGCTTTCACCTATGCGCTCGTGGTTTCAAGATCTATTTGAAAACGTTACTTGTGACCTTGAAAGGTCAACGGATTTAAAGATTAATTACAAAAATTCAAACCAGATAACTATTCAATTTAATTCCAAAAATTAACTAATGAAAATAATGTAAACGTGAAATACAAATTTAAATAACGAGATACGTAATTAATAGTGAAATTCCGGGGACGGGATTTCACAGGTATAGTTAATTTATTAGTAATAATTACACACCTATGTTTTTCATCTTTTTAATTTTGATATATAATTCAATTACCAATGAAACTTCACCATTGCAAATATATATTCATGACAAAGCTTCATTGTCGAAACTATATGTTCCTGATGAAACTTGCCATTACAAATATGTAATACCGATAAAGCTTCATCATCGGAAGTACATATTTTCGACGACACTTGATCATCACAAATATGTTTTTGTGCCTATTTCTGACAAGTCGTTATGTACTTTTGACAACCTGGAATTGTCGGTAATTGTAATTACGACGATTGTGCACTCTCGTAAATAAAGATTATTTTGTTAGAAAAAAGATTTTGCAACACAATTGTTTGGTCGGAAAAAAAATCATTGTAAAAAATATATGTCGTCATTTGGAAAATAATTTCGACAGCTATATAAGTATTTATGGTCAGATTTCCATCTCATAATACAATAAATTTGTCATTTTGAAAATACATTTCTTACATAAAGATAACTAGTAACAACGAGTCGTGTGCGCCGAAAATGAAGTATTTTTACGGCTAATTGGAATAAAAGTATTTTCAATGGGATAATTTCCTAAGCCTAGCGAGGGCTTTTTTTTTTTTGTTGAAAATATGTATTTGCGATGACCAAATGCCTTTTTCGACGGCATTTGACCCTTGCTAATGGCACTTCGTTTTGTAGTGGGTGCTTAATAGAGAGTGAGTTCACTGAACACAATTAATCAGGATTTCTCGTATTCATGTCATATGAGAGCTCACTAGTTGTGATAATGCAAAGTAGTCCTTTGACATATGACATAAGACACTACTGTTGTCTTGTGGATGCGTTATTGGTCATTTGACGATATGTCTAAACCTCTGGGTTTGTTCTGCGCAGTGTTGGGATTATTGATTTATTTACAGAGGCATGTGAGTGTAAAACAAGGAATTTCTAGCCTTCGACCATTAAAGAAGAATACTCCATGATATGATTAAGGATTCTCTGGCCAAAGCAGATGAATATGATTTAGGAAGTATGTTTCAAATCATTTTCATAAGAATCATACAGATAAGAGAATCACATTGGCTAGTAGACCTGGATAAATTATCAACCAAACAATGTGATCAAGAGTATTGATATAGAGAAGGGCCGTATTGCAGCCATTCCAACGGAATAAGTTCTCCGCCTCTTCTGCTTAACTTAGATAGCCATGACACACTGTTAGGTGTCACTCATGGCTTGTAGAAGCCCTCAAGATTAGCAATCACTAATCTTCATTAAAGAGAGAATTGAAAAGTAGTTTTAATTCACAATCGATTAGTAATAGTTCTAATCACCCACTGCTTTACTAAATAGAATCTAATAGATCGTACACTATGTAAGGTAGAGATTAAAGAATACAATAGAGTTGATTAAATATAATTAAATGGTTTAGTTATTCATGGCTAAGATTAATTAAAAGTTAACTAGTCAAACGAATAAGTTCAAATTAGGGTTTAGGTTAGTTTCGGGCTTCATAGCCTAATGGGCGTTCATCCATCAAGCCCAACAAGTTATGGTTTAACTTAGAAATAAAAGCCCCAAAGGCCCACTAACACTAGTGAGACCGACCCTATAGCGAGAGAATTCTAGGTTCCCTCTTTTAGTAACTTAATGGAATGGACTATAAATTGGGTGTTATAGCTCTATGGCTATCTCCAACCCAAGGATGGGAAATCCCAAATTTTAGCCTCGTGTTTTAGACTATTCAGGGTTTAGGGTTTAGGCATTTTTTCCCTCCAATTGTAAGGGACCATAATTCCCACACCCAACTTTATAATTTGATAAACTTTTGTATTTCATTGATTTTTTTTTTCTTCTAATAGTTTTGGAATTCGTTTTTGTATAATCTATCTAGTTTTATTTTTACGAACATTTTAATCTAAGAATTCAAATTCCAAAAAAAAAAAAAATAGTTGTGCTGGTGAACACAAACAATTCCTTAACATTACATAAAATTAAGGGGTTTTTGAACTTTAATCATTGAAGAAGATTAAAATTCAATAAAAACCTGGTGTTAGATTGGATATTGACTTTAGTCATCTAATGTGTGCTTAATTCAAATTTATATTATATTTTTGTTTTAATATTTAATAGATATCTTATTTAATGTCATTATATTAAAATTAAAATTATTTATTATTATACACATTTTAATTCATTATATTTATTTTATTTCCTCTAATTAGTGTACCTAAACGTCCGTATCATAATATATTTTACTAAATTAGTGTACCGAAATGTATGTACCTAAATATATTGTAGTGAATTAGTGGCACATAAGAAAATATGCAAAAATATAAGTGTACCGAAAAATTCCGTACCTAAATATATGATATTAAACTAGTATACCGAAATGTCAGTACCTAAATATATTATAATAAACCAGTGTACTGAAATGTCCGTACCTAAACTAGTGTACCGAAATGTTCGTACCTAAATATAGTGTAATGAATTATTGGCACATAAGAAAATATGTAAAAATATGTGTACTGAAAAAATTTTACGAAAAAATTTTCTTATATAAGATACATATCATAATGAGAATTAAAATTTATAGTATTTTCATAAAATTTAATTTATGAACACCATAAAATTATAAATAAAAAAGAGAAACATTTAATATGCTGGCATTAAATAGAGTTTAGGGATTAAAATCAATTTTTAATCTTGTATAAGATATTTTTCTAAACTTCATCTTATTTAAGGATTAAAATCTAGTTTTCTATAAAATTAATGACATTCATGAATAACAAAAGGACTACACAAGAATACTTAAAGTATGTTGCACAATTAAAGTAACTAAGAACCACAAGTAAACACACTTATCACTTTCCGAGATCTATAAACTGGGATGAGAGGATTCGGTGTCCGAATCCAGGTACGAGTTTTGTGCAATAATTGCATCTTGTTTAACTTGCCAATACCTCCTCTTTTTTTGGAGTATATTGGAGTGGATACTTCTCCATAAATTTCTCCTATTTTTCTTCTTTAAGCAATTGCATCCTTACTTTTTCTGTTATCCCTCATATATGCTTCTTGTTGAACTAATTGACGCAAGTACTCACCAGACTATTGAGTAGAAGAAAACTCATCATATTTCCCCTTTTTCTTTGGTTCCTTTTTTTTATCGCGTTCATCTGGCCTTGAGAGTGGCGTTACATCTGGCTCGACCTCTTCCCCCAAATCCACACCTTCTATGGAACTATGTGGAGATCTTGCACTCGTTGTTCCCCAAGCTCAACCACTTTGGATAATTTTTTAAACCTCCCAAGCATGTTACAACTTGACTTTGCATGGTTGAATAAATTATTTCCAGCTTCAAACAATTGGTACGCTTGCCATTGCTACGCATATGGTAAAGGAAAATTAATAAGATTAAAAATATTAATGCAATTAAAACTGTGACATTTAAAGATGTGAACTTACCATATCTTCTACATTGTTGGTTGAGAGTATTGAAGTGAGACTTACATTCTCCTTGTAGTCGAGGTTTTCCTCTTACAGTGCCTCGTTGGTTGGCGATAAACTTTTTGTAAATACGCTCCCACATCATATCAATTGTTTAAAGGCGACGAACAGAACCATCTTCGACGATCAACACCCAAGCTAAGCATTGTTAAGACCCAAACTCTACTTCCTCATATATTGCTTACAATCTCACAGTATTACATTCATCAACAAAACAATTACACACTTTTCTTCTTACAGCTCTCTCCCTATATACTAACTCGCCACTTGCTCTGCGAGCAATCTCCCTAACTGTCTAACTGATTACACTTCCACCTAATTCTAACAACAACTCTAACAATCTTATCGGATAGTTATCCATTTTGGCCGTACACTTGGACAACCTAGATGGTGCCACTTGGCATCCGAAAAATATCCCCCCTTCAAACTGATCATTACACAGATCTTTACAAATGTACAATATCTGGAAATTTGGATTTGAGTTCATGGTAGTTCTCCCATGTAGCATCTTCTGTGGTGTGATTCTGCCACTGCACTAGTACTTCTGAAACAGCAGTGTGACCCTTCTTCACCATTCTCCTATCCAAAATAACCTTTGGTACATCCTGTAATATGCCAGATTCAGTAATAACCGGTAAGTGCACATAAGGTTGCACTTGATCACCCAGATGCTTCTTTAGACAGGAAACATGAAAAACAGGATGAAGTTTTGAAGTCTCCGGTAACTTCAACTTATATGCCACTGGTCCCATCTTTGCCAAGATTTCAAAAGGCCCATCGAATCGGGGATGCAGTTTGTGAACTAAGTGAGAGGATAAAGACATGAACTAATAAGGTACAAGCCTGAGGTACATCCAATCGCCCACCTCGAAAACCTTTTCAGTTCTCTTTTTATCACTTTGAACCTTCATTCGATTTTGTGCAGCCTGCAAATTAGACTTCAATACTGCTAATATTCGATTTCGTTCCTGTAAGGTCTGATCAATTGAAGCAACCTTAGTGGTGCCACTGTCATAAAATGAAACAAGTGGAGGTGGCTGGCCATAAATAATTTCATATAGAGTCATCTTTGTAGCAGTGTGATAACCTGTGTTATAACTCCATTCCACCCAAGACAACCACATAGCATATCTTCTTGGTTGTAGACTGCAGAAACATCTCAAATATATCTCAAGGCATCTATTGAGAACCTCAGTTTGTCCATCTGTTTGAGGATGGTAACCAGAGCTGAAACACAGTTTAGAGCTTTGAATAGTGAAGAACTCCCTCCAAAATTTGCTCATGAAGATGTGATTTAAAGATGTGATCCACAAATAGTTAAGTAATCATAGTAGCGGAATAAGGATGAGCAAGTTCCAAGAAGTGAGCATACTTAGATAATCGATCAACCACCACCCATATTACAGTCTTCCCTTTACAAGGAGGCAATCCCACAATGAAATCCATAAAAATGTCAGCCCAAATTTTATTAGGAATAAGAAGTGGATGAAGTAATCTAGGAGGTGATAATGTCTCATACTTGTTCTGTTGACAAATGGAGCAACTAGACACCATTTCTTTAATGTATTTCTTCATACCTTCCCAGTAAAAAGATCTAGATATCCTCTTATATGTTTTGAGAAATCCTTCATGGCCAGCAATAGGACTCGAATGATGTTCTCCAAATTTTTTTTCTCTCCAACAATTTTGAGGACTTATAACAATTCTGTGGTTGAACTTCAAAAACCCATTATCCAATTGGTATATGAGATTTCCCAAAATATCCTTAGTTGCAGGGTTGTTGAAGACCTACTGGATTTTGTGCAATATCCAAGGATCCTTCTCCACGTGTCTTCTCAATTCATCCATCCACTAAGAATAAGGATATGAAATTGCAAAACATTCAGCAGGATCTAACAATTCTAATGTAGCTAATTCGATACCCTCGGGACTTCTTGACAGTGCATCAACAACTAGATTATCACTGCCTTGTCTATAGTGAATCTCATAATCAAACCCCATAAGCTTGGACACCCATTTTTTTTGGAATGGGGTATTTGCTCTCCCCTGAAGAAAGTATTTCAAACTGTGGTGGTCAGTTTGAATAATGAAATGGTTACCAACCAAGTATGATTGCCATTTGGTGATTACATGAACAATGGCTAACAGTTCTCTTTCATAAGCAGATAATTGTTGGTTCCTTGGACACAAAGCTTTGCTAGTGAAAGCTATAGGTTTACCTTCATGTTGTAACACTGCACCAAACCCAAAACCTGAAGCATCATTTTCGATTACGAATGGTTTGTTGAAGTCAGGTAAGGCAAGGACTTGTGGTGATAACATAGCAGTCTTGAGAGTATTGAAAGCTGTTGTGGCCTCGTCAGTCCAATGGAAACTGTCCTTTTTTATTAAGGTCGTCAATGGACCCACAATTTTTCTGAAATGAGGAATGAACTTTCTGTAATAACCAGTCAACCCTAAAAACCCTCTCAGGGCTTTGACAGAAGTAGGAAGAGGCCATTTTGCAATAGAGTCTAGTTTGGAAGAATCAGCAGCCACTCCTTCTTTTGACACAATGTGACCTAAATACTCTACTTTATCTTGGGCAAAAGCATACTTTGACTTCTTGAAAAACAAGGAATGACTTTGTAATGTATCAAAAACTGTCCTGAGATGTTGCAAATGAGATTCCCATGATGTACTGTAGACTAAAATCTCATCAAAGAAGACCAATATGAATTTCCTCAAATAGGGTCTGAATATCTCATTCATTAAGGATTGAAATGTTGCAGGGGCATTTGTTAATCCAAATGGCATAACCAGAAACTCATAATGGCCATCAAGAGTCCTAAATGCTGTCTTTTCTACATCATCTGGGTGCATCCTTATTTGATGATACCCTACTCTCAAATCCAACTTGGAAAAATATTGAGCTCCGTACAATTCATCCAGTAATTCATCAATGAGTGGAATTGGAAATTTGTCTTTAATAGTTATCAAGTTGAGACCCCTATAATCCATGCACATCCTCCAAGTACCCTATTTCTTCCTTACTAAAATAACAGGGGATGAGTAAGGGCTGTTACTAATTCTAATGAAACCAGATTGCAGCAATTCACTAACATATTTCTTTATCTCTGTCTTTTGTACTGGTCCATATCTGTAAGGTATACAATTTGGGGGTTTGCTACCACTAATTAAAGGTATCCTGTGATCATGCATGCGATGTAGTGGTAAGGATGTTGGAATAAAGAACAGTACCTTATAATTTTCCAGTAATGATTGTAACTCTTTCTACTGTATAGCAGACAAATTCTGAGGCAAATGTTTGTCTTCAGCTTGATCCATAGTTGTTACTTCCATATGGCACAGAAAGGCTCCAACCGTGGCTTCTTGCTGCAAAAGCTTCTGCATTTGTAATGCAAAGACATCCTCGATCTGGTGCAAGGAAGAACTATGACTGGAAATGCAAAACGTTTGAGAACCCTTGGAAAATTTCAAGTACATTTTGTCGAAATCCCACAGAAATGGACCAAGCATTCTTAACCACTGCACTCCAAGGACGATATAACAGCCCCTTAGTGGAATAGCATACAAATCCATTATGCAACTGAATTTTTGAATCTTGACAGAAACTTGGCTCAGGGTCCCTTTTGTAGCCACTCTTCCACCATCAGCAATTTTAACATTGAATATATGTTTCGTATCCAACGTATACTTCACTCTCTTAACCAAACTCAGATCAATAAAGTTGTGAGAACTGCCAGAATCAATGAGGATTGTAACTGGACAGTTCTTGATGAATCCTTTCACGCACATTGTATTAATGGTAGGAGGTGTAGGAGTGCCAAACAAGGCACATACAGTAATCTCAAGTTCCTCAGTTTCAATGATATCGTTCTCTTCTTCTTCCACATTATCAGAATCTTGAACATCTATAAGAAGCAGTTGTTTCTTTTTACACATGTGACCTCTCCCATATTTTTCCTTGCAATGAAAACACAAACCATTCTTGCGACAGTGATTAACTTTTTCAGGGGTTAATTGCCTCACAGAAGGGTTCTTGGGATGATTTTCGGGGGCTGTGGGATTCATTATATTCTGTGAAGTAGGTGATCGAAATGTAGGCTGGAATGTATGAGCTCTATGAAAAGACTTCACCTTTAGATCTGATAGCTTAGCATCAACTTGCTGGGCAAATGATGCAGCTTCAAGAACATTTCTTGGCTTAAGCAATTTCACATCATGGCGCAATTCCGCTTTCAAACCCCCAATAAAGCATGATTTGAGAATTGCAGGACTCATATCCGTGGTTTGATTGGACAGTCTTCGAAATTCCATGATATAATCCCTGAGAAGACCTGTTTGCTTCAAGTTTACCAGATTTTCAGCACAATCATCGAATTCTGATGGGCCAAATTCTTGACAAAAAACCCTCGTAAATTCACCACATGAAGGATATTGAGTGAGACAATTCGCCCATTGGAACCACTGCAGAGCTTCTCCCTCCATATGGAACGATGCCAATTTCAATTTCTTCGAGTCTTCGATAGTAAAGAAATCAAAGTAATGTTCAGCCTTATACACCCACCTCAATGGATCGTCTTCATCCACAAATATGGGGAAATCCATCCTAAAAAATGGTGGTCGACCAGCATTTGAACCCAAATCTTGGCGATTGTAATTGTGATTAGGGTTCATCCCTCTTGGAAAATTAGGATTCGTCGGAGTCGCCTCAGAAGATTCCCCACATGATCCTCCACTGCCCTTCGCTGCAAATGATTGCAGTTGTAGCAAAATCAATTCTTGAATGGCTTTGATCTCAGCTTTGAGCTTCAATCTGAGATCTTCGATCGTGGTTTCAAGATCAGACAAACGGGTATCCATGGCTTTCCTCAAGGCCTGACGCGTCATACAACAATGAAGGCTTGAGCGGATCAACCTGGCTCTGATACCAAATGTTAAGACCCAAACTCTACTTCCTCATATATTGCTTACAATCTCACAGTATTACATTCAACAACAAAACAATTACACACCTTTCTTCTTATAACTCTCTCCCTATATACTAACTCGCCACTTGCTGTGCGAGCAATCTTCCTAACTGTCTAACCGATTACACTTCCACCCAATTCTAACAACAATTCTAACAATCTTATCGGATAGCTATCCATTTTGGCCGTACACTTGGACAACCTAGATGGTGCCACTTAGCATCCTAACAAGCATAAGGCGACATCTTCACTAGGAAGCCAATTGGCGTTTCTAATGCTCCCTATGAGCTCAATTTGAAAGGAGAATGGAATGATTGAAGAAATTTGATAGTGAAATATGAGAAAATTGATTCGTTGTGGATTAGTGAACAAATAAATGGCTATTTATAGAGTTTTTGAGGAGTTTTGGTGTTAGATCTGATTTGGATTAATTAATAATATTATCTTGACTTTTGGATTTAAATTTGAAACGTTAGATTTTATTTTTTTTTATCAATAAGATTGATTAAATTAGATTTAAGCCGTTGTATTAGAAAAATAACTGTTGAAAAAAAATTTAAAATTGATTACTATAATGCAATGATAAAAAAATCTGGGCCACACATTAACAAGTCATTGGAAATTGATTGCATTGGGCACGTCACACTGAATTAAAACCCAGGAAGGCAGGTCATCCATTCGATGCCAACGATCATTTAATCTGGACCGTAGAAACCATGAGTTTTGTGTGCTCACTCGCATGCAATCTCGTCCCCTGATGCAGCTGACACTTAGGGCCCAACTCTGCCTGCCTTTCAATTTGCAGCTAGTGAAATATGAGTTGAGATCTTCTGCACCCATTTTTGCTTGTGGCTCCTCTGTGCCTTTGCTTATTGAACCAAATATAATTAATGTTAACTTGACAATAATTAAAATAATAAAAAATAAACCAAATCCTCAGCCAATTAAGGAAGGCACAGATGGGCCACATGCAAAAATGGGTGTAAAAGATCTCAACTCGTGTAATATGGGTCCCTCGACACACTTTCCATCTTATCTATATGGGGTGAGTTGCAATACCAAATTTCCACTCCCAAACCCAATATCCCAACCTTGACCAAAAAAAAAAAAAAAAAATCCCAATATCCCAAAATTCTCACCCCAAAGGGCTGGTTCAGAGTTGATTAAATTTTTGAGAAAAGTAGAATTAGATGCCTCATTTTAGACTTTTGTAGACTAAACATTTATGCTTTCTGAGTTTTTGATTAAGCTTTTGAAACATTTGATTAAGATATTCAGATTTGAACTACTTCAGATTAATTAGAATTAATTTACATTTAAATATCTGCTATATATTTTAAATAATTTCAACTATATTTAAGCCTAAAAATTTAAACTTTTCAAATCTAAATGTACACCCACGCCCGATGCAAACGTACCAACATTAAATGAAAACGTACCAACGTCAAACGAAAACGTACTAACCCCGAATTAAAATGTACCCAATTATAAACTATATTAAAATGAATATTTATCTTTTTGGAATGTTTAAAAATATGTTTGATTCATACATAATACTCTAGATAGTTTTTTGGTAGATAAGTCTCTGGAACAACTTTTAGTTGATCGGAGATAAATCCTTATTATTGTAGATAATGCTAAATAATAAAGATAAATCATATAATTTTGAATTAACAAAAAGGTTATTATCCATTGATTAATGACTCTTTCTATAAAAAATAATAATTAATTAAAGCAATTTAAACTTTTACATTGTTAACGACTCTTTCTATAAAAATAATAATTAGTTAAAGTAATTCCACATTATTAGGACAAAAAGTAATAAAACTTATGTTTTGAAAACAAACGTACCAAAAACTCAAATGTACCGAAAACTAAATGTACCAAAAATTCAAATGCACCAAGAAGCCAAATGGACCAAAAATTCAAGTGTACCAAGTAACTAAATGTACCATGATAATCAAATGTACCGATATAATCAAACGTACCTAACAACGAGTTTTGTTACATTCTATTTAATTCACTAAAATAATATTTTAATAAAAAATAAAAGAATCTTAAATCATCATAATAAGAGATGCATGAAAATAGGTGACACACCCCGACCGAAATCGAAGCGTGCTGGCCGTCACGAGAGGGTGACGTAGCCATGTGCGCATTGCGAAAATGGAAGGATAAAGAGAAATACGGATAATTAAAGACCAAACCACTAGCAATACTAACTAAGATAATGTGCTAGTGCGAGATTAAGAGTGAATCCCAATAATTCAGAGCATAAGTAATCTAGTGCAGTCTAGCAAGACAATTATTAATAATACAACATCCAAAGATGATCCTTCATGGAAGATGAACTGTTAGAACTTCCGCTAAGCCCTCGTACGCCACCAACGAACAATTCCTACTTAATACCTGGAGGGGCGAAAAACAGAAAGCGTGAATGGGCAAAAACAAAGCTTTCCAAAATCATTTCATTTCTCAAATATTCTAACCCCTCGTTGTAAAACCTGTATAATTTCCCAGAAAATAGTATACATACGTATATAAATATATATATATATATATATATATATATATATATATCTCAAAACCATGCTCAATATATCGAAATCTGCATATAAAAATGCCATGCATATGCCATGTCCAATATCACGATATAACTACTGTAAGCCAGGTGATGCAATGTATTATAAATCATCTACTAGCCGAAGTCACCTCACGTGATCTTTGCGGCGAAATCTAGAGCTCATTTCAATCATATCTCAATCTTATAATTCATCATGTATATACGTCACATATCTCATAATATCTCATCATGTATATACATATCTGCACACGAGTCGGAACCACCTCATGTGGTCTGACCGACAAGACTGGGTGTAAATAAATACTCTCTAGTGCTACGATCACGTGAAGACTGTGCGCTAATCGCGGGTCACCTACGAGTCAAACCCACTTAAAGTGGTCTATACGATAGGACTGTGCATCTAACTTGGATCTAAGGCGAGCGTACGGTGCGGGAGGTGAACATCACATGAAGGACTATGCCCCTAACTCTGGCCAGGAGCATTAACACCGGGGTGCAGATTATGAGCTTTAATATATCTCATCATCGTCATCATCATATCTCATAACCATTACTAGTAATATATACTCACATGTAGCTTACTTGGGCCTTCGCAGCACCATGCAACATTGTGTATAAATATGATCATGCATCTGCTAAAATATGAGGCGAGTATGACATGGCATTTAAATCACATTTCTTTTAAATACGTTTTCTGGGAAAAACATCAAGTGTATATATATATATATATACTGAAAACAAAAGCCCACTCACAGATATGTCGAAGGGTCGTAACCCCCGTGCCTCGAATGATTCCGCTCATCCTCAGGATAGGTCTCACCTATGCAAAACAATTATATAAACATCACTTTAAGAGCACATAACCAAACTAGCTAATAACTTCTCATATATAGCTCAATTTGGGTATATGAATATACCACTGTGATCTACACAACGTCACGAACATCCCCATGTTTTTAGAATATTTTTTCGACGTCCCACTCGTCGCCACGCGCAGGCCAAGGCACGGCCAGACGCGCCGGCCATGCGTGGCCACGTGCCTGGCACGTGTAACGGAACAGTAATGGCAGTTAGGGAATATTCCGTCCAAAAATAGAATATTTCGTTAAATCTAACCTAACTCCGTTAACCACCGCTAGGAATATTCCGTCAAAGTTGACAGAATATTCTGTCATTCCCTACCTTCGAACTCTGGCGATCGTCGCCGTCGCTGGAAACTGGAAAAACTTCTAACCTTCCTAACTCCCTCAAAACTCAACCAAATTTCATGATTCTTCACCAAAATGACGCTTAAAATGAGGAGAAGAGATTTATACCACTTTTAAGACCCAAAACTCGACGGAGCTTCATCAGAAAAGCTCGATACTCCGGCCGCCTCTGCAACTCCCCATTCCCGGGCTTCCTGACGTCCAATTCACTCCGATTTTCTTCTCCGAGCTTCGTTAGAACGTCCACAAGCTTCCTATAAGCTTAGAATTCACTGAAACATCCACAATTAAAACCACATGAACAATGCTCAAATCGGGTTCTTTGGTTCTCATGATCCCGACGTCCAAACTTAGTCAAAACTAACTTAAAGTGCTAGGAAGGATTAAAGCTTACCTCTTTGAGCCTTAAAATGTCTTAAAATCTCCGCGATCACGTCGGAGTTACTGTGCTCCACAATCGGGGTTTAGGGTTTCTCGGGTTTTTGAAGCTTGCAAGTTCTGAAAATGGTATGGTTGAGTTAGTGATGACGAGATGAAGGTGATGGTACTAATCACGAGCTCGATCTGTGCAGAAATGGGTTGGTTTGAGGTTTGTTCATACAGTTGATGGAAATGGGTGAAGGTTCGAGAGGGATGAGACAGAGTACATTGGAGAGTGGGAGAGTGAGAGAGTGTGGGTGTGTGATCTAAATGCATCCAACCAAACCCAAACACTAAAAATCTCACATCCTATTGGGTCCAAAACAATAGGAAATTAAGAATTTGGACTACCATAATATTACAAGTCACACAAGACACAAAACGTCCAAAGGTGCTTTCGACATTTCACATCAACGATAAAATATTTCTCGGGACGGGCTATCACAATAGGAGGAAAAAAGGGAATGCTAACGTGAATAGACTTCTAATGAAATAAAATTGAAGTACCAAAATTGTAGGGAAAATGTTTAATCAAATTTGCAAAAGGAATAGATGTTTAGTCTATGACATTTAAAAACGAGGCGTCTAATTCAAAACGTCCCTAATTTTTTTTTAAAAGTAGCGTTTTTAAAAATTTGGGGCCTTAATTATGTTTGGTAAATAAAAAAAGTGTTTTTTCTCTTTTCAAAATCTTTGGTCCAAAATAGCAAAAAATTGAAGCAGTTCTACACATGCTTCTCAATAAAGCTTTTTTCATTAAAAGCAGGTGATCAATACCATATGGCGAAATTTCAATACCCATGACATATGCATGCGGCGGACCTCCGTGTTCATTCAATATTAAATCACAAGATAGGATTCCTCATCCAGGCAAGGTGCCCCATGACTACCGATAGATGGAGGAACATCTTCCCTGAAGTGAAGCAGGCGCTAATGACAAATCTCTGGGTAAATGCGTTTTTTTTTTTAATTTAATATTTTGAATTATTTTAATTATTCTAGATAGTGACTTAATTACTCAATGTAAATTTTATACCTAACACTTTCTTTGTCTATTTCAAATCACTTTCGAGATCGACGTGGAATATGCGGGTATGACAGCCTACATAAGCCGGCTGTAGAATGATCGGTTTTGGGAGTGAAGTACGAGTTGTGCAACCATTACATGACTTTTGAAAGTCATGAGGAAGCTCTAACCCATCCTCAACCTGAATTTGAGCATAAAATAGACGAGTGGTAGTTCTGTGGTTATTTTCAGAATTTATAAATTATGGAAATGGTCGTCTTCTGAGATGAAGCAGTTGGACGAGTGAAGCAGTTTCCTATCCAGAATAAAATGATTGGTTTTGGGGCGAATTGTGAGATGCGCAACCATTACAGAACTTTTAAAAGTCATGAGGAACGTCTGACTCATTCGCCTCCTGAATTTGAGCATAGAATGGACGAGTTCCAGTGGCTCTGTGGTTATTTTAATTTTCAATACACTTATACAAACATTATGGTTTTATTAATGAAATAATTTCGTTTAATATAATAAAATTTAGTTAATTAATTTAAATATTATTTTTATCTTATATATTTATCTTAACTACCTATTAACCATTTTTGTCAACCAAAAGAGGGTGAAAAGACTACTTAGTCTTCTATCACACAAAAAATTATGGACAATAATATAATTTCATATTAATTATAAAAACTTAATTACACATTCCGATCTAAAATAATTAAATTTAGATCTTTTCCCACTTCTTTTATCTTTTATATTTGAATTGATTAACTTCAAGATAATCATATTAATTCTAGGGAATTTTTATTGGCACTCCAAAAATCTCATTCTACACTCCAACCTTTCTATATCTGGAAAGAAAAATGCACTTGTGAGGAGTGTAGAATGAGATTTTTGGAGTGCCAATAAGACTTCTCTTAATTCTAATATATTACAAAACAATAACAATAATAATTAAGTTCATCAACTTTCCCTTCTTCATTAGGGGTAGGCATAAAAACCGTGGAAACACAAAACCCAACCGAACCGCGGCAAAATAATCGTAAAAAACAGTGTTGACAAAAAAAAAGAAAGTCAACCTAGGTTCAAGAACCGGATCGAACCGTTCTTACTGGTTCTGATCCCGATTTTCATCTTAGCAGAACCGCCAAAATCAGACTGAACCGTTTCTTTATGTTTTTATATATTAATTCACTTAGCTCATTTCAAATATAGACCCAAATGAAATTTAATTAAGTCCAAGCCTAAAAGCCTAACTAAACCCTAATGTTTAAAGCTGGCATTATTGCTTTTTTTTTTTTTTCACATCTCTTCCTCTCTTCTTCTTTTGCGCCACACCAGTTTCCCATTTTCTTCAGTTCTTCTCTTCTTCATTTTTTTTCTTCTTCAGTTCTTTTCCTCATCCATTATCCCAACAAGTAGCCTCCATCTCATAATACCCCAAACATAGGTTTTCTTTCTTTCAAGCTTTGCTTGATGTTTTCTAACGGTTTACCAATAATAGAATCTATTTTATTTTATTTAAGAGTGTTGCTGTCACATCCCGGCCCGAGACGGATCACTTCCCCGGCTCGCTCCACCACCGTAGCACGATATTGTCCGCTTTGGGCTTACCATTCCCTTACGACTTTGTTTTTGGGAACTCACAAGCAACTTCCCAGTAGGTCACCCTTCAAAGGAGTGCTCTGGCCCCCTTCTCGCTTAACTTCGGAGTTCCTATGGAACCCGAAGCCAATGAGCTCCCAAAAGGCCTCGTGCTAGGTAGGGATGAGAATATACATTTAAGGATCAATCCCCTGGGCGATATGGCATGTTACAATCCACCCCCCTTAGGGGCCCGATGTCCTCGTCGACACACTTGCGGCCAGGGATTGGCTCTGATACCAATTGTCACATCCCGACCCGGGGCAGATCACTTCCTCGGCTTGCTCCACCACCGTAGCACGATATTGTCCGCTTTGGGCTTACCATTCCCTTACGGTTTTGTTTTTGGTAACTCACGAGCAACTTCCCAGTGGGTCACCCATCCTGGGAGTGCTCTGGCCCCATTCTCGCTTAACTTCGAAGTTCCTACGGAACCCGAAGCCAGTGAGCTCCCAAAAGGTCTCGTGCTAGGTAGGGATGAGAATATACATTTAAAGATCAATCCCCTGGGCGATGTAGGATGTTACAGTTGCACGATGTAGTATTGTTAGACATTAGTTAAATTAATATTTCTTGCTGGCACAGATTTGTATGTTTGGCATGCTTTAGCTCTGTATTGGGGTGGAGTAAAACTAGCTAGGGGTGGGCATAAAAACTGGGGAAGTAGAAGGTTCGAAAAAATAAATATAATTTTAGTTAGAATCATTAACCGGTATGCATCGAGTCGAAACTGTCGTGAAGTGAACCATATGATTTTAGTAATAAATTTGAGCAGAACCGCACTGAATCGAACAATTGATATTTTTAGATTACGGTTCTTGCTTGAGAGTGGAATCGAGGTGAACCAGACCTGCGCACCCATGTGCGTCACGCCTCTCTATCTCTCTTCATGTGCCATAGGCTTGCTAATCCCATCATCATCCCAATCATGAAAACAAATAGTTGCAGATTCGTTTCCTCCCAACAATCTACAGATCCGAAGCAAATTAAGCACGACCCCTAGCCTCATCCTATAGTTGTTATTCAACAACTGCAATATGCAAATTCATTCCTCTTTCTCTAGCCTTCTCTTCAAAGCACCCCCATCGAGATCCAAAAAGAAAGAAAGCCCAATCATGAAAACTTAATTGCATAAACTCGCCACTCAGTACTACAGTCTGGTGGTATTCCTCTTCACTTAGAACTAAGAGGTCTTAGGTTCGAATCTCGTGGATGGCGAATTCGATGCCAAATTAGGTTGCCCATTTTGTGGCTTAGCTGAACTCCCCCTCGTGTAAAAATATCGATGTACTAAAAAAAAAAATTGCTTAAACTCAAATGGGCACATCATCATGAAAAAAAAGGACACCCAGATGGCTCTTCTTCAATTCAAGAGAACTAACAATCAATTTTTAAGGAAAATTGACCAAGTTCATGAGCAGCTCCATTGGCCTCACGACCTTGCCAGTTGTGGATGCAAATTTCCGCCATCTTCTTCTTGGATGAAAATGCACCTGCAAAACAATTAACACCTTAGGTCAAGGCCAAGAGCCTTATGTGCCCACGATGAATTTGGGGGGGGGGGGGGGGGGGGGGCTTTGGCCGAAGAACCTCTGATGCCAAAGGTAGAATTTGAGAGAGAAAGTGTTTAGAGAAATTTGGAGAATTTTAGAAGAGAATTGAACTTAGGTTTTTGGGAGAAATGAAGGCTATTTGTAGGGGTGTGGCCGACCCCTATTTGGAGAAAAGGAGTCCAGCCACTTATGGTGATTTTTGGGTGTAATTGCAAGATATTATGTCAAAATAATATCTTGCAATCAATTAGGAAATTAATTAGCAAATTAATTAATTAATTAAGAATCAATTAATTTAGGTAATTAACCCTAATTTGAATGAATAATTGAGGGTTACCTCATGGGGAGGATTTGATGAGGATGGATGAAATAGGTTTTGAATAAATACCTATTTTGATCACTTTTGACCTTGATTGAGTCGTGATTATCCGATGCTTGCGCGTGGGAGTTTCAGTGTGCCTTGAGGGTAATTTTGTCTTTTTACCCAAAAATCCACGTGTTGTCTCCATATTCTTCTTGATTATTTTTGGCTCCACAAATGTCACCACACCTGTTGGGCTGCTCGCAGGAAAGGGCAACAGGTGTAGAATCTTCTTGCTTTAGGAAACATAGGATTGTTTCCTGTTTTGATGTAGATTGCCTCTTCAATTGGAATTAGATCCTTCTAAGAAAGGGAAATAAATTACTTCTAAAGTATATTTAAGCCTGCCTTAAGTAGATTATTAAATCAACTTTAAAGAGCAATTTATTCTACCGTACCAGAGAAAGAAAGCTAGAGGATATTTGTTCCCCCTCCCCTAGCAATCTTCTACACTTGCCCATGCAAATGACCATCTTTTGTTCCTTTCTTCGTCTTCTCTACGCCGCACTGTGGTAAGAAAAAATTAATTTTCCTTGTCTTCTTCTTGGATAGTGCTGTTGCAGGGCAGCCGTTGGGGTGGTGCGGCAAGTCGGCTGGTAGGGGCTAAGAGTCGGCTCAACATGGACAGAGGAGGTGTTGTGGCAGGTGGCAGGGACCACTGCTTGGGCTGCTCAGTTTGGCTAAAGCCAAGGGTAGTTGTGCGGCTGAGGCCACAGATTGAGGCGCTAGGGCGCAGTGCTAGGCTAGCCGCATGGTTCATGTCCTTTGGGCTCTTGGACTTGACCCGTGCCAGGTTGGAGATTGAGAGAAATGACTAGGTCGCGGGCCTCATGGGCTGCTGGAATGCTGGGCATGCAGACAATCTGCTTACTGGTTTGAGAGAAAAAATGAGGGGAAAACCAGCATGGGTTGAGCTCCCCTGCTGAGTACCGTGAATGGTGTTGGCTGCTTAGTCCTTTTTGTTGGGAGAAATGTGGGCTGCCCCTGAGAGAGGAGATAAATGATGTAATATAAAATAGCACACAAACTTAAACCCTATAGATGTCGTATGTGTAAGTAGGGATCGTTCTATGCCGGGGATTAAAAGATATGCTAATCTACACAAATTAGACTCTAAAATACTAAACTAGACTCAAAAATAGAAAACTAGACTTTAAACAACTCAATACAAGCTAAACTGACTCAAAACACAGAAATTAAGTTCCTATGACTCAAAGCTAACACTAAGGGGTGATTTAGACGAAAATTAAATTAAAAGGACTTGAAATACTAAATGGGATTGTGTTTTGATGAATTTTAAAACTTAAGCAAACGACTTGCAAAAACAACTTAAAAGGGTACGAAGTAGGTGATTGAATGGGTGAATGGCTAGCCAGAGGGTCTTTCTCCACACATGACACATATGCAACACAAATCGATTTCCAGTTATTATTCCTATAAACCATGGATGACAATGCCCCAAGTTAACTGTGAACAGCCCTAATTAACCGTCAGATTTTCCTAAATTCATTGAATTGGACATCGCATCACAACCAAATTATTCTTCTCAAGTTCCCTACATGAACAGCATAATAGAGATACATATCAAAGATCATTAAGTTCCATGAAAATCATAAGCATTGACATGACATTCGTGACTATGAACAGCATGACACTTCTACCAGAAATTTACTTAATGCGATCGTGACTAGCAACCTCCACTACTTTTAAATATAAGTTTGTAACTATTAGGTGAAACTCCCTTATATTTTAGCATCAAATTCATGCATGTAAACTAAGTAGGCCTTCTTAATCAACATACAAGAATAAGTTTTCAATCAAACAGTTAAGAAAATTGCATTCACCATTTATGAAACAATAACTGGACGTAATCAACTCATGTCACTTATATGTTCATGGCTTTGAATTCACCTCTAGCTAAAACGAGTTTAGTTCCTTATGTTCGCAATTAAACAAAGAAAATTAAACTTAAACATTGAAAACAAAGATAGAATACACCTAGAAACGCTCCAACAATCCAACTTCTTGAATGGCAAGCACGGCTCCAGATGGCTCATTCCTTGCAAGGCTACGGCATAATGAGGAATTTCTGAGTTTTTGGCACTTGGATGTACGATGGTGATTGTGGTGATTGGTGGTGAATTATGCGCCAGGAATTATGTATTTACAGGGCTGGGACAAGTCAGAAACCAAAGGGAAAAGGGATAAGGAATACACGGCTTCTAGAAGGAACACTAAAGGGATAAGGGGGTAAGTTTTAAGGACAAGGGATAGGGCCTTCTAGAAAGGATATGTGCGGCACTCTTTTAGGGTTGTAGAAGGGGTGGTGCGACATACATTTAGGAGAACGATTAGGCTTTGTAGAGAGGGGTTTTAATGTGTCCAAGTCTGAAAAGAACTCCCCCTTGCAGCTGGAAATAAGGTAGAATAGGATTAGGATAAGATAAGATAAGGTAAGGTAGTTTGGATAAGATAAGGATAAGATAAGGCAGTTTGGATAATGTCTCATTCTTTTGAGCTGATTCCTTATCTTCAATGTCTTGAATTAATTTCTTCAACTCTTTTACACATTCCTAGCCTCTCTTCAACTTCAAATTCATCCATCCATCTTGCCCATGCATGTGATATCCATTCCAAGCCCAAAACTGCTCTAAAATGCTCCAAAATGCACTTTCTTTCCACTTTTGCCATTTGGACCTAAAAACACACGAAAATGGTGTAAAACACTCTAATAAGCAATAAATAACTAAATAAATGCAAGAAAACAAGCTAACTAAGTTGCATAAATATGCTCCTATCAATAAAGCGAATCAAGACGGAGGCGTTGGCTCGTCCGATTGCTATAGTGGAGCCTGCTACAAATAAAGGTGGGAAAAAGAGATATTCCTCACCTACTGAAGAGGTGCCGGTTGAGAAAAAACCAAAGACTTATTCTGCTGTTTGTGAGGGTTCGTCGGCTGCCATCAAGCTTGTGATTGACTTGAATTCTTCCAAGATGACGAAATATGGGGCTGCTAGATATGAGGCTTGCTCGATTGCCAATAGGCTTGCTCAGAGTAGAGGCTCTGTCGTACCCTCAGTGCCGAAACAAGTGCCAAGGCGTCCGTTAGGTGTTAAGTCTGGTTTACCTTTGGAGATGCTTGCTAATATGAAGAGCGATAATGTAAACTCTGCTGCTAAAGTGGCACCAAGGCTAACTCCCCCTGCTGCTGGGACTGATTAACCAACTGGGAAGGAGGAGACTGTTCGCGTGGACAGTTGTGAGAAATCCACTAAGCCTGCTTCTGGGGAGGCTGCTAAGATCTGTGCACTTTTGAAACCAGATCTGCTTGAAGACATGGATGTTTATGCCAAGTTTTTCGATGGCGTTAGAAATGTTGTTTGCCCAAGTTCCTTTGCAAAGCATACGACCGAGTATAGAAAGATTGCTCTACTTGCAATGATGCAGAAGATGACTATTCTAGTAGCCGAGTCTATGCTCTTTGACCAAGAGGATACCAAGGCTGTCAAGAAGATGGCAAAGGCTTTGACCGCCGAAGCTTATTCTTCTCAAATTTGAGATCTTGAGCGTGCCGTTTCTGAGTGTCGTTCCGCTGCTTATGCAAAAGATGAAGAGTTGATTGCTGCTTATAACCAAGTGATCCACTTCAAGAAGGTCGTTGATAGGCTTGAACCCCAAGTGTTGGAACTCCAAGGTGCGCTGAAGATCAATGAAAGTTTGAAGAAAGAAGTGGATGAGCTGCATTGCGTTCGTGTTTGTATGCTCGAGGAGAACAGACAGTTGAAATGTGAGAAGGCTAGGCTCAAGGCTCTGCTTGTTCAGAGTCAGGCCAATTTCTACAAGCTAGGTTATGTAGATCATCTTTTTGGTAGGCCATCTGACTTCGAGTTTGCTGGGAGAGACTTCAAAACATTCTCTATTTCTCTGGAAGACTTGTTTGCCTTTACTTTTGAGGACTCCATTGGTGAAGTAGTCGGAGAGGTTGATGTCCAAGCTAGAGCAGCCGGGGGTGAAGCGTCAGATGATGCCATTGCTGGGAACGTTGGGGCTGCTAAAGGTGTGGCAGCCGAGTAGTCGTGGGATGTCCAAGCTGCTGAATGTAGCCTTGTAGGTAACCTTTCAGATTTTCTTAGTTTTCCATGTTGCTCTTGTTTTACTTGAACTCATTTGGCCTTTGCTAGTGGTTTATCAATTTTTCTAGAAAATTTAATAAACTTGCTTCCTTCGCTTTTCTTCATCTTTGCTTCTTTTGTTTACACCCAACCTTTGACTTTTAGACCAGTGGCAGATGTGTTACTTTTCTATAAACAGACAGGCCCGCGTAGCCTATGCAGCCGTAGATATTGGTATAGAAATTTTGTTAGGTTGTTAACCATAGGGTTGGTAGCCGGATGCCTTACTTATAGAAGCAGACAAGTCCACGTGACCACTTGGTTATTAACCTTGGCTTTCTTCAATCATTTGAGCTGTGTGGCCTGCATCACAACATACTACAGATTTTTGGGTCATGAAATTCACTAACCTTTCGTATCAAAAGTACGTGGTTGTATGGAATTTCGTAAGTAAAGGTTCAAGAGAACTCCTTGCTCTTTATGTAACCAATTTTGTGGGTTGCGTAGCAAGTATCACAACATTTTAGGAATTAGTGTAGATCTAATTGATCATTCCGTGCTTGGTAGAGGTGAAGCTTATCGACTGCGTAGCATATCAACTATGGATAAAGCTCTGTATATGCACGCTAGCTTGTTTAACCTTTTACAAGAATGTGCTGTTGTATAAGTCTAGTGCGACTTTACTGCTCGAAGGGTAAGCCGTAGGCAGTTTTCTGGAAACCGTAGGCTACCTTAATGCACTCGGTAGCAGCTTTAAGGTTCCAGGGCAGTTGTTCATGGGGCGTACTACGTAATATGCCTCATCTGTCTCTGAGCCTCGGTTCCTCGCAGATTAGGTTAAGAGACCCAAAATCCTTCAGTTAGCTAAGCCTTGAAAAAGACCATTATGGCTACTTCTAGGAATCCCGACACAAGCCATCGTGCACTTAGTTATACTAGGGTAGCTCGGCTCATCCACGTCTGGATATTCGGAATGTAAGTTTGTCCTCCCGCCTTGGAGACCAGACCCATATGGGTGTCGGGGAATTGGTTTACTCTCTCGCACTGGAGAGCAATTAGTTTATCCTCTCACGTTGGAGAGCAAACCCAGATAGATGTTAGGGAATTGGTTTACCCTTTTGCATTGGAGAGCATGGTTAGTCCCTCGGGCGACATAATTCCTACGATGAGTCCCTAAGAAGGGCACAATCTTCTTTTAAAGTGCAAGAGTGATAAGTTGTTGTAAGCACGCAGCCAAGCCAAGTTGTAGATTACTTCTGAATTCCTTATTGAAAAACGAGTGAAACGAACGAGAACTTAGCTGTAAGGTAAGAATTGCATAACAACTGGATAGTCCTCTGCTTACGAAGTAGTGCCCGTCGAGCTGCTTGAGTCTTCAGGCTTTGATGTGGGGGGGAGGTCACATATGTTACTTCCTCAGATTGTAGATGTTCCATTGCTTTTCGATCTTTTTGTTGTTCATGGTGGTGAAGGTGTAACTACCCTTGCCACATACTTTGTTGATCTTGTACGGACCTTCCCAGATGGGATCCATCTTTTTGGAGCCTTCTATGCGGGCAGTGACGAAGGCTTTTTTTATGACTAGATCTCCGGGTTGGAATTACCGGATCTTAGCCCTTTTGTTGTAGCTGGAGAAGAGTTGCTGCTGGTAGGCTGCGATGTGGGTGATGATCTGCTCACGATTCTCCTATGCCAGGTTTAAGCTTATGGCCATTTCCTTACTGTTCTGCTCAATGCTTGGTAGTAGAGTGCTGATACTTGGCACGATGACATTTGGGAGGAATGATTGCTTCTGAACCAAATGCCAAAGAGAAAATAGTCTCACTAGTGGCTTGTCGTTTGGTCATGCGATATGCCCATAGATATCTGGGAAGTTCATCTGGCCACTTTCCTTTATTGTCGGAAAGGGATTTCTTGAGGCAGTCGAGAATTGTCTTGTTAGATGTTTTGGCCTACCCATTGCCTTGAGGATATCTCGACGTGGACGTGTGCTGCTTGATGTTATACTTTTGGAAGAACTTCGCCAAATCTTTGCCCACGAATTACGGGCCATTGTCGGTGACAATAGATTGGGGATGCCAAATCGATAAATAATGTTCCTCCGTATGAAACGCTTTATGTTCACCTGAGTTGTGGTTTTCATGGGCTCTGCTTCTACCTATTTAGTGAAGTAATCGGTTGCCACGATCATCGTGCCTCTGCCCTCAGTAGCGGGCGACATTGGCCCTACCAAGTCGATTGCCCACTGCATGAACGACAAATAACTTGTCTGTGGGTGTAGCTCGCTGGTAAGCAGTGCTGGTACCGGCTTGTAGCGTTGGCAGCGGTTGCACTTTTGCACTAATTCCTTAGCGACTTGATGCATGGTAGGCCAGTAGTAGCCTGCGTTAAGAGCCCTCTGTACTAAGGATCGACCTCAGGAGTGATTTCCATAAATGCCTTCATGGATTAAACTTAGAACCTTTAGGTCGTCGGGAGGTGCTAGGCAGCAGGGATATGGTCTAGTGTAGGATCTTCGGACGAGAATTCCGTTCCACATGTAATAACGTGTTGCCTTTGTTTGGAGTTTTCTAGACTCCAATCTTCTCAAGGGGAGTGTGCCATTGACCAGGTAGCCTATAATGGAATCTTGCTTGCTTGGAATTGTACTAACCTATGACATATCGACTGCTGGCTCCGCCTCTATGTTTGGCTTGTCTAGATATTCCACCGAAATAGAGCGCTTGAGTTGGTGGTCAAGGGCGGAGCCTGAAGGAATAATTTGTGAAAACAAGTTCATTTGAGCAGCATCTATGCATGCAATTAATAATTAAAGGCGGAATCATGCTTGTATGCACTCAAAAACAAAACTTTACCCATGAAATTTAAGGCATAGTAGTTGTGGTTAACCAAGACTCAACTCAAATCTTAAAGAAAAGAGTTGAGAAACTTTTATACCTTTAAAGAACTTCTTTGCTTAGGAAAGGATATTCACCCATGTGAGGGCCTTCTTTCCTTAGTCTCCTTGCTCCTTGGCCCCATGGATGTGGATAGAGGAATTTTGCTTCTTGGCTCCAAGTTCCCAAGAAAAGGAACCTCTAAGTTTCCACACCAAGGAAAGCATTGAGGAAGAGATGAGCGACCTAGGAAGAAATGGATGCTAGTACATTCTTGCCTCCTAAGAGAAGATAAAGCTTTTTCTTTCTTTCTCTTTTCTCTCTAGAAAACCCTTATGAGGGAATGGGTTAGAATTTCATTTCTATAGCCACTTACATTGAGTGGCATGATTAAAATTAAAATCAATTCTCCCTCACACTCTCTATGCCCGGCCTTTGTGTTTTCAAGTTGTCATATAACTTGAGTTATTGGGCTTGACATTCGAAGCCCATTGGGCCTTGAGGCCCAAAACTAACCCGAGGTCTAAAACGAACTTATTCGTTTGATTAATTAACATATTAGTTAATCCTAGCCATAAATAATTAAACCATTTAATTATCCTTACTCATCTCCATTGTTTCTTCAATATTTACCTTACACGGTGTACGATCCATTAGGTTCCTTTTAGCGAGGCAGTGGGTGATTAAAACTCTTCAAATTGATTGTGAATTGAAACTTACTTTTCAATTCTCCCTTTAGTGATTATACACCTTTAAGGCTTCCACAAACCATGAGTGACACCTAGCAGTATGTCATGGCTACCCAAGCTAATTAGAAGAGGTGGAGAACCTATTCAGTTTAGGATTACAATGCAATACGATATTTTTCTAATACAATACTCTTCACCACATTGTTTGATTTGATAGTTTATTCATGTCTACTATCCAATGTGATTCTCTTACTTATATGATTACCTTGAATGTGATTTGGAACGAATTCCTAAATCTCATTCATACTCTGGCTAGAGATTCTTAATCCTGGCCAGAGATTCTTAATCATATCATAGAATATTCTCCCTCAAACGGTTTGAAGGTTAGAGATCCCTTGTTGTGCATTCACTTGCCTCCATGGCTAAGTGGCTTAACCCCAACTATGTCGTGGACACTCTTTAACAGAGTGACTTTGACATAGTCAAAGATCAAGGACCTAACCATAAGACAACTATGATGCCTCAGGTCGAATGACTACTTTGCATTATCCCAACCATGAGTTCTCATGTGACATGAGTATGAGAACTCCTTGTTGATCACGTTCAGTGGACTCATTCTCTATTGAGCACCTATATGCTTGTCTTGGTTTCAGTCACACCAATGACTCGAGACCAATCACTCTCTTTAAGAGAAGACATATCACGTACTGATCTTCACGGACTGTCAATGTCCAATTGGCAATCCTATGATCAGGAATGTTTAGGATATGTATACGAAAGAGAATGATCTCATGAAACTAACTTCTTTAGATCACATTCTCCCAATTACATATTCCTTGGACTTATCGTTTAAGCATATAACATTTATATGAGACGTCTTTAAACAATAATCTTTGCCCTTTATATTAAACTAAATTAGTTGAACATGTGAAATGTCCGTAAAGTATCATCATATGATTGGCTGTAGGGCACATTTCCAACAGAGCCTAGGCCGGCTAGCGTGGCCGCGTGGGCGTTGTTTGCTCGCAGAACTTGAGTGAGGTTGTAAGTCTGAAACCTCTTCTATTGATTTTGTACCTTTTCTAGGTACTACACCATCTACAAATGTTTTGTCATGTACTCCCCAATAGTCTGGCTAGTGATTAGCTGGGATTCAGAATAAATTGTAAGCTTTTTATTCACCAGGTCTTTTGCCATTTGAAGGCCTGCTAGTAGAGCTTCGTACTCTGCCTTGTTGTTGGATACTTTGAAGCCTAGAGTGATTGCCTGGTTGAGTCGAACCGTCTGGGGTGACAAGGACCACGCTTGCTTCCGAGCCCTTGTAGTTGGATGTGTCGCTTCGTACAAATGCCAAAAGTCTCCATATGGTGAAGTAGGCGTGGCTAGGGCGTGCTCGGTTGCCTCCAAGGTGTCTTTGGGTTGCTCTGTTGCGTTGCCTAAACTAGGCGTGTAGGCGTGATACGGAGCCGTGGAGTTGGGGCCATGTTACACACAGAAGGAGATGCTCAACTGCCGATATTGGGCTACTTTAGAGCTAAATTATGGAGCAAGGGTCAACTGGGGCCGTGTGATGCATAGCAGGATGTGGCGCTCAACTGCCGGTACATGTTGCTCCTATGTAGAATCTTTTGGGGCGACGAGGATAAACTTGCTTTCGAGTGTGTCCTTCTAATGTTCTTCTTCACTTGGTGCGCCTTTTGGGTTGAGTTGCTGCGTTCATCGAAAAACTTTGTATCACCAGTGTCTATGTCTTTATCGTCGCATGTTTGGATTAGGCAGAATAGTGCGTCATGAGGACGATTGCGTGCGTCTGAAGTTATAACTTGAGCATCTGGGTTGCAACAATTGTCACCAAAGTTAGCTTTTGAATTTCTAGTAGCTGGTTTCTGCATCGAGGAGAGCTTTTAAACTGTGAAATACACCAGCTCTTCCCGTATGATGGTAGAGCTTATTACTGCTGCAGATACCGTTAAACATGCGAATAGGCCCTCCGCTGTTTCCAGTTTGGATAGTAGAGAGGTGATGTCAGGTACTCCTTAAAGTCCTTAAATATGGATCGGTGAGCTTCGTTGCAAAGTGCATGCTTCTCTGCCATAGGGAAAGAGTCTGCCAGAGTTAGGTCTACTTTCATGATTAACTCCCCAAACAGTGGGTGGTCTACTGGGAGTCCTTTTTGGAAGGCTGCACTTGCTATCGAGTCGTCGCATCTGACTATCTTTGCCTTCTCTACTTTGAACCTCTTCACATGGTCGTGAAGCGACTCCTTTGGGTTCTTTTTGACGTTTAAGAAGTGGCCGAACTTTTTCTTGATCGAGTGATGTCATGAATATTCTTTGGTGAAAACCAAAGAAAGTTTGTTGAAACTCCAGATGGATTATGGCGGTAAGGTGTAGAACCGATCTTGCACCTCGCCTTGTAGAGTGGTGGTGAATATCTTGCACATGAGATTGTCGTTGTTTTGATAGAGGATCATTGCGCTTCGACAGTGCTTTAAGTGTCTCTCTGGGTCTTCATCTCATTTGAAGGATGTGAAATGTGGCATGCTAAACTTGTGTAGAGGCTCTGCCTGCTCGATTTCGTTCGTGAAGGGTGACCTGCTTATGTTGGTCATGTCCCATCATAGTGCCTCGTCGATGACCTCATTACATTAGAAATCGCGCAATTGCTTGGTTAAGAGCCTCTTTACTTCTTCCTGAATTTTCCTTTGTTAGGATAGCGAAGCTCTCAACTGCCTCTAGTCGTAACCTGTGGGTCTAGGCTGCTCTTCCATGTGTTTGGCTCATCTATGCCACGACTGGGGTGCATGTGGTACGTTCTTAGCAGACAAGCGAATTCTTCGCAAGCTATCGGTTGAACTTGAGCTGGATTGAGTGACTGCTTCTCTCCGTCCGTCGTGCTGCCTACTTTGATGTGAGGTGGATGGTGCTCCTTGCGGGCCTAGCCGTGAATGAACATTTTGCCTGAAAGGTTGCTCATGTTGATTATCAGAGTGTGACCCCAGCTGTGAGTGTATGCTTATCCGTGGGCCTAACCAAAAGTGCACGCTCATCCGCTCGCTAAGATGAGAGTATACGCTGTCTCGGGGGCTCAGTCTGGAGTGTACACCGCCAGAATGCTCGGTTCGCAGTTGGTCGAGTAGTTGATTACCGGGATGCTGTTGAAGAGGTTCTTTGTCTGCCCTTGTCCTACTTCAGGACACCTCGTCAATGGCATGTTGTATCTCAGTGCGCTGTAAGAGTTGATTCACCAAGGTCGTCTGCTGTATGAGGGCACTTGTCAATTCCATGACTTGTCGAGACTAATGTTGTTCTCTATTCGAGTTGGAAGAGCTTGGACGGAATGCGTCTTCTTGAGTAACGGAAGTGTAATGGACTCCGGGAGCGAGATTTGAGTTGGGAAATGCCAAATCCATGGAGAAGTAGTCTGAAAATGGCCCTAGTTTAATCGTCGGCCCAGAAATCTGAAGCAAGGACGGTTGAATCGATCTTGGACCGATTTGGACATCTTCAGGGCTTCCACAAGCCATGAGTGACACCAAACAGTATGTCATGGCTACCTAACCCAATTAGAAGAGGTGGAGAACCTATTCAGTTTAGGATTACAATGCAATACGGTCTTTCTCTAATACAATACTCTTGACCACATTGTTTGGTTTGATAGTTTATTCATGTCTACTATCCAATGTGATTTTCTTACTTATATGATTACCTTGAATGTTATTTGGAACGACTTCCTAAATCTCATTCATACTCTGGCCAGAGATTCTTAATCATATCATAGAGTATTCTCCCTTAAACGGTTTGAAGGTTAGAGATCCCTTGTTGCGCATTCACTTGCCTCTATGGCTAAGTGGTTTAACTCCAACTATGCCGTGGACACCCTCTGATGGAGTATCTTTGACATAGTCAAAGATCAAGGACCTAACCACAAGACAACTATGATGCCTCAGGTCAAAGGACCACTTTGCATTATCCCAACCATGAGTTCTCATGTGACATGAGTATGATAACTCCTCGTTGATTGAGTTCAGTGGACTCATTCTCTATTGAGCACCTACATGCTTATCTTGGTGTCAGTCACACCAATGACTCGAGACCAGTCACTCTCCCTAAGGGAAGACATAGCACGTACTGATCTTAACGGACTATCAATGTCCAATTGGCAATCCTATGATCAGGAACATTTAGGATATGTATACTGAAGAGAATGGTCTCATGAATCTAACTTCTTAGATCACATTCTCCCTATTACATATTCCTTGAACTTATCATTTAAGCATATAACATTTATATGAGACGGCTTAAAACAATAATCTTTGCCTTTTCTATTAAACTAGATTAGTTTAACATGTGAAATGTTCGTAAAGTATCATCATATGATTGGTTTTAGGGCACATTTCCAACAATCTCCCACTTGCACTAGAGCTAATCAGCTTGGTCATCAGTGATGATAGCTCTTCTATAGTCATTTCAAAAATGGCTAAGTAGTAGGCCTAGACAATGGATATCTATATGTTATCCATAGAAGCAACCTTGAGAATAACAACGTCACCATTATACATGATTCTCAATCATGTGGTTCAGTCTCTCATTTGAGTTTGGATCTTGATGAGACCTTGATTCCCAGGCTTGAGCTATCGCCCCATTAGTGTTGTAGTGTCGATACACTAGAGACACTTTCTGGTTGGAACCGAATGGAGAGTTCATAAATGAACTTTCCCATCCAAACAACATTGTTGTAAACTTCTATATGGCGATATATTTTCCATTCATGATGGAACACACTAAAGTCATTACTTTTAATGTTTCCACCCAAATATTTCTTTAGTCATAATAAAGAGATATCCAATTATCTCTTCATTCAAAATGAAGAGAGATCCAATGATGGATACGATATTAGATTCATAATGTAATACTTTTACGCTTCCATTGTGTTACTCTAATTTTTCCTCATTCTTGAGGAATCTATCCTTTAGTATTTCTTAAATACTTAAAGACTCACTTGACAGTTACCATGGTTCTGATCCTGGGCTTGCATTGATATCATCTTGTACCAATCTTGGTACAACTCATATCATCGTTTTTCATACAATATGAAATACATAAATCACCTTTCTGCATATGCATAAAGGTTTCTATTTACGCATTAATTCTTTGGGAGTCAAAAGGGTACCTTCCCTTTGTGAAGAGCAACTTCCTAGTCTTACTAGAATTGCCCTTCTAATTGAAGTTTATCATCATATGAGAAATTTCCTAGCATCTTTTGTCTATCATTAGGGATTTATATAATCCAATTATATCTTAAAATGTATCAATATAGATTTCCATCCTATGTATATAGACTATGTCCCCCATATACATTCTATCCTTATAGAACGTTTAAAGTCATAACTTTATCGAAGAAGAATTCCTTTCAATTCCAATATTAATATATCATATATATGTTCAACTTTAGGAATTTGATTAACTCCCACTAATCTTTTGTAAACCTAATAAACAAAAGATTCATTTACATCTTTATGAGAAATCAAACGATTTGATCTTTATCTCATAAGATGCTTATGGCTCCCACTAGCTTGCTAAGATTCATGATGGATGGATCTCTACAACTTACACATCTTGTGATTCCAAGTCTTAGAAATATGTTATCAAGACTATCTTGATAATGGCTTCGGAAACCCATATTATGTCCAAACATTGAATCACTGTTTAGTTGTATTAGCAATCATCGAATTAATAGAAACCAAGACTACGTCAAAGATGGCTTCTTCAAAGTCAACCAATCTCTTTGATTGTAGTCACCTTAAGCTACCAATTAGCTTTATAGGTTTCATTATTTCGGGTCAAATGGTACTATAACATTTCCTTGAGTATAAGTCGTATATACACTCAATGTAGTCATAAGGATTTTCATTCTTATTTCTTTTGAATTAAGAGGTGTAACTCTATGACATAGTCATAAAGTTCAAACCATTCAACTAAGATGGTTTATAGATCCTTCTTGACTACCTTGGAGCTAGTGGTGTAGGAACTAGGTTGTTATATTTGTTGATTATCATCTTGTCTCTCAAAGAACCCATTCTTTGAGTTCTATCTCTCGTTCATTTGCCCTATCTTAGGTAAATCCTACTGCAGGATTATAATGAACTACCCAACAAACAACATTTGTCAGTTGGTTTATAGAAGTGATATCCAAAGGTTAATATAAGGATATCACACAAGATTGTTCTCAAACAAATATTGCTTATTAGCACACAACCCCAAATCTTAACACGATTAAGATTTGTCCTTCTTTCCAACTACATCCTATGGAGTCATGAAAATTTTGGACGATCTTCTAATTGACAATCATATTGTCTTAGAAGTATATATCCTATATATGGGTAATTGATAACATCCAATGAACTAAATCTTCTTCGAGTTCGTTCTTCTCCTAATGGAGAAATCCATTATCTTATAATGCTACTTTCCTTGATTTCTATCAAGGAAACTCTTCTAAAGTGTTATATTTCATTGGATCAAATCTAAGGAGGTAAATACTTTAGACGTCTTACTCATCAACTTACATTCTTGAATTCTTTGAAACCTTTTGCAAAGTATTCGGACTTTTGTTTATTCAAAATAAACTATAGTCCAACCGAGAACGATCTTCGGTGAATGTCATACAACATGAGTAGTATTATGTTGTAGACAAGTGCCACTAACATCTAAGTGAATTAACCTCAACAACTTTGTGATTCTTTCTTCTTTCCAAAAGAATAAAGATTCGAACATTTCTCCTCTATACAATTTTAACAAGAGGGCATTGGATCCAGATCTAACGATCCAAAGTATCCATCTATGACCAACTCGTAATTTATGTTTTAGAGGTGTCACAACTAAGTTGGGATTAGTCATTACCTTGCAACCTTTTGGGTTTTAAGCATCGTCTTATTCTAAACAATTAACACTACCACATTATCTCTACTATAGAGACAATCAATTAGATTACAATAATCCAATCATTCATTAATAAAGAACAATGTTTTGTCAAACAAAACATTCATCCATCTCTTATAGTGACGGAATTAAGTTCCTTATTCTAATTGGGATGTAAAGACAATCTTTGTTTTTCCAATTTCTTTGGTAGTTCATATGAGGAAGCAAGTACTATTTGCTTTCGCAAAGATCTATATCTTATTCACGTTCCGAATGTGAAGTACTTTCTCTTCTCTCATTAATCTTCTACTTCTTATTAGCGACACTTTTACAACGATTGTAAAACATAGTTACTAATACGGAATCAAGCATTCAAGTATAAGAACCGACTGTTTTGAATTATTCAAGAACAATTTACAACACCTTCAAAAGGTGTGTTCTTGACACTTGCAAGACATTTCTTGCATATACCCCTTCCAATGTCCATCCTTTCATAAAGAAAGTTTGTTCCCTTGGAGTTATTTTGCCTTCTTCATTTGACTTCTCCCTTGACTACAATAGTCATGGTTCCCAAACTCCCACTATCTCTCTTGAAACTTATTTCAATTGTGTTGTACACATCAAGCGATTTGGAGAGCATGCGGTTATTGTTCACAGTATAGTTTACAATAAACTTAGTGAACCATTTGGATAGGGACACAAAGGTGAAGTCCTAGGCTAGTTTCTGTCTTGTGAAGTGGTTTAATACTTCAACACTCAATGATTCAAAATCATCGTAAGTCCATGTTGATGAACTATTTTTGTCAACCAACCATTATGTTCTAAACATAATTACAAACTTTCAAGAGTTGTTCAAGGCAACTCTTATTTCTTCATACAACGATTTGTAAGTGAAGAACTACGACACTAAAAGTTTTCATGTCTTTGTGCTAATCTTCATAAGTTCCTCTGTTCATACAACAAAGGAATAAGCATTGGTTGCTTGTGTTGTCCTCTTTATGATAAACTTATCTAACATGTTCTTCCAATGATACATTATCAATAGGAAAATTGTGAGGATTAGATTACTTAGGTACATATACAATCCATTCAAGACAATCTATGGGATTGTGGTACCAAGTCCGGAAACTAAAGCCTTTGGCTTTTCTTTGTCAAGTTTTTGGATAGCGTTTGCAAATATATCGGTAAATAAATACATAACGAATATAAATTGATTAATTTTAAGCCATTTGATCCGGGTCTTCAAATCAAATAGCACCACCCACTATTTTTGGCAAATTCCATATCCCTTATCAGAATTCGAGAGTTTTGGAGGAAACTCTTAGTAGGGTATGGGAGGCTCACTACTACCAAGCCCACCTCAGAATTATATCATGTTGGCTAGCGTTAATAATAATGAGAGAGTACATTTACTCATTTACATCTCATGTAAGTACCCATCTTGTTTGGCCTCTAGAGAATGATGCCTCAGAATTATATCATGTTGGCGTCATTGCACTTAGTTAAGTTATTCCCACCGTGCCAATTCGTGTAGGGGTTCAAGCATAGCCTCGGAATTATATCATGTTGGCTAAACTCATTACCTACCTTACTTCATCATGTATGTATATAGAACTCCTCATGAGTGTAAGCACATACTTTGTACTCCCCCATTATAGGGTGAAGTTGGTGTACGAGTCACAAACGATCGGAGCCTACCACGGTGGAAGGCCACGAAAGAGTATTGAAAGCACTCTCACGCTTGTCAACTTAATAATGGTTTAGTTGAGGGTTTTTAGGTCTCATCACATTTAAGCATTCATTTTAATCTTATTAAAACAATTTGGTCTTATTACAACTATTGGTCCATGTGATTGATTTAGTAGTATATGATACTCCCACTAAGCTTGTAAAACGGCTTTTAAAGCAAGAGTATATGGTACTACTAACATAAGCTTTGCATTCATAGATGGACTATATAGTTGCCTTAGGGCCTTAGGATGACTATGAACCTTTGATTCAATCCAACACGAGCCTAGTGTTGGATCTCGGTCTAGGGATGGTGATTGATTTTAGTTACGTGTTTAATCACATTAAGGCGTGTTTTCTTATTGGGTGTTGGACCCTCTACTCCAATTTCATGCATATCAAATAAAACAAGAAAGGAGTACTTCAAAGTAAAGAAGAGCTTATGCTCTTTTACAACATTTGAAGAAAACAAATTACTTTAAAGTAAAGAAGAGCTTATGCTCTTTTACAACATTTGATCATATCAAATTACAACCAAAATCTAATCTACACATTCCCATGGTTCAAACAAATTTGAGACGGCCTTTCACATAGCTCAATTATCGTAGGCTTAGGTTCATAATCACCCTTTCTTTAATTAATTAACGCTTTAACTAATTAAACTAGAATGCAATATTGTCATTTGGTTTTTGTGTCCATAGAATTGATTTAAATGGAGCTAAATGAAATGACAATCCAATTCTCATTTAAAGATACAAAACTATTTTGTTCTCTACTAATTTGGGCCAAATAGCAATAACCTTAACCATTGGGCTATATTGCAAAACACAAACTTTTGGGGTCACTTTGTAAAAACACAAGAGTCCACTACTTCATGTAATTACAACTAGAACCCAAAAATTTCAACAAATTCAAAAACTTCATTAAAGGAGCAAAACAATTTGTCCTTTAGTGATTTTGGGCCTTTCGTAAAAACGTAAACTTTCGGGTCAAAGCACAAATACACAAAAGTATCAAAACTTTAAGTAATTGCATAAAAGCCCCAAAAGTACCCTACTTGTAGGGTTGGCCATTTTTGGAGAGAGTGTGAGTGATGTGTGTGAATTGATTTTCAGGTTTGAAAGGTGATGGAAAGATGTAAGTGATTGGTATGGTGTGAATAGTAAAAGAAGTATGGGTGTGTAAGAGAAGTACCAATCATGTACAAAAAATTCAAACACTCTATCAACATTTCAATCACCTTTTCAAATAAATGTCTTGTTGATAGAAAAGTCACACCAACCAACACAAAACAAAGACTTTATGTAAACAACCAAAACTTTGAATCAAAACACCAAACTTTTTGTTCTTGGTAAGAACATCAAGAACATTGAAGAACACACATGAAAACTCATAAGAGCTCCATGAATATTTTCACTCAATAAAATTCAAAATTTCACTACTCAAAAGGGGGTTAACATGGTACCAAATTTTAGCTCCAAAATTCATGCTCATATGAACTACATCTACCACATTTAAGATGGCAAATTTTCTAACAAAATTTACATTCAAAGAAGCAAGAATAAAGCTTGTAACAATTACAACATTCAAATCACAAACTATGAACTACAAAACCCAAAAGGATTCACCAACTACTAGACCTAGCCTCTTGATACCACTTGAAGGAAAATTTGTGAAAAACATGTTCATTTGAGCAAAATCTATGGCATGCAATTAACAATTAAAGGCAGAATCATGCTTGTATGCACTCAAAACAAAACATTATCCATGAAATTCAAAGCCTAGTAGTTATGGTGAACCATAACTCAACTCAAATCTTAAAGAAAGGAGTTGAGAAACTTTTATACCTTTGAAGCACCTCTTTGCTTAGCAAAGGTTAATCACCCATGTGAGGGCCTTCTTTCCTTTGTCTCCTTGCTCCTTGGCTCCATGGATATGGATGGAAGAATTGATTCTCCAAAAGTCCCCAAGGTAGGAGACCTCTAATTTTCGACACCAAAGATGATGAAGGAAGAAGATGAGTGACCTTGGAGGAGGAACGATTGCTAGCTAATCCTCTCTAAGGGGGCTGGCCTCCTAGAGAGAAAAAGAGAGAGTTATTTTTTTCACTTTTCAACCTTAGAAAACCCTAATGAGGATGGAGCAAAGATACCCCTTCTATGCTTCCATCTTTTTGTTTTTTTTGGACCAAAAGGTCATTCCTTTCTGTATAGCCAGTTTTCCCACGCCTTTGGGCTGTTTTGGGCTTCTTGAATTTTGGTTGTTAAGTTGTCATACAACTGAAGGTAATGGGCTTGACAATTCGAAGACCAATTTGGCCTTTAAGGCCCAAATCCAACTCAAGGTTTAAAACGAACTTATTCGTTTGATTAATTAACATATTAATTAAGCCTTGCCATAAACAATTAAACTATTTAATTGTCCTTACTCATCTTCGTTATATCCTTTAATCATTACCTTACACGGTGTGCGATCCATTAGGTTCCTTTTAGCGAGGCAGTGGGCGATTAGAACTCTTACTAATCGATTGTGAATTGAAACATACTTTCAATTCTCCCTTTAGTGATTATACATCTTCAGGGCTTCCACAAGCCATGAGTGACACCTAGCAGTATGTCATGGCTACCCAAGCTAATCAGAAGAGGTGGAGAACCTATTCAGCTTAGGATTGCAATGCAATACGATCTTTCTCTAATACAATACTCTTGACCATATTGTTTGGTTTGATAGTTTATTCATGTCTACTATCCAATGTGATTTTCTTACTTATATGATTACCTTGAATGTTATTTGGGACGACTTCCTAAATCTCATTCATACTCTGGCCAGAGATTCTTAATCATATTATAGAGTATTCTCCCTCAAACGGTTTGAAGGTTAGAGATCCCTTGTTGCGCATTCACTTGCCTCTATGGCTAAGTGGCTTAACCCCAACTATGTCGTGGACACCTTCTGACGGAGTATCTTTGACATAGTCAAAGATCAATGACCTAACCACAAGACAACTATGATGCCTCAGGTCAAATGACTACTTTGCATTATCCCAACCATGAGTTCTCATGTGACATGAGTTTGAGAACTCGTCGTTAATCGCATTCAGTGGACTCATTCTCTATTGAGCACCTACATGCTTGTCTTGGTGTCAATCACACCAATGACTCGAGACCAGTCACTCTCCCTAAGAGAAGACATAGCACATACTGATCTTGACGGACTGTCAATGCCCAATTGGCAATCCTATGATCAAGAACATTTAGGATATATATACGGAAGAGAATGGTCTCATGAATTAACTTCTTTAGATCACATTCTCCCTATTACATATTCCTTGGACTTATCATTTAAGCATATAACATTCATATGAGACGGCTTAAAACAATAATCTTTGCCTTTTCTATTAAACTAGATTAGTTTAACATGTGAAATGTCCGTAAAGTATCATCATGTGATTGGTTTTAGGGCACTTTTCCAACAATTCTTTCAATCCAAATGGCGAGCACCACCTATCCGAGCAGGTCCCCAATTTGACAAGCGTCCTCGTGCAGCAGACCACCTTGGTTAACCAGCTCCTTGAGCTTATCAAGACCCAGCTCACCCCAGACGAGGTGTCCCGAAGAAGGACAAGGGCAGAAGAACGTGACTCATTCCAGCGACATCCTGGCAAAGAGCCGTTTAACCTGCCATGAACCGTGCTTTCGGGTAGTGAGCACTCTCGTTTGGGCCCTTGGGAAAACATCTTATCTCGCCTTAGTCCGCAGAGAAGCATTCATTCCCTACTCAGCTCACGCGTCATTATGCATTCGAGGTTTGGTCCACACTCCGATGAGCACTTAGGACATAACAGGTGAAGCGTCCACACGAGGCTAGGCCCACAAGGAGATCTTTTTGCAAGGCACCGGAGTAGGCAGCCACATAACGTACCGAGGAGAGCACGAGAGCAATCCAACTTAAGTTCCACTGGCAGCCCTCACCAAGCACGGCAACGAGTAACATAGAATGAACCACGTGCACCGCGATCGCAACACAGACGAGCAGGACATGCCGAAGAGCAACATGGAATAACAGGTCAACAACGAGGGTAGCCAGAGGCTCCGCTGCCCCACCAGGCGCAAATTCAGAAGGAAGTACAAAGACTCGTAGCATAGCAGCTGCGTGGATTCTAGCGCATTGAGACTACCAACGATGCCCTTCGTAAAGACGTGGCCAACATGAGCAGGTCACCGTTTACAGACGAGATCTAGCAGACAGAGCCACTGTGAAAGTTTAGCCCATCACATTTCACCTTGTTCAAAGGAGATGAAGATCTGGACAGACACTTGATGCACTACCGAAGCGACATGACCCTCTGCGGTAACAATGACGCTTTCATGTGCAAAATCTTTGCCACAACGCTCCAAGGCAAGGCAAGAGACTGGTTCTACACCTTGCCGCCACGTTTAATTCGGAACTTCAGTGAACTTTCCTTGGTTTTCACTAAGGAATATTTGTCTTACTACTCGATCAAAAAGAAGTTTGACCACCTCTTCAACATGAAGAATGACCTTAATGAGTCACTCTGCACATACGTTAAGAGGTTCAAGGTGGAGAAGGCAAAGATCATCGGATGCGATGACAACATTGTAAGCCCAGCCTTTCGAAATGGGCTCCCAGTAGATCACCCACTTTTCGGAGAGCTAATCATGGGTGAGAACTTGACCTTGGCAGGTTCTTATGCTTTGGCAGAAAAGCACTCCATCTGGGATGAGGCCAAGCACTCTCTGCGCAGCCGCACAAAGACGCAGAGCCAACTCAAAAGAAGGTGGGTGATAAACTGCTTAATGATAAAAATAAGCTAGGAAGCAGACCCAGGGACCAATCCCCGACGAATAGAGGCTCAACGCCCAAGAGGTACACCAAGTTCTCAATCCTGATCAACCAGATCATTCCGGACCTTAAGGACAAGCCGTGGTTCAAGATGCCGCAACCCATGAAGGGAAACACCTCCAAGATAGACCAAATGAATTACTGCATATTCCACAGCGGTTCGGGGCACACAACCAACGATTGCATCACATGGATAAAGTACCTTGAGAAGCTCATGAATGCGACCAATATGTCGATAGGCCAGCTGCCCAGCCAAGGTGAGAAGCAGACGCCGATGTCGAACCCCGAGCCAAGACGATCCGAATCAATGACATCTTTGCCGAATTCGAGCATCTGGGGGCCACCAACAGTTCCAAGAAGAGAAAGATCCAGCAGGCGAGATCGGTCTTTCAGGTTCAAACCGTAGATGCTGTCAGTCATCTAGAAAATGGGCTTGGAAAGTACCATCAAACGCAAGGCAGAGGTCTTGACCGGATTCAACGAACTTACCTCAACTGCCATTGGCATAATCACGCTCGACGTAACCAGCCCTCTGATTGTCTCATTGTAGACCTTCATGATCGTTAACAACCCTTGTCTTCATAACGAGATATTGGGCCAACCTTGGCTAGTGAAGATTGGAGCTGTGACCTCGATCGAGTATCAAAAGATTCGATTTCGCATCCCGTAAGGAGCAATCAGAGAGATCAGATGCGACCAGACCCTGTCTCGGCGATGCATTGTACGAGTTCTCAATGAGTCGAAAAAGTGGTCTTTTGCCCTACCACTAGCAGTAGCAGTTGAAGTGTAGAAAAACGATTCTACCTCCACCAAATAACAATCACAGCAGGCGAGTCAGGAAGATGGGGTTAAGGTCGACAATGCCCTGGTAGATGAATCAGGATGGAAACCTGGAGAGGACGCCGAGCACATCATTCTTGAGCCCTACCAGCCGAAGAAGACGACAATGATTGGTTCATGTCTGAGCCCAACGGAGAAGGAGGAACTCACGGTTTTCCGTAGGGAAAACCATGATGTTTTCGCATGGTCACCCCCTGACATGCCCGGTATTGATCCAGCGATAACTTGTCACAAGATGCACATCGGCCCCACTGCCAAACCCGTGATCTAAAGAAGGTGACATTTCACACCCGAGTGAGTGGCGATTATTGAGGCGAAGATCGACAAGTTACTGGAGGCTGGATTCATTGAAGAAGTGGCGCACTCAGCAGGCTGGCCAACGTCGTGCTAGTGATGAAAAATAGAAGGGTAGATGAAGAGTATGCGTTGATAATATTAACCTCAACAAGGCATGCCCTTAAGATAACTACTGGATTCCCTGAATCGACTTGCTCATTGACTCAACATCCGAGAACCAGTTGCTCAGCTTCTTGGACGCATGCTCAGGCTACAATCAGATTGCCATGCATGAGCTTGACAAGGAGAAAACCATATTCGTGGTCAAGCGAGGCACATACTGCTACAAAGTCATGCCTTTTAGCCTCAAGAACGCATAAGCAACCTACCAATGACTCATAAAAACGATATTCAAGAAGCAAATCAGAGTAACCATGGAGGTCTACGTCGACGATATCATGGTGAATGGCAAGCAGTGGTTAAACCACATTGGCAACTTGGTAGAGATTTTCGACATCCTCCGAGAGTACAAAATGAAGCTCAACCCAACCAAGTGCACTTTTGGCGTTTCCTCAGGCCAATTCTTAGGTACCTTATAATCCAACGAGGAATCAAAGCTTATCCAAGGCAAACCAAAGCAATCATGGACATGAAATCTCCCACAACTTTGAATGAGATCTAAAGTATGACTGGACGAGCACCTGCACTCAATCGTTTCCTGTCGCGATCCACCGACCGATGCAAGCCCTTCTTCAAGGCAATCAAGAGGGCGCATAGAGACAAATGGGAGATGACGAGTACGAGAAAGCATTTCAAGACCTCAAGCAATACTTGACGTCACCTCCATTACTATCCAAGCCGGAAGCAACAGATAACTTGTACATCTATCGTGCGGTATCAAAGGTAGCAGTGAGCTTTGCCCTTATATGAGAAGATTTAAGGGCCCAACTGCCTGCATTCTATACATCCAAAGCTCTCCTCGATGCGGAAACCAAATACTCAAAGATTGAAAAGCTAATTTTGGCACTAGTTGTTGCAGCTCGGAAGCTCAGACCTTACTTTCGGAGACATCCGGTTATCGTCATGACCCATTATCCACTGCGATCAGTTTTGCATAGTCCAGACGCTTCTCAACAAATGATGAAGTGGGCATTGGAACCTAGCTAATATGGCTTAGCATACCAACCTCGCATGGCGATAAAGGCCCTTGTATTGGCGGACTTTGTACAGAATTCACCCCAACCCTGAAAGACGCAACAACTCAGCCCAAAAATGCCCCAGAAACAGCCGAGCACACCATAGCAGCACAAGCCTCACCTGTAGGAGAGTTTTAGCACTTGCAGGTCGACGGATCATCCAACTACTAGGGATCATGAGCAGGCCTAGTTCTTACTACCCTAGATGGCTGGATGCTCAAGCAAGCGATCACTTTAACCTTCAAAGCATCAAAAACTGAAGTAGAGTATGAAGCTCTACTAGCAGGTCTCCAATTGGCGAAAGACCTAACAGTGAAGAAGCTCGCGATCTATTTCGATTCTTAGCTGATCACCAACCAAACCTTTGGGGAGTACGCAGTAAAGCATCTAAGGATGGCCTGGTACCTCAAGAAGGTACGAGAGCAGCTAGCGTCTTTCCAAGCATACGCACTCACTCCCACGCAGACGCACTAGCAAGTCTAGGCTTTGCCTTAGACCATCAGCTCAAGTGCTCCATCCTAGTCGAGTACTTGAAGAAGCCGAGTATAGATGAGGAACCAGCAGTCAAGGTGGCGCAGATCAACACAACTCTGAGTTGGCAAGATCCCATCATCGACTGAATAGTTAACAGAACGCTCCCTGCAGGCAGACTGAAGTCCTAGAAGCTCCAAACGAAGGCAACACGCTATTACATGTAGAATGGCATGCTCGTTCACATATCTTTCTCAGGACCACATCTCCGCCGCCTTTCGCCTCCCGTCGACCTGAAGATTCTCAGCTCAATCCATAAAGGCGTTTGTAGAAACCACTTTGGAGGCCGTTCCTTAGCGCAAAAGGTTCTTAACGCAAACTACCACTAGCCAACCATGCATCAAGACGCCAATGAGTATGTATAATGGTGTAACAGCGGCCAGCGCTTCAAGCATGTGCCTGCACTACTTGCCAACAAACTCTAGCCCAAACAAGCCTTTGGCCATTCATAATGTGGACAATTGACCTGATGAGACCAATGTCAGAGGCATGATGATCGTAGCGACCGACTATTTCACGAAATAGGTCGAAACTGAACTCATGACTATAACTACCCGAACGAATATAGAGTGCTTCATATGGAAGAACTTCATCTGTCGCTTCGGCATCCCTCACTTCATCGTCACAGACAATGGTCCCCAATTCGTTGGCAAAGACTTGGCAAAGTTCTTTGAAAAATATGACATCAAGCAGTACATGTCCACGCCCCAGTATCCGCAGAGCAATGGACAGGCTAAGGCGTCCAACAAGACCATTCTTGACTGCCTCAAAAAGTTCATCTCAGACAAGAAAGACAAGTAGCTAGACGAGCTCCCCGATGTTCTATGGGCGTATCGCACCACCAAGAGACGAGCAACTAGCGAAACTTCATTCTCTCTAGCGTTTGGCTCTGAGGCAATCATTCCTCCCAACGTCATGGTGTCGAGCATCAGCACTGTATTGCCAAATTTCAAGCAAAACAAGAAGGAGATGGCCACAAACTTAGACTTGGCAGAGGAAAAGTGTGAAAATGTTATCACTCGCATTGCAACCGATTAGCAGCAGATCCTCTCCAGCTACAACAATAGGGCAAGAATCCAGCAGTTCCAGCCAGGAGACTTAGTCCTCAAAAAGGCCTTCATAATCGGCCGCTAAGAAGGCTCTAAAAAGATGGCTCTCATCTAGGAAGGTCTGTACAGAATCAGCCGAGTAGGCGGGAAGGGTAGCTACAGCCTCACCACTATGAGCGATAAAGAGATCGAAAAGTAGTGGAGTGCATAAACAAACTGACCACCCCTGCCACAGCAGAAGATGCCCCTGCCCTTGCAAACATGACGTGTGTTCTCCCATCAGGAGAGGGTAAACTGATACCGAATATCCAGACATGGATGGGTTTTATGACTACTCAGTTTCCCCTGAATGCATTGACTACCTGCACCGGACTACTCCCAGAATTGGCCACAATAGACTTTTATCCTAAAAAGACTTGGTCGACTAAAGGATTCAATTCCGCGGGAGCCCAGAGCCCGGAGCCCGGGTCTCTAACTGAAAGAGACACTAAGTGCAGGATCCTTGCGTATGAAAAAATTTGCGTGACTAGATGGTCAGTCCTCGATGTGCAAGTCTTCATGCACGTAACTCGGCTCTAAAGCGTTGCAATACTAGTTAAGCGACCTGCGAAATCAAGTTACAATTGCTGCCCAAGAGATCTGCATCAAGCTACGTGCAACTTAGAAGATCAAGGGACCAACAGCTTGGAAGGGCCACTATGAGTCACGATTTTGCCTACAACTTAAGCCTAAAACGCCTTCGAGAGCCAAGACCAACGCCTAAAGCGGTAACACGGGTCGTCTGCTTCTGTAAGTGAGACACCCGGTTGGCGACCCAACAGTTGCCTACACTAGGCACTTTGTAAGCCGAGACTTACAACTGCTATGACTATGTGAACCCGTCTACTTATTTAAAAGCAGCGCCTCACATCGACTGTCTACGGTTTAAGTCTTGCAAGAGTTAAAGCAAAAATGTATGACTATAGCAGCTATGCAGACTCCTTTGCTTTCTATGAGAAACATGTGTCCGGCTGCCGGCTCTATAAGTTAAAAATTTCACAACATGCCCCGGAAAGGCCAATGCTTGTGCAGTGGCTAAAGTCAGGATTCATAACTATAGCAGCTACACGGACTCCTCTGCTTTCTACGAGAATTAAGTGTCCAACCGCAAACTCTATAAGTTAAAAATTTTGCAATATGCCCAGGGAGGGCCAAAGCTCGGTCAGCCGCTAAAGCCGAGATTCACGACTATAACAGCTATGCAGACTTCTCTGCTTTCTACGAGAAGCATGTGACCATCCGTTGGCTCTATAAGTTAAAAATTTCGCAACATGCCTTTTGAGGGTCAAGGCTCGTAAAGCCGCTAAAGCTGAAATTCACGACTATAGCAGCTGCGCGGACTCGTCTGCTTCTTACAGAGGCTACAAGTTCGGCCATTGGCTCCATAAGGTAGAAATCTTGCATTTTTTTCCTTGTGTAGGTAAAGCTCCTTGAGCATCAAAGCTGAAACTAAAACTTAAGTGACGACGTGGGATCAACTGCTTCAATGAAGCAGCTCACCCAACTGCCCATCCTACGGTAAAGTTTTGCAAAAGACATGGCGAAATAGAAGGATGAAGCAAAGCAAGGAAAGTTGTTTATTAAATTTCTAGCAAATTGATAAACCGGCTTGAAGACCAATAAAGTTCAAATAAAGCATAACAAAAAGAAAAAGAAGAAAATTCCTAAGTCTAAGCAAAAAGACTACTCATCGGCAGCCTGCGCAACCACTGGTCCCTCGACTGCCACACCTTCAGCAGCCAAAGCTTTCATCAGCTCATCCTCAGCCGCCCTTGCCTGGACTGCCTGACCCTTAGTTGCTCCACCAAAGGCAGCCTCAAATGAGAAGTCAAGCAGGTCTACTGGAGAAATGGAAAAAGCCTCGAAGTCTTTCTCGGAAAACTCATAATCCGACAGCCTACCCTGAAGATGGTTTACATAGCCAAGCTTGTAGAAATCAGCCTGACAAGAAGCAAGTGCCACTTCGTGACCGACCTTTTCATTCTTCAGCTGCACATTCTCCTCAAAAAGCCAGTGTAAGCATCTTGCAGCTTACCTAGTTCTTTTTTCAGGTTCTTGCTAGCAGACAACGCACCTTGTAGATCCACTTCCTTGGACTCAAGCTTACTGGCAACATCCTTGAGACGAGACACTTTAGCATGCATGAAGACAAGTTGCTCGTCCATGGCAAAACAAGCATATTGTAGCTCCGAATTGACACGCTCAAGGTCCTTGACCACCTATGCAACACGACAGACTTCCTTCTCTGCAACCTCCAACATCGCTTAAGTCGCACTAAGCTTAGCCTTCAAATGGACGGCCTCCTGATGAATGGTCTCCAGCTACATAAAAGTGGGGGCTGAAACATCAGACCCCTTCAAAATGGCAAGTTCAGCTTAGAGCTTCTCGATCTTTTCAGCAACCGAGTGAAACTGAGCCGTCAATGCCACTTCAGCCTCCTTAGCGCACTCGACAGCATCCTAATCGACACGCATAGACTCAGCTGCAAGGATCAAAGTCCTATGCATTGTAGCAATCAGGGAGAACCTCCTCAAGAAGGCAGGACATTTCGCAAAAAAAGTCTAAGCGGATGACAACTTTCCTAACACTATTAACAAACTTGGCGCATACGTCAACATCCTCAAGTAGGTCAGCCTTCAGTAGCACACAAACCTTGGGAAACTCCCCAGCTTCAGACTTTGTGGATCTCTCACAACTGCCCGTGCAAGCAGACTTCCCTTTCTCAGCAGACGAATTAGTCATAATGGAAGGAGGAACATGCCCAGGCTTCACCTTCGCAGCAAAATCAACCTTCCCACTCTTCATAGCGGCGAGCCTCTCAGAATTTAGCTCCCAAAGCGTGATTCGACACAAACCCAGACACCGAAGGCACCACCTAACTTTTTGGTTGGGCAATCATTTCAGCAATGGTTGTGGCTACATTTGGAGCAGTAGGTTTCACAAGCTTAGACTCAACGGTTTTTTTTGTCCCTTTGGGAGAAGTTGGATCAATGACAAGCTTCTTAGTAGCAGACGAACCCCCGCGAGTAGCAGAAGAAGTCCTTGGTTTCTTCTCGGCCGAAGGTTCACAAGTAGGTGAGGAAGGTCTCTTCTTTCCACCCTCATTAGCAGCAGGCTATACACAAGCGATCAAATGAGGAAACGCCTTATCCTTTATCCGCTTTATCTCTTTATTCGGAGGTAGCCCGCCTTTCTCCCGTCAAAAAGGACTGAGCAGCCAGCACCACTCACGGTAAATAGTAGGAATGCCCAAAGCGATGTGCACTTTCTTCATATCCGTCAAAGTTCTTGGAGTTGAGCCAAATTCTGAATCTACCCAAAGTAAGAAGGACGATCAATAAACTGAAGTCATGGAGTAGCTCAACAAAAATTCAAGTAGGCCAGGAATAAAGCAGTTCACTTACCACTTGTAAAGATAGTCGAAACACGCAGCTCAGGAGATGAGTCAAACTCCCACTCTCTACTTACCTCCAAGGTATCTCTCACCTACCCATGATCACCTTTGTAGGAAGCATCAAACAGCCTATGGCGAGACCTCAGCTACCCCATGCCTTCCTTGTGGCGGATTTCAAAGAAGTACTAGAACTCATTTATGGTCAAGCCAAGATCAAAGAACCTGCTCAAGTTCGAGAACCCCACAATCACACGAACTGCATTTGAGGAGCACTGAGTAGACACGCATTTCATGGAGCAAATCACCTCCTAAAAAAGATGCAACATGGGAAAAGTAAATCTCAACAAGAAATAATACGGATGGAATTTGATAGCCCTCTTCCTAGCAGTGCACCATCGCCGCACAGTTCATAGTCGCTATCATCTTTCACCTGCTTAATGTGAACCCCTGACAGAATCGCATGCTTGTACATCTTAAAAAAATCCTGAAACAGCTCATCGAAATTGATCTTGACATGTGCAGCCTTGATGTAGCCCACATTTTCGGAAAAACCACCTTGACGATACAAAGGTGGAGGGTATTCGTGACATTTGTGATCGGATGAGGATATCTCAAAATCCCTACAAAACGTAAGGGATGACCGTAGAGCCCATCGCCCTAGCGTCAGGCCCCACAACCCAGCTCAGCCAGGCCATAAAGGCCCAACCCTCTTTCTTAAACAACACAGCCCAAAAGCCCATGGTCCCTCATGCATACGGCGCATGCCGCTCAGCCCAGCACGGAATAAGGCCTGCACCTCCTTCCTCTTCCCTCATTTGCACCCAGCGTGCTCCAAGCAGGCCCTGGCCTCTCGGCCCAGGTCACAGGAATTGGATAGCCGGCCCACGTCGGTCTCTTCCACTCTCTCTCCTCTCTCCTACATGGGCCCGTGCCTAGTAGCCATGGAGGCCCTGCCGTAGCGCGCCTGTCACCTCAGCAGCCATGTGGCACCCTTGCCACATCCCTCACGCCACCTCAGCCTTGCCAAGCCAATTTCAAGTCCGAAGACTCCCAAAAAATCAAGAAGAAGGAAAGGTTCAAGTTTTTCTTACCTTGGTGCAGCGCGGAGAAGAAGAACAACGACGAGATATGACTCTTTGCAAGGGCAAGAGAAGAACAAAGCTAGGGGAGGGGGAAAAAATTTCCTCTGGCTTTTCTCTTCCTTGTTGGAATTATGATTGTTCTCCAAATTTATTTAATCCCTTGCTTAAGGCAGAATTAAATAGGTATTGGGGGCAATTGGTTTCCTTTTCCTAAAAGAAGTCTATCTCCAAATCAAGAAAGGAGATCTAGTCCAAATTGGGAAACAACTCTATATGCCCATGCAACTTAGGATTTCTACACCTACTACCCTTTTCCTACGTGCAACCCAATAGGTGTGGGGGCATTTGTGGAGCCTAAAATAATCCCAAAAATGTTAGATGCGACATGTGGACTTTTGCCCAAAAAAGACAAGATTGTCGTAATTAAATAGGCAGGCTTCTCAAAATCCATCTTTTTGGAAACCTTTTTGCAGGCAGTGATAAAGGCTTTTCTTATGACTAGATCTCTGGGTTAGAACTGCCATATCTTGGCCCTTTTGTTGTAGCTGGAGAAGAGCTCCTGCTTGTAAGCTGTAATGCAGATGATGGTCTGCTCGCGTTTCTCCTCTGCCAGATCTACCTGTGACTAGCTCCTTACTATTCTGCTCAATGCTTCGTAGTAGAGTGCTGATACTTGGCAAAATAACATTGGGAGGAATGATTGCTTCTGAACCAAATGCCAAATAGAAAAGAGTTTTGCCGATACGCCAACAGACATCCAGAGAGTTCGTCTGGCGATTTTCCCTTCTTGTCGGAGAGGGACTTCTTGAGGCAATCGAGAATTATCTTGTTGGATGCTTCGGCCTGCCCATTGCCTTAAGGATATCTCGGTGTGTGGACATGTGTTGCTTGATGCCATACTTTTGAAAGAACTTTGCCAAATCTTTGCCCACGAATTGCGGGCCGTTGTCAGTGACAATGGATTGAGGGACACCAAATCAGCAAATGGTGTTCCTCCATATGAAGCGCTCTATGTCTGCCTAAGTCGTGGTCGTCATAGGCTCTGCTTCTACCTATTTGGTGAAGTAATCGGTTGCCACGATCATTATGCTCATGCCCTTAGTAGCGGGTGGCATTAGCCCCACCAAGTTGAAAGCCCACTGAATGAATGGCCAAAGACTCGTTTACAGGTGTAGCTCACTGGCAGGAAGTGCTGGTATTGGCTTGTAGCATTAGCAGCGATCACACTTTTATACTAACTTTTTAGCGTCTTGATGCATGGTAGGCCAATAGTAGTCTGCATTAAGAGCCTTCTGCACTAAGGATCAACCTCCGTAATGATTTCCACAAATGCCTTCGTGGATTGAGGTTAGAACCTTTAGGTTATCGGGAGAGGCTAGGTAGTTAAAATGTGGTCCAGTGTAGGATGTTCGGAATGTCGTTCCACATGTTTTAGCGAGCCGCCTTTATTTGGAGTTTTCTAAACTCCAATCTTTCCGTGGGAACTGTGCCATTGACCAGGTAGTCTATAATAGAACTTTGCCAATTGGAAGTTATACTAACTGTGACATTTCGACTGCCGGCTTTGGCACTATGATTGGCTTGTCTAGATACTCCACTGGGATAGAGTGTTTGAGTTGGTGGTCGAGGGCGAACCTCAGGCCGGCTAGCGCGTCTGCGTGGCCGTTATTTTCCTGCGGAACTTGAGTGAGGGTTTAAGTCTGAAATACCTCAAGTTGCTTGCGTACCTTATCTAGGTATTACGTCATCCTTGGATGTTTTGTCGTGTACTCCCTAGTAGACTGGCTGGTGATTAGCTGGGAATCGGAATGAATTGCGAGTTTTTTCACCGCCAAGTCTTTTGCCATTCGGAAGCCTGCCAGTAGGGCTTTGTACTCTGCTCGAGCATCGAACTGTCAGGGGTGACAAGGACCATGCATGCTCCCAAGCCTTTGTAGTTGGATGCATCGTCGACATACAAGTGCCAGCAGTTTCCATCAAGTGGAGCAGATGCGGGTAAGGTGTGCTCGGTTACCTTCGAGGCGTCGTTGGGTCGCTCTATTACATCACCTAGGCTAGGCGTGAACTCTGCTATGAAGTCTGCCAAGGCTTGAGCCTTTACTGCCGTGCGGGGTCGGAAAACTAAATCATATTGGCCAAGTTCCAACGCCCGTTTCATCATTCATTGAGAAGCATGTGGTCTATGTAGGATTGATCGCGGAGGATATTGAGTCATGACGATGACTGTATGAGCTTGAAAGTGTGGTCTGAGCTTCCGAGCCACAACAACTAGCGCCAAAATTAATTTTTTTTATCTTTGGATATCTAGTTTCCGCATCGAAAAGAGCTTTAGAAGTGTAGAATATCGGCAGTTGGGCCCCCAGCTCTGCTCGTATGAAGGCAGAGCTCATTGCTACTTCTGAGACTGCCAAGTAGATGTATAAGTCTTCCACGACTTCCGGCTTGGATAATAATGGAGGTGATGTGAGATACTTCTTCAGGTCTTGGAAAGCACTTTCGCACTCATCATCCCATTTGCCTCATTGTGCCCTCTTGATGACCTTGAAAAAGGGCTTGCATCGCTTGGTGGACCACGAGAGAAAGCAGTTGAGGGCGGCTGCTCATCCAGTCAAGCTTTAGATCTCCTTCAAGATAGTTAGAGATTTCATCTTTAGGATCGCTTGAATTTGCTTAGGATGTGCTTCGATTCCTTGTTGGGTTACTAGGTTCCCTAAGAATCTGCCTGAAGATACTCCAAATGTGCATTTGGCGGGATTGAGCTTCATCTTGTACTTTCTAAGGATGTCAAAACTTTTCGCCAAGTTACCGATGTGGTCTGATCGCTGCTAGCCCTTCACCATGATGTCGCCGACATAAACCTCCATGGTTACTCCAATTTGCTTCTTGAACATCATGTTTACCAACCTTTGGTAGGTGGCTCCCGCGTTCTTGAGGCCAAAAGGCATAACCTTGTAGCAGTAGGTGCCTTGCTCAATCACGAACGCGGTTTTCTCCTTGTCGGACCCGTATATGGCTATTTGGTTCCTAGAAGTAGGTGCCTTGCTCAATCAAGAAACTAAGCAACTGGTTCCTAGAAGTTGAATCTACTAATAGATCGATTCGGGGAATCGGATAAGGATCATTTGGGCATGCTTTGTTGAGGTTGGTGTAGTCTACACAAACCATCCATTTGCCTTTCTCTTTCTTCTTTACTAGTACGACGTTGGCAAGCCATGCTGAGTGTGCTACCTCTTTTATGAATCTGGCCTTCAGTAACTTGTCAATTTCTGCTTCGATGATCGTCACTCGTTCAGGTGCAAAATGCCTTCTTTTTTGGATCACCGATTTGGCAGCGGGGTCGACATGCAGCTTGTGGCAAGCTATTTAAGGGTCAATGCCGGGCATGTTAGAAGGTGACCATGTGAATGTGTCATAATTTTCGCTAAGGAAAGCAGTGAGTTCTTCATTTTCCTTTGTGATTAAACATAAGATGATACTAGCAGTCTTCTCCGGTTGCTGGAGATCAAGAATGATGTACTCGGCATCCTCTTCGGGTTTTCATCCCGTCTCGTCTACTGGCGTGTTAACTTGGACACCATCTTCTTGATATGACTGCTGTAATTGCTATTTGGTAGCTTCATTGTCCCTTTGGACCTCGACAGCCTCTACAGGGGTAAAGATCTTCTTTCTTGGTTCTTTCAGTACTTCCGCAGTGCATCACTGAGATATGTCCTGATCAGACTTAATTTCTCAGACTCCTTCTCCCGGGATGCGTAATCAGAATTTTTTTATACTTGACGGAGGTTACAGCGTCCAACTTAATCAGCCAAGGTCTCCCAAGAATCCCATTGCAAGGAGACGGGTCACTTACGATCGTGAACGTCTGCTTTGAGACAATTGGCGGTGTTCTCACATCAAGTGTAATGTTACCGATGGCAGTCGAGGTGTGCCCGTTGAATCCGATGAGTACCTCCGCTCGGCGTATGATTGTGCTTTCCAGCCCATCTTCTGAATTACTAAAAGCTGAAGTAGGTTAACTGCACTTCCGTTGTCAACCATCATTCTATCGACTATAGCATGGGCTAGTTAGACAAATACCACTAGTGCGTCGTCATGTAGGAAGTGGATGCCTTTTGTACCCTGCTCGGTGAATCCAACAATGGGTCCAAGCTTGGTGTTTACTGCCTGGACCTGTGAGACTAGTAAAGCCTGCTAGATCTTCCTTTCCTTGAAGTTGTTGGTGGCCCCCAAGTGCTCAAATTCGGTGAAGCTGCCAATGATCTGAATCGTCTTGTTGAGCGGTTCTTCATCGGCATCTGCATTCCTTATAGGCTGCACAGCTGGCTTGTCCAATTATTTGTCGACTTTGCCTTCTTTCACGAGCTTCTCTAGGTAGTTCTTCCAAGTGTAGCAGTCATCGGTTATGTGACCGGGACCTCGGTGAAATGAACTATGACTGTTGTGGATTACAAAATGACCACGACCAATGCCCATTATAAAAGAATTTCCAAAACTTAAAAAAAAATTTTAAAATTTTTTTTTTATTTTTATTTAATAAATATAATATTTATATACAAGATTGCACATTTACAACAATATAATAATTACATAAAAAATCACATTTAAAATCAATGAGCTATCCTAAGAAATATGAAACTATCTACCAAGTATGAAATACATCTCCATTTACAAACAAATTATCACTTAAAAGACTTCACTTTTTCTTGAATCGTATGGCAAAGATTCGTAATTTGATAACCGCCGCTGCCACTGCCCCTTCCTCTTGGTTGAATAATTCACCTAAACACATAAGGAAAAATAAGTTGATTAAACGATTACTTCTAAGAAAACAGATGCTTAGCAATTTGGTATATAACATTCAAAATTATGGCTATGCCAATAGACTCATTGAGCTCATGAACAGAAATGATTTGATTCCATGAAAACCTTGACATCTAAATGACATCTTAGAAGAAAGAAGATTGCAATGCAAGATTGATTCCGAGACTGATTGAGAAAAAGCATATTCTCTATCTCTACCACAAATTTTTTTCTAAGATTTATGAAGGCAACACCACTTCCTTGCAGCAGCTGCCAACATTAGGACAAACACAACTGTAAGTGCCATCTCCAGGACTTCACCCAACATCTCTAATACATCCCCTTACAGTCATGTTATTCTAACACATAGTATTTAAGAATTTCAACATCCAGTCATAGTGTGACATCATTAAATTTGCCACATTAAAGATGTTAATCAGAAGGATAATGAAATTCAGCACTTACGTCTTCGAGCTGCTACTCCAGCGTTGTTTGGGCTCCACTCTCAATGTAAACTTGCCTTCCAGCTAAATGAATTGGAGATGCCTACAGGGAACAGGTAAAAACACGCTTTCAGGCCATGCACACAGATCATCGCTTTATAAAAATAATGCTTTTTTATGGAAGCTTGATAAAGTTTACTAAAATGTGCTAAACATCAAACTACAATAGCAATGGACCAGCAATCCACATGATACACCCCAAAGAGGAAAACACTACAATCAAAACTATATTGTATACTAATATTATGCCCCAAAGACAACATAACCTCCTAAAAAAGGTAACTGATTGAAGAAACAACAGGCCATTAATCCACATTAACAGAAAAAGAATGGAATGATCTTTAATTCTCGATACCAAATTCCATAGAGATTGTCTAATAACTGACCATAGCCAACAAAATATCCAAATAACACTTAGCATTGAAATATTAAGGCATCATATGCAACCAAATGACCTTAAAAACGCCACAACACCAAGCCCTACACATATTTAAGTATAGAAGTACAAATTACAAGCACAAGCCAAAAAAATTATAACAAAGCAAATACAAAGGCAGATAGTTCATCAATGTTGACAATAGTGCAAGTATGGGAACTCTCTAACAATTGAATGCTCAAAGACAAATGCAATATGTCTTAAGAATCCGTAATAGATGCATAACTACGTATGAGACCTGACAGAACTTTCAACAAATAACAGGAAATTTGCCTGAATCCAATGAACATTTTGAAACGAAAGCAAAAAACTCCACAACTTATCACAAAAAAATCAAACCTTGAGTGGATTGTGAACGCCAGCAATGTCTTCATATTCAACAAAAGCGTAGCACACTCCAATTTCCTGCATGCACCAATTTCTACTTTAGCTTGATCCAGTTCATAGTTTTAGAAACAAACTCACCTTGCCAGCCCTCATCATGTATATAATTTGACTGAAGTTTTTAAACTCCTCCTCAATCTCATCTTCGGTAACCGTAGGAGGCAAATTTCTTATATTGGTTGTGCATAACACTTTCAAACAATAAATACCAAAACCTAGATTTTGAATTTCTAATAAGAGATTGAACAAAAGAAATTTAGATTTTCGAAATTAAACAATTGGTTAGTAGAGAGAGAGTGAGATTAAATACGAGAAGAACTTGAACGAAAGGAAAACAGATAAGATTTAGAAATCCAAATACTATCAACTCAGAAATTAAGAATCACTAACAACAACTTCAAATTATCGCTACGATTATTCATAATTTTAAAAATTAATTTAATTAGAGAGATTGAGAAAATGGAGGACTAGGTCATGGCTAATCGAACCATATGTGGACGACCTTGGCGAAAAGAGTGTAGCACCATTATTGCATTCGCTCCCACTACAAATCAGTTCGTTCCCAGTTGAAGCACCTCAGTTTCCGGAGCGACACGGTGGAGTGGAAGGAATGGTCGCCGCTGTTGCAGTGAGGCTGTGGAGGAGAGCGGATAGAGATTGTGTTGGGGTTGATTTGTTGGGTTGCTGATGTTGTTGCAGGAGGAGAGTGGGAGGTTTTTGAGTGGGCGACATCATGGGGGGAAGAAATCGGTGGTGGTGGTGAGGTGAGGATTCATGGATGGAGAGAGCGATGGGTGGAGAGAAGATATAAAAAATGAGAGAAAAGTTTGTGAGAGAGAGGTAAAGTAATAGGAAATGAAGGATTTCACTTAAATTTGAGAATTGCTGGAGTACAGTGAAATTTCAAAGATTTGAAATTTTGGGAAGTTTTTCAATCCCGCCTCCTAAATTTTTTTTTAGTAACGTGTGTAATTTCCCCACATTGAATTTTTTTTAGGGGTGTGCTATCCACGCACCCCATTTTACTTCTCACATATCCCTTGATAATTTTTTTCGGTTGATCTTCTTCAATTCATCCAATCCGAAGGCCGAAAATTAAAAAGATGTGTGAAAAGTAAAATGGGGAGTATGGATATCACACCCTTTTTTTTTGTTTACCACGAACATTAAATGTGGTTAAAAATAATATTATCATAATAAAGATCCGTGGTGGTTTAATATTTCGACAACGTGCTAATTAAGTCTGTGGTATTAAATTGTTTTATTATAACAGGCCACTACTTGTCCGTTGTAAAATATTATTATCCACAACGTGCTGACTAAGTCCGTGATAAATGTTCACTTTTTATAACATGCGCATAAAACCCGTGGTAAATTTGTCGTGGTAGATGAGCTGTTGTCTAGTAGTGGTACCAAGTATTTCTTGTCTTGAAAATGGCCGCAGAGCCACTCCCATTCATCCCGACGATCCAGCAACTCTATAGGGCACCCAACTTCTAAAACGACCTTCAGACCGTCATATAGCCCATAATGCTTGTGGAGGTATCTCTTCCATTAAGTGAACCTACTGGATCGCAGGTCGTAGATGTACTCCATTTGGTTGGAATCGAGGTTGGAGAGCTCATAGTGATGTTGCAAAACTCAACAAATAAATAGTAGTTAAAATTTATAATCTTTGTATACTTTAATAAAAATTTAGTATTTGAGGTTGAAAATACTTACCGATAATTCATAAAGCACGGCATCTTTGGTTTCTTGTGGCACGGCTCTCCATGACTCCCACCTAAGGGGGCAATGGTTCCTAATAACGCAACCAACGTCGGTGGCCAACGCACTATGCTGCTCTTTTGTTGCAGCCGCACGATGTCGAGGATCCCACGTAATGGTGATCTTCTGGGTCGTGGTGCAAGTGGTTTGAGAAGTCTTTTGTAGACTGCAAGCGCCCCTAGTTATTTTTTTTTTTTTTTTTTTTTAAACCTACCAAATAAACAAAGTAAACATTAGATGATTTCTATTTTCTATCGAAAATTTGGCAGAACCTCCCCTAAAACTATAACATTTCCTAAAACCTGCATACAATATAACAACAAAAACAACATATCTACCCAACAATTCAAACAGTTTATACCAACTGGGGACGTTAAAATAAAATTTACAACTTGTTGATATGACTTCTCAGTGCTACTTAATAATCATTAATATAGGTCAAAATCACAATTCAAAATAACTAGCTAGCATGCATGTTATTCTCTGCATAAATTAAAAGATCAATTCAATTTGCATCAAATATTTTTTTACTTTGCTGCTCAATTATTAGAGAGGATAAGATTTGTTAATTATATTATGGTTCACATTTTAATTACACAAGATAAGTTCATATTCTATACTTGAAGGGAAATGGTGGGATTTTGAATATCCATCTTTTAAGTGGAAGTTTGATTATCCGCAACTAATAATGCAGTAAATTTGCACTTTATGACTCTAGTTGCTAAGTCAATCTCTAACACGTACATGATAATACGCTCTTTACATATATATGTTTATATTTTTTGTGCATTGGCTGCTAAATAAGAGGCATTTTGTATAAACATATTCTATAATAACTGAGAGATTTGTGCTTAATTTTTCAGTGAACAAAATTATACTTACAGCAGCTAATATATGCTTCCTTTTATATCACATTTGGTTTTTTAAGGAGGTGTCCTTAGCTTTTATGAATCATACAAGTTTCTTCAAAAATCAAGAATAGTATTTAATTATGATGCTCTTTGAAAACAAGATCAAAATGATTATTGTGCTTGAAGTACTTCAACTGATGCATACAGTCAAGGATATAGAATCATTTTAAATGAGCATCTCCATAATTATATGTTCCCTATTTTTTGGGTTAAATGTGTTTGCATATAACCTATCTACACTAATATACACCAGAAAATAAGGAGAATGCGGGAGGGAGGGAGGGAGCAAGCTTACCTGTCTGGGACCCCTCTCCATGGACAGAGGAAGTGTCACCAGACGGCTGAGCCTCCTTAGAAGTCTGGGGCCATCGATGAGTCTGCTGGGTGCTTAGGACATGATGCATCATTGAAGAAGTCGATGACGCAGCAGCTGTAAACACCGTTGGCCCCAAAGGCGCGATCGAAGGGACACCCGTCGTGACCATATTGGGTGTGGAGGTGGCAGCAACATTACCTTCTTCAGAAGGTGTATGACTGCCCCTACTAACTGCCCGCCAGTTTGATATTAAGTTCAACATCTACAAAAACAATCTTGAATCTATTTAGATATCATCTTATTATATGCATTTCATTTCACATATATAAGGTAAATGAAAACAACACAAGAAAACCCAAAAAACCACAAACCATGATTTATTCAACGCTTGAAGCCACTAATTATTAGTTATTCGATCTTTCAAGCACACAAACATCACACTAGATGCTTTATGTATCCAAAGAGTGATAGAAGCTTAATTTTATTTTCTGACTTGTACAAATACCAAAGCATTTCACATATTAGGTTCCAATATGAAGGCTTACTTTGTAATGTATTTTAATTACAGCCATCCATTCGTAAAGATAATATGAAATCTCCAAAAACCTTTATAACACATGGAATATCTAGAAGATGTCATTGTAATTTTTAAAAACCTCATCTCAAGAGGGTGGAGAATGTCACATATCATAAAAAAACTAAAGCTTACAACCCAGTTACATTGGTTCAAAGATTCCTATGAATGATAAAACTCATTCTCCAACCGCCTCAAATAGAAGGTGTACATATTACATTTCCCAGCTATTCAAATCCAGGATTTGGGGGTCCTCCATCCATACTAAGAAGAAAGAGTATTATTCATTCAACTAAAATTGCACACGTGCAATATATTCCTTTGTGTACTTTTAACCATACATGCATGTGGGGGAAGAATGAGATAAACATGCCAGGCTAAGGGAGAAGTAAGAACTGGATATAATAATATGCAAGCAATTAGCTCTATAAATAGATATAGAGTTCAGGTTTTTTTTGAATCTCAAATCCATAAAAATGATGAGAAAATCATATAAAACAAACAGAAACAAGACTAATATCTGAAATCGAGTATTTTGTCTTAATAAGAAAAATCCCTAGAACTTTTTTTGGGAACAAATAGTATACCTCAATCATTCGACAAATACGAACTACACTTGGGATGGCCTATTAGCCTTTCAATCAAAGGTCAAAACTAAACACAAGCAATGAAAATCGCGTGCAACTGTTTGTACCCAAAACCCTATGTACTATCCCCCTTTCCCTCAATAGAAGGAACTGAAAACAAAACAAAGGGTAGAGGCCTTCTAATAGAGTTGTATAGTTTTCTTCCGGAGCGAAAAAGACCTGAGTCAACACAAAGTCTCAACCCTCTGCACAGTAACTCACTGAGATTCTAAAGCAACAGAAACCCCAGTAAACATGCTCTTGGTTCTGACTTGCTTACACGAACACACACACCACTTATGTATTATTCTTTCATATAGCCCCACTACAGTAAATTCACCACACTCAAATCAAATCTAGGGTTTCAAAAACCCTAACAAAACAATTCAAGAACAAATACTAAGACCAAATTTAGCTACTTATACACAAAATCTCCACTAATCACATATAAAATTATTCCTAAAAAAATTATGTAACTCATGCATGAAAGTAAAAAACACAAAAATTGGTACCATCGGCTCACTGCTATGTTCCCCAATTCTGAATTTTATTCGACCACCAAAACCCTAAAACAAAAACCAAAGAAATCAATGAAATTCATGCACCAATTGAACTGAAGCTTCAGGCGAAAATTGAAGTGCTGCAAATACTACAAAAGGAGAATTATTTAACAGAAAATTTGAAAAAGTATATAAAAATCGAAACTTTATAAAAAAAAATTCCCCAACTTGTCAATCTGTAATTCGAACCCTAATTCAAACACCCTACACCTTGAGCAACTACGATTCCCAATCCCAACCCTAAATCCCTAACCCAGGATTCCCAATTCCAACCCTAAATCCCTAACCCAGGATTCCCATTTCCAACCCTTAATCCCTTAATGTTGTAACTAAAACAATTGAAGATCAAAATTTAGAAATTTGCACTTATAAATAATTGAATTAAGGGAGATGAATTAAGGGAGACTGGGTCTTTACCTAGTAAATTTATGTGCGAGGTGGCGTCGGAGTGCTGTGGAATCGAAACGGAGAGTGACAGAGAGACAGAGAAACTTAGGGAGTGCGAGAGAGGGAGAGAGGGAGAGAGGGAGAGAGGGAGACATTGAGATTGAGTCTGAGACAGAGAGAGATAGTGTGAGGAGGTTGACTGAATAGAGAGAGAGAGAGAAAGAGAGAGAAAGAGAGAGAGAGAGAGAGAGAGAGAGAGAGAGATAGAGAGAGAGAGAGAGAAGAGCTTGGGTCTAAGAGGATTTCGAATTACAAACGAGAGAGAGGAGCTTGAGTCCGAGATAAACAGAGAGAGTGAAATGAATTGAAGGTGCCGAAATACATACGCGCCCAATTTTGGGAAAAAAAAATCAAATTTTTACATTTTTGCGCGACAAGTTAAAAAAACTGAATTTTTTAATATTTGCGCGACAAATATTTATAAAACGTCGTCGCGCATAACTGTAAATTTAATATATATTTTGGTTTAAATAAATAAATAATTATTTTAATTTACTTTTGTTACAAATTTTAAAGGAAACTTTTGTTTGTATACAACATTTTTAAATACCATTCAATACATTTAATTATTATACATCACAATTTTTCATTAATCCTCGTCTACACTAGAATAAAGATCATCATTATCGTCAGATTCTGACTCCCATTCCTCCTCGTCTGTAAGCACATCAACATCGTCGTTCACTCGCTCAAGTGCATTGTATCGCGGCAAATCCCCGAGGTCAATCGTAATGGAATCAATTGGCATTTCGATTTCAGGACCTCTAGCTACCTGATACGGTTCCTGTACAATAGTCATATCCTGCAATGTATTTGCACCAAGTGTCGTTGAAGTCTCCAATTGTTGGTCAGCAACGTCACCATAATCGTCATCGGCAACAAGAACTCGGTCTGCAATATCATACACCCATTTGTGCTCAATCTTCTAAACTACTTTCCATCCCCTCCCGGCCTTAGGGTCATCTATATACAAAATGTGTTTAGCCATTGTTGCCAAAATGTAAGGGTCGTCGTTATACCAACATCTGTCAGTGTTGACTGATAGCAAACCATCGTCTCGCTTAACACCTCCAACCGGACGCGGGTTTGTATCAAACCAGTGACACTTAAAGAGGATAACTTGACATCGGCCTTTGTAAAGTAATTGCACAACACTTGTCAATTTTCCATAGAAATCAATGTCTACAATGTCGCCCGCACCCAGTACATGTACCCCACTATTTTGCGTACAAAGCTTGAAATCGTGATCACCTGCCAAAAACTTGATGTCATTTACATGACAACCGGAGTACAATTCTGCGCTTAAGGGCCCAATCACCAAGTTGTACAATTCTTCATTGTAAGCGGGTGAATTAATTTCCTTCAATTATTTTCACCTAAATAAAAGAGAAAAAGATGTCGTGTTAGTTTAACATTTACAATTATGCAAAAAACCCAAACACGAACAACATACAGTTTCACGAAACCATCAAGTAAACAATTCACGATGCTTTTTGCAATATAAATGTGAAGGATGTTGCTGCTTCATCAACCTTTCATGCTCATCTAGGTATGTAATTGTCTCGTCACAATTGTTAAGTACAAACCAATGTGCTACCTCCATGTCTTTTTTGTCAAACACCTCCCCTCTGATTTGTTCGCCAAATGGTCGTGCAATTTGGGCAAAAACAGAAAAAATTTCACTTCTCACACCACCGTCATTATTTCGTTGTTGTCGGTTGAACATAGTCTCAACATCTTGTAGGTACATTGCACAAAATGTAAGCGACTCAAAGCCGACCCATGCCTCCACGATTGATCCTTCGGGCTTTGCCCTGTTCCGTACACTCTTTTTTAATTCACCCCGTAGTCTGCTTCAATAAACAAAATTATCGTATAAAATTAGTGTAATTGTACATACATCACGAACTAAAGTATTTATGGCGATTATATACCTTTCAATCGAATACATCCATCAATAGTTGACAGATGCGGCTAAAAGTGCCTCATCCGGCAAGTGAATCATCACGTGGATCATGCTTATGAAGAAAGCTAGAGGAAATATTTGTTCAAACTTGCATAACACTTCAATAATATCGTCGCATAACTGTTTAACATTGGAGTTCCACAAAATTTTTGCAATTAATTGAGAAAAGTATCTCGCCAACATAATCAGCTTCACCACGTCTTCGGGCAAGAGGTGTCGAACTCCCAATAGAAGAAGGCGTTGAAGTATGACATGACAATCATGACTCTTGAGGTCAAAAATTTACTTCCATCCACGTTTGCGCAACGACTGATGTTTGAAGCATGCCGATTTGGAAACTTTACAGAAGATAGAAACTGCAAAAACTCTTTCCTCTTTTCTGGTTTCACAGAAAATGTTGCGAGCTTGTTTCAGGCTATGTCTTCGTCCCTCGTCATCCATAAACCTGGCCTACTGCCAATTTTTTCCAGATCGATTCGAGCTTTTATTGTGTCCTTTGTTTTTCCCTTTATGTCTAGTATAGTTCCGACCAGTGTATCAAACACATTTTTCTCAACATACATTACATCAATGTTCTGTCTCAATTTTAATTTGGACCAGTACAGGAGCTTGAACAATCTCATCTTGTGTGCCCAGTTTAGATATGTGTCTGGTCTTGTCCTATTTACGGATTTGCCCAACGAAGCAAAATCCAATCGATTCACCTGAGCCAAAATTTCATCGCCAGACCATTCTTTGGGTCTTGGCTGAAGCTCTGTGCCATTGAAGAAGGTTGTCTCATTCTGACGCCACTCGTGGTCCCACGACAACCACCTATGATGCCCTAGGTAACAAACTTTTCCCGCGTGCCAACTAAACGTCGTGTCTTTTTTGCAAACTGGGCATGCTTAATAGCCCTTAGTGCTCCATCCAGACATCATAACGTACGTAGAAAAATCGTTTATAGTCCACATCACAGCTGCTCTCAAATTGAACATCTTTCCAGTAGATTTATCGTACGTGGGAACGCCGTTTTTCCATAATTCTTTTAGTTCATCGACCAACGATCGTAAATACACATCAATACACGTGCCCGGATCTTCGATTATTAACAACGTCGTCATCATAAATTCTTTTTTCATGCACTTCCAAGGCGGCAAATTATACAGAATTGCGAAGATTGGCCAAGTACTGTGGTTTTGGTTTAAAACCCTGAATGGATTAAACCTGTCCGTCGCAAGTCTCAATCTAACGTTCTAGGGCTCACGTGAAAATTTAGGGTATAGCCGATCAAAATCTTTCCAGGCCTGTCCATCTGCAAGATGTCTCATAACATCGTCATCCACTCGTTTGTCCTTATGCCACCTCATGTCGCTTGCAGTGTGCATCAACATATACATTCGCTGCAACATGGGCTTTAAACGGAGATCACGCATAACTTTTTGTGGAATCTTCATTCTTCTATTCTAAGATGTCATTTTAAACTGCGACTCATTACATATAGGGCATTTATCCAAAGCTTTATTCTCTCTGTAGAACAAAATGCAATTATTTTTACACGTGTGAATTTTTTCATATCCCAATCCAAGACCAGTCAACATCTTCTTTGCACTTTTATGATCTTTAGGAAGGCAATTGTCCTTTGGAAGCATCCTCTTGAAAACCCCCAAAAAGTAATCAAAACACTTGTTCGACGTACGAAACTTTGTTTGTCCATCCATCAACTCAACAATGGCCGTGAGCATCGAGAAAATCCTTCGTAACTGGCGTATAATTCTTGCTTGGTACTTTTTAATAGTTTTTCGTATTTTTCAAATGCTTCACTGTCCATGGTGGGAGGGACGCCATCTTCTCCTTCCACATTCATATTCGAACTGGTAGTTAGAATAGCATCATTGATAATGTCCATAATTTGATCATTTGGCTCCACAACAGAGTCAACTGTATCCACTGCTCGAGTAATGTGGAAGGATGAAGCATATTGCATTTGTTCTCCATGATGATTCCACATAGTATAGGTTTCCATCATCCCATTTCTCACTAAATGGTATTGAACAGTTTCAAAATATTCAATCCTTAAGTTGTTACACTTTCTACAAGGACACCGAATTTGAGTTGAACCGCGATTGTTTGCAATTGCAAAATCGATGAACTAATTTATTCCATCCAAATATAAATCAGCACATCTATTAGGATTATATATCCACTGTTTGTCCATTTCACCTACAAACAAAAAAAATTTACAAGGGTTACAACAACTTCAATTATGACATGCCACCTTATGCTTCCGGTATGGGTCCTATCTCATTCGAGAATGCATAGTTATGTGCTGTAATTTACGGTTCCAACACATTAGAGTTCGAGCGTGGGAAAAATTTGGCAGCATATCCCTGCAGTTCTTCAAGTGCACGACGTAGATACAAAAAACTACGAAGCACTCGAAGAATGCAAAGAGATGCTACCACATTTCCCACGTTCAAACTCTAATGCGTGAACCACAAACTACAATATGTAAATGTGCACTCTCAAACTGTCCAAAATTTTGGGACAATTCAAGAATTAATTAGACCGCAGTCATGCTTTCGCATCTATTCGCAAAATCCAACTAATTCTCAAACGAGAAACTAAGCTCATATGAACATTGCAAACCATTTTTTGTACATCCATACAAAAATGATCGCATACAAACACATAAACTCACAACACCTATAAACTACATACAACACAATTTAAATGAATGGAAATTAGATAACGTAGTTAAGAAAAATTATACCTCAAACTATTGGAAATTGCACTAGGAGAAGGCAGCTGCTGCAATTGTTTTGCAGCTTCTGCCTTCCTGCAATCTAGTTAAGTTCAGTAAAGTGAAGAACTTTTGCGCGATGCAACCATCGTTGCGCAAAACCTTGGGCTTCAACATTTTTGGCGCCATTCGACTATGATTTCCCGGGATTTTTTAAGTGCTTTTTTTCTTTTGTTTTTTTTTTGTTTTTTGGACATTGACGTGGCCTTCAACTTTTTGCGTGCCTTTGACTTTGGGTTTTTTAAACCCATTGCGCGACGAACTACATTTGATCGCTCGTGTAATTTTATTTTTTTTGGGATATTGACAACATTTTTCCATTAACTATTCAATTTTTTTCAGACCACATACATATTTAATAAATAATATCATTTGTGCATATTTAATTAATATACTCACTTATTAAAATGCATTAATTTCATTCATAATAAACATCAAGTACACATTTAAGCAACAAATTTCATACTAAAAAAACTTAAAATTCATATATAATTATTAAATAAGCAGTAATATTAAAATAAGAAATCATATTCTACTCATCCGCTGGTACTTCTCATTCTTGCTGTAATGCTGCAGCGCGTTCATTATCAAACTTCTACTCTCGGAATCTCGACTTGAGCACATTATCGATAGCTTTCATCAGATTCGGGTCACTTTTGTTAATGTCCCAATTGGCCTGTCATGCAAAAATTAATAAATTAAAATCTCACTATTATATTATATTTAACAAACATAATTATTATTTAACTAATAAAATTAGCACATACAGCTAACTCATCGATCATGTGCATCTTCAGCTCCTCAGGGATGGCTCTCCAAGACTCCCAATCTGCAGCACATTTGGTACGAACCATTGCTCCTACGTCGGATGAAAAGCTGGTGCGCTTATCTGACTTCACAACCCCTATTATTTCATTCGCAGTGATTCGGTAACGGCTCCCCCCATAAGTGTGTCAGACCTGTACTGCAACTCTTTTCTTCTTATCTATCAACAAAAAATAATTTCATAATACTAAAGCTAAATAAAAACTTTATACAAAATGCAAAAATTTCAACATAAACCTTTTCCAGAACCTTCTCCATCCGTTGCCTTTGACGAACGTGCATCTTTGTTGCCCATCGTACCAACACTCAAAGAACGAACTGATTATAATCGTCAAAATTGTACCAAATACGTTGAACTATAAATGAACACCCTTGCGCGACGAAACCTTTGTCGCGCAAGAGTTTTCATAGCGACAGGTTTGTCACGCAAAGGTTTTAGCGACGAAGTTATTGTAATTATAAAGTTTACGTAAACATTATGTTTACGTAAACTTTATAATTACAAACAAATTTTCAGTTATAATATGTATTCTAAAAATAATTACTACCTTAAATAAATTGATATTATATTCCATTCAATTAATACATTAAATAATTAATACCTTAAATAAATTATATTATATTCCATTCAATTAATACCTTAAATAAATTAGTATTATATTCCATTCAATTAATACCTTAAATTAATTGATATTATACTCCATTCAATTATTTAAATAACCAAACATGAATTAAAACATAATTAAGTCCAAATACATAACTTATAAAAAGTACCTTAAATTTAAATATTGTCATACAAAACATAAATTTAAAACTACTATTTTAATGGTCCTCCATTCCGCTGGACTTCATAACGCCACCTATTGTAACCTCCCTCCAACGCATCCTCCATCAACTTCATCAACTGTTCGTCCGTATCATCATCACGAGTATACTTACACTGTTACACATATATGCAAATAATTAATTCTAACATATAACAAAAAATTTCACAAAATTAATTGTTGATCCATCAACAGTATACTTACTAATAATTCATCCATCATCGCCTTTTTCGCATTCTCCGGCACATCATTCCAAGAATTCCACTCAATAGAAGGACAATTGTTCCCCATGGCTACAACAATCGCATACGCGAACTGAAAATGCTGCCTCAAATCATTCGGGTCGGCGTCGATCATGTTCTCATCCTTGTTTTTATCCTCCATCTTAGCACGAACTGAATTGTGAAGAATAAGGACAACAGAATTGTGAAGAAAAAGGAGAATAGAATTGTGAAGAAAAAGGAGAACAAAAGTGTGAAGAAAAAAGAGAGTAGAAGCGCATATTTATAGGAAGGCTAGGGCCTTTGTGCGACAAAGGCTTTGTCGTGCAAAGACCTCACTAAATACATTCAGATTCGGTTGATTCACATGCACTGAATGCTTTGACTGAAAACTGACTGTAACTTGCGCGACGAAGCCTTTGTCGCGCAAGTGTTCCTTAGTTTCCCAAGCGTTGAATGTTCTGCCCTAGAAAATGAACAAGCTTTGCGCGACGAAGACTTTGTCGCGCAAAGATACAATGGGAAAATCTTCCTCGCGCATTAGTTTTACTGCCAAAGAAAAAAAAAACCGCGTCTTTCTTGTTGGCTTTGGACGACAAACATGTTTTTTGTCGTCGTGCAAAAGGTTTTGCGCGACTAAGTGCTCCGTCTCGCAACGTTCATTACCCTTGCGCGACGAAGGTATGTTCATCGTTGCGCAAGGTCTCATTGCGCGATGGAATTTGCTTTGTCGCGCAAGTAGTTTTTCGTACTAGTGAAGAATCCAAATTCAAACTCGGGTGAATAGTGGGAGCACAGACGTTCTAACTAATTTAACAGCACACACGTTTGTAGTTCCAAGTTTCATTTGATACTTTAGTATAACTATTATTAGTTCAAGTATCACATTTGGACACAAGTCAAAGTTCAGGCTCCGAAAGTGAGGAGAAAAAAATCTTAAATCCATTACAATGAGACTTCACAATGGGACTTAGATCAGAATAACATGGTAGAGATCCAGAAGATTAGTTATAATTTGTAGCTGACATTCTTTCACAAAGTCAATTTAAATTGCAAGCCATAAATTACTAATGCTAAATTACTGTCGTTTTATTACATGTCAACCATGATTGACAAGTTCAAATGTGGAATCCTACATGCAAGAAACTAACCCCACGTTAGCGTAAATGTATCAGCTACAAGCCTAGAAAATGTTCAGATCTCAAACAACCCAATTGATCTCCTATTATTTTGGTGGCATGGACAGATTTAGCAGAAGAACAGCACTCTTTCTTTTCTGGTTCATCATCGTCTCGTTCCAGATTCCAAAAACGATCGGGGAAGCGCAACTGGAGGTTGAAAAGAATGAGGAAGCAGATCAGCAAACTGTTTTTGGAAGAACAATGCAAGATACAATGTCTATGCTCTATGATACAATCTCTGTCGTCCAAAAGTCTCATCAAAATGCATGGGACAAAGTTAAAACCATCATAAACGACATGCAGTCGCAATTTTCCCCTCCAAATTTAGAGTAAGTTTAGTAACTTTTAATATCCAATGCTTTCTATCATTATTATCCAATCTTCTCAAACATAACCCTATTTTCCTTTCCTCCGGCGATTCTCGAAAAGTTTTATACAAACTGATATTTTTCAATAAATGTTGAAAGAGGTTCCAAGTCTTGACTTATGATCCAAACTAAAGAAAGGAAAAAAACAAACGGGGTTTGTGAAGTTTTTATCAGTTTCAGGGGCAGAGACAAAGCAAATGCAAAGGGAAGCGAAGGCGATGATCAAGGGATGAGAGAAAAAGTGAAAGAGGCAGCACAGAAGAGTTTCAAAACAAGCAAACAGACGGTGGAAGAATCGGCTAAATCCGCAGGCGAAGCTGTGAGAGAGACGGTGCGTAAGACAGAAGAAAAGGTAAAGGAGACAGTGGCCTCTCCGCATGAAGAGACTCCTGCTGCTCATGCAGAGCTTTAATAATCTTTTTTGTTTAATGCTTAAATTAGTCAAGTCAAGGTGTTTTTGGCTTAAACATTTTTATCATTCATTGTAAACTTGTATAAATATGCATTGATTCGATTTTATACTTCAGCAATCAGTGATCTCATGGGGAGCTATTCAATCCATTGATGAATAATAACCTTCTTTCATTTGTTTGTTACATCGAAAGGTCGAACCATTGACCATCCTAATCGTGTAAGTCATCAAACACACCCACCCCAATCGGAGTCTATGAGTTGATGGCCAAGTGGTGAGAGTAGGTGGGGGAAATGAGTTAGGATTTGACCAGATCAAAAGTTCGTTTGTCATCCCTTGTAGCAAAAAGAAATTAAAAGTTAGGATAAAATCTTCTAAGTTCAGAGACATTTCCCAGCGGAAGTCCAAAATTTCGCATTGCCTGCTGGGGCATTTTGGGAAATCAAGAGATTCATGTCTTCAATTGAGAAGTTATACCAATTCATCCCCCGAGAACAGGAATTTCAAAAGTTCCATTAACCGTGCGCAAACAAAAAATTAAAAACATAAAAAACTAAGGGATAAGCCACTCACTGTCCTCTAATCCTAAGCGATGCATAAACATTGGCACTTATATGCTCGTGTACCTGAGATGAAGTTACACCCGCTTTAGCTGTCTGCTATGGCTACTCAAGTACAATACCAAGCGATGCATGACAGTTTCTCCAAGTAAAGTATGAAGGTGCAGAGAAGGAGATCGAGTGTTACATACCTCAGATTCAAGATCTTGAGCATGCCATCTCTGAGTTCCGCTCTGCTGCTTACGCAAAGGACGAAGAACTGATCGCTGCTTACAACCAAGTGATCCACTTCAAGAAGGTCGTTGACAGGCTTGAACCTCAAGTGTTGGAACTCCAAGGTGCTTTGAAGATCAATGCCAGTCTAAAGAAGGAAGTGGATGAGCTATAGCGGGTCCGTGCTGGTCTGCTCAACGAGAATTAGCAGTTGACGGGTGAGAAGGCCTCCTGACCTGGGGTCGTGTTGAAAGCTCTGCCAAAGCAGAGCAGCGAGCGTCGCGAGCCACTCGGAACGCAACGAAAGCGCACAACGGGCAACCGAGCTTTGACAACCACCGATTATAATGGCGTTCGTCGCCGAGGACTCGGCATTTGTACCAACCAAGCGAGGTGACGCACGGGAGGCCATTGTCCGCCCCCCAACGCTCCCGAGGAAGGCGCCGGGGGGGGGGGGGGGCAACGGCGTGTGACGCCCAGGCAGGCGTGCCCTCGGCCTAATGGCTTCGGGGGCAACTTGCGTTCAAAGACTCGGTGGTTCACGGGATTCTGCAATTCACACCAAGTATCGCATTTCGCTACGTTCTTCATCGATGCAAGAGCTGAGATATCCGTTGTCGAGAGTCATTTTGACATATTTTTCTTAGCGAGCGATCTTAAGCTGCAGAGAAGTAGGGGCAGATATATTAGACCCCTCCAAAGCAACAAGCTCAGATTCCAACCACTTGAGTTTCTCGGCCGAGGAGTAAGCTTCAGCTGCCATAGTTCTTGCCACCACTTTGGCAACATTGGTATCCTCTTGATCAAGGAACATAAACTCGGTTGCTAGAATCACTGTTTTCTGCATATAGCCAGCAGAGTAGTCCTCCTATACTCGGTCGTATGCTTCGTAAATGAACTTGGGCCAACGACCCCTTTGACTCCATCAACAAACTTGGCGCACACATCTATGTCCTTGAGCAGATCTGGTCTCAAGAGCGCACAAATCTCAGTAGCTTCCCCAGAAACAGATTTGGTGGATTTCTCACAACTGCCCACACGAGCAGTCTCTTTCTTCTCAACAAGTGAATTAGTCCTAGCAGCAATGGGAAAGGGTTTTGGCGCCACTTTGGTAGCAGAATTCACCTTATCACTCTTCATAGTAGCAAGGTTTTTTGAAGATGAACCAGACTTAGCCCCCGACAGACATTTGGGCACAAATTTCGACACTCGGGGCACGACGAAATTTCTACGTTAAGCAATCATGTCAACAATCGAACTAGTCACCTCCAGAATGGCAGGCATCACTGGCATAAATCTAGCAGCCTCTTCTTTCTCTCCCTTGGAGGAAGTTAAGTCAATCACGAGCTTAGGGGCAGCCGGCAAACCTTCGCGAACAGCGAAAGAAGTCCTAGGCTTTTTCTCAGATGGCATCTATTGAGCAGCAAGCTCCACAACGGTTATCGGGCGAGTCAACACTTCAACCTTGATTATCTTAACCTCCTCTCTCGGGGGCAGCCCACCTTTCTTCCGACGAAGATGACTAAGTACAAGAACAGAAAAAGACAATTAATATTACTCAAAGAACAACTTAGCAAAAGTAGAAAGCAGCCAAGGGACTGAGCGGTCTACTTACCTGAGATGAAAATCGTCGGAACACGTAGCTCGGGGTAAGAATCAGACTCCCATTCTCCACTTATCTCCAAAGTCTCCTTGGCCCAGTCATGATCTCCCTTGCTCGAATTGTCAAAGAGCCTATGGTAGGATCGCAACTGCCCAACTCCCTCGATGTGGCCTATGTCAAAGAAGTACCAGAATTCGTTGACGGTCATGTTTAAGTAAAAAAAATGGCTTAGATTGAAGAACCCCACCATCACACGGACTGTGTTCGGAGAACATTGAGCGGGGGCACACTTCATGGAACAAAACACTTCTTGGAAGAAACGTGGCATAGGAAAACTGAACCCCAACACAAAGTAGTAGGGGTCAAACTTGATGGCTCTCTAAGCCCCACTACAAAGCTGACGGCTGCTACCATCCTTGACACGCTTCACACGCACTCCCGACGGAATAGCTTGCCTGTATGCCTCAAGGAAGTCTCTAAACAAGCCATCGGAGCTAATTTTGAAGTAAGTAGCCTTGATGTAGCCAACCTTGCTCAAAGACCCGCCTTGATGATACAATGGCGGCAAAGACGCAAGGAAAATTCATTAGACAGCTGCACACAAAAAAATAAAAAATAAAAAATAAAAAATAAAGGAAAGGTAAACACGACGCAGCAAGCCCAACAGCCCAACAAGGCTCTCAGCCTCTATCTCATTTCCCTCAGGCATGGGACCAAGCCCAGCCTCAAAAGAAAAGAAAAAACATTCTTCGGTCCAATCAAGCGGGCCAAGCCCAGCGGCCCGTTACTCTTCCTTTCTCCTCTCTCCTCTCATGCACAGGCCCGAGCCCAGCATTCAAAAAATAAATAAAACCTACTCACGGCCCAAGCCGCAGAAGCCCAACAACTATGCTAGGCCCCACGACCTGCCATTTACTTCCTCAAATCGCAGGCCTCACGGCCCAAATAGAAGGAAAATGGGCCAGCGCCCCGTTCTTCCACTCATTCCAGCGAGCCGAAGCCCATTCATCCAACCCAGCTTCCTGGCCCGTGCCAGCCACGTCAACCCTCGGCTCGAGCCGAGCTGAGCCACCACCATGCCATATCTTGCCACCCACGACAACAATGTCGTGAACTTCTCAAAGCTTTTTTTCACACATCCTTGACTTAAATGGACTTTGGGAGAAATATCCTCAAGTTTTCTCTCTCTTGTAAGGTAGAATAAATTTCTCTCCAAACTTGATTTAATAATCTACTTTGATTTAATAATCTACTGAAGGTAGACTTAAATAGACTTTGGGAGAAATTTATTTCTCTTTCCTAGAAGGATCTAATTTCCAATTCAAGAGGGAATCTACATCAAAATAGGAAACAATCCAATGTTTCCTAAAGCAAGAAGATCTCTACACCTGCTACCCTTTCTTGCGAGCAGCCAAACAGGTTTGGGGGCATTTGTGGAGCCAAAAATAATTGAAAAAAAAATGGAGGCGAACGTGGATTCTTGGGTAAAAAGATAAATTACCCTCGAGGCACACCAGAACTCCTACGCGCAAGCAGCGGACAATCACGACTCAATCAAGGTCAAAAGTGATCAAAATAGGTATTTATTCAAAACCTATTTCATCCATCCTCGTCAAATCCTCCCCACAAGGTAACCTTCAATTATTCATTCAAAATAGGATTAATTACCTCAATTAATTGATTAATTTCCTAATTAATTAATTAATTTCCTAATTGATTGCAAGGTATTATTTTGACATAATAGCTTACAATTACACCCAAAAACCACCATAAGTAGCCGGACCCTTTTTCTCCAAATAGGGGCCAGCCACACCCTTATAAATAGCTCCCATTTCTCCAAATTTCTCTAAACACTTTTCCCTTAAATTCTAACTTTGGCATCGGAGGTTCTTCAACCAAAGCCCCCCTATTCATTGTGGGTGCGTGAGGCTCTTGGCCTTGACCTAAGGTGTTAATTGTTTTGCAGGTGCAATTTCATCCAAGACGAAGAAGGCAGAAATTTGCATCCAGACTAATCATCGCCACCCTGTTTTATTACCTTCAATCCCAAACAACAGAAATCAATGGGCCCACGTTGGTGTGCCAAAGATCCAAGCACATCGACGTCGATGGTCCCAAAGCATTGCATACAGATGAAGATGAAGACAACGACGTTTCCTCATCTTTCGTTGCATTCTTCATATCGATTATGCCCCATCAACAGGGATTGGATTTTGGTGAGGTGCAAAATGACCTTATGCCCTAATAAATATCAAGATGGATGGAATAGCAGATGAAAATTGAAACATTTAATTGCAGGGTGTTTTGGCGAATTATAAAAGCTTAGAGATTTAATTTGACAAAATTAAGGTTCAAGGAAAATAAAAAGTAAGTTACAAGCTCGAGATAAATTGCTAAGGATTGTCATATTAAGGGTAAATATCAGATGTACCTACCGTTTCTTTTTTAGGATCAATATCAGCAATGCAGTTCATCTAACGATAAACCTAATCCGAATCATAGAGCTACGACACAATCAAACCCGAACGAACAAAGTGTTAAATTGAATCATACCAGTCTTTACTAGGGGTTATTACTCATTTTTGTACTTGCTATTTTATTTTCCAATTATTTCTTTAATTAAAATAAAAAAAGAATAGATAGTAGGAATTCTCAAACATTTTCTATACTAATAGAATAGAACCTTACTCCATTTAATCTAATAAATATAGGAAAACTAACGAAAAGTCCAAAAAAACTTTAGTTTTAATGAAAGATGACAAATAAAGGTGTAGTGAATAGTACCAGAAAAAGGTAAAAATGTAGTTTTTCATTAAAAGTGAACAGTACCAGGAGTGTTTCATTAAAACTCCCAATACATATTCTAATAGAAGTGAATTTTTTTTTATAAGTTCGTTGAAATTGAAGAAGTTCTATAGCTCAATAAATTGACCTATATTTATTTGTCCACTACCACTATGTTACGTAAGAAATCTAAAAAAGGGTTATGATAAAATAAACCTATATAACAAAAATGAAAACTACAAATATCCATTTTTTACGAACGGGATCGAGAATCTTTATTAATTCGACACAAGAATGGGTTGGGTAAAATTCCATTTCTTGTGTCAAGGACCAGGAGATGAACAATCTCCCCTAAAATCCTTTGTTCCTCTCACTTATACTTTGGTTTCTATTCTCCGCTTATTTATCTTTTGTTTTGATTCTAGTCAAATATAAAACTATTGATTTATTCTATATCATACCATTTCAATTTGGATTGAAAAAACAAATAAATAAAGAAGAGTTAAGTAAAACAGTCACCTTCACAATATATTATGACCAGGAATGCGGTATTAAGTAATTCCCGAAATCCGATAAAGAATATAAATAAGCAAAAAAAAAATTTATCATACATAATTCCCAACAAAAATTTGTTTATTTTTAGAGCTTGATGTTGATAAATTCGCAGATCTAGAAATTCATTTTGGACAATTGAACCTTCTCAAATTGTTTCTTTTTAAGAACCAAAAGGATTTGTGCCAAAATAACAGATGCCAAGAAGAGCAAAAGACCTTGGACACATAATGATCTTCAAGTACTATTTCCACATCTCCCTAACCAAATCCACCCACATTAGGATTACTCGTTAATGGTTGATCAACTTTGATGGATTCGCCCTCTGAAACAAGAAGTTCTGGTCCTGAAGAGATAATATCAACCACTTGACGTCCATCTAATGCATCTGCTATGGTTATTTCGTACCCCTCCCCCCTTTTTCTTTTCGTATTATTTTGCTTACTATACTTGCTGGTGTAGCATTATAAACATTATTGTTACTCTTGCTCCTATCAGGATAAATCTGACCCCTTCCCCTGTTCCCACCTACATATATGGGATATTTTAAGAAGTGCACATTTTCATAGTAGCGGGGTTTGGGGAAAGAATAGGAAAGGTGATTTCACTATATTTCTGACCAAGAACCTGACCTATCACAAGAATATTTTTTTTTAGTGGGACGATAGCTCTAAAAAGATAGATTCCCCATCTTTTCTTTAATCTCGAGCGAAATACGATCGGGAGGGGCTAATTCAAACCCCTCGGGTAAAATAAGAACAACCACGACATTCAAAGCTCATTTTTTACCATTACAAGAACTTGTTTCAGTTGCAGATCATAAGGAATTCGAACAATTGCTTCAAATACAGTATCAGGAAGTACCACTTGTGGAACCTAGATATCCGCGGGATTAATAGCTAAATGGCAATAAAATACACTAACCCGTCAATTTGAGATACAATTCAGAATTTTCCTTGGGAGGTATCGAGAAGGAATTGGAATGTAATAATATCGATTTATGTGGATACATTTATACAGATACAGCAAAAAAAAAAAAAAAAAAAAAGGTTATATATTGTTTCAAACGCTGTACCTACGGGATAGGGATTGAAAAAGAGGAAAAAAACCAAAGATTTCACATATTACTATTGATCAAAAAATCAATCTGATTTATTTCGTACCTTTTGTTCAATGATAAAATGGGTGAGATTGTAAAGGATCAAACCTATGGGACTTAAGGAACGATGGAAGGGAATTAAAAAAGAAAGGCAAAAATAATAAATAAAAATGAAGTAGAAGAGCCCAGATTCCAAATGAATGAAAACGTGACTGAATTGGTCCTAGTTACTCTTCGAAACGGAGTTGAAGAAGGGAAGAGATTCTCGAACGAGGAAAATGATCCAATGACTTCAAAAGAATTGAACGAGGAGCCGTATGAGGTGAAAATCTCATGTACGGTTTTGTAAAGTGGCAGTTAAGGTGACTTATCTGTCAACTTTTCCACTATCACCCTCAAAAAACCAAACTCAACCTTACGTAAAGTTGCCAAAGTATGCTTAACCTTTGGATTTGAAATCACTACTTATATACCTGGTATTGGCCATAATTTACAAGAACATTATGTAGTCTTAGTAAGACGGGGAAGGGTTAAGGATTTACCCGGTGTAAGATATCACATTGTTAGAGTAACCCTAGATGTTGTCGGAGTAAAGGATCATCAACAAGGGCGTTCTAGTGCGTTGTAGATTCTTATCCAAGACTTGTATCATTTGATGATGCCATGTGAATCGCTAGAAACATGTAAAGTGTATGGCTAACCCAATAACGAAAGTTTCATAAGGGAACCGGAGCAAGCTACCATGAGACAAAAGATATTCTTTCTAAAGAGATTTTATTCGGAACTATTATATGTCCAAGGTCCAATATTGAAATAATTTCAGAGGTTTTCCTTGACTTTGTCCGTGTCAACAAACAATTCGAAATACCTAGACTTTTTTAGAATAGGTCCGAGTCAAATAGCAATGATTCGAAGCACTTCTTTATTTTATACACTATTTGAAGGAAATATTTTGGAAAACTAGTTCATTTGAGCAACATCTATGCATGCTATTAACAATTAAAAGGCGGAATCATGCTTGTATGCACTCAAAAACAAAACTTTACCCATGAAATTCTAAGCCTAGTAGTTGTGGTGAACCAAGACTCAAATCAAAACAAAGTGAGTTGAGAAACTTTATATCTTTGAAGCACCTCTTTGCTTAGCAAAGGTTAATCACCCATGTGAGGGCCTTCTTTACTTTGTCACCTTGCTCCTTAGCTCCATGGATGTGGATGGAGGAACTTTGCTTCTTGGCTCCATGTCTTCTTGGGTATGAATGGAAGAATTGGTTTCTCCAAAAGTTCCCAAAATAGAGAACCTCTAAGTCTCCACACCAAGGACAGCATTGATGAAGAGATGAGTGACCTAGTAAGAGATAGATGCTAGTAATCTCTCCCTAGGGTGGCCGGCCTTCATTAGAGAAGAGAGAGCTTTTATGTTCTCTACTCTTACCTTAAAAAACGCTTAGGATGAAATGGCTATAAAGTTGCTTTTATACCACCTCACAATGGAGTGGCAAACTTGCAATTATGGCAAGTTCACTACCCCTCTCTATATGGCCAGCCATATTGGGTTCTTTGGGCTTTGAGGCCCTTTGTGTTTCAAGTTGTCATACAACTTGAGTTATTGGACTTGACATTCAAATCTCATTGGGCCTTGTAGCCCAAAACTAACCCGAGGTCTATAACGAACTTATTTGTTTGATTAATTAACATATTAATTAATCCTAGCCATAAATAATTAAACCATTTAATTATCCTTACTCATCTCCATTGTTTCTTCAACCTCTACCTTACACAGTGTACAATCCATTAGGTTCCTTTTAGCAAGGCAGTGGGCGATTAGAACTCTTCGAATCATTTGTAAATTGAAACATACTTTCAATTATCCCTTTAGTGATTATACACCTTTAGGGCTTCCACAAACCATGAGTGACACCTAGTAGTATGTCATGGCTACCCAAGCTAATCAGAAGAGGTGGAGAACCTATTCAGTTTAGGATTACAATGCAATACGGTCTTTCTCTAATACAATACTCTTGACCACATTGTTTGGTTTGATAGTTTATTCATGTCTACTATCCAATGTGATTCTCTTACTTATATGATTACCTTGAACGTGATTTGGAACGACTTCCTAAATCTCATTCATACTCTTGGCCAGAGATTCTTAATCATATCATAGAGTATTCTCCCTCAAACGGTTTGAAGGTTAGAGATCCCTTATTGCGCATTCACTTTCCTCCATGGCTAAGTGGCTTAAGCCCAACTGTGTCGTGGACACCCCCTGACGGAGTCGTGGACACCCCCTGACATAGTGACTTTGATATAGTCAAAGATCAAGGACCTAACCACAAGACAACTATGATACCTCAGGTCAAATAACTACTTTGCATTATCCCAACCATAAGTTCTCATGTGACATGAGTATGAGAACTCCTCGTTGATCGTGTTCAGTGGACTCATTCTCTATTGAGCACCTACATGATTGTCTTGGTGTCAGTCACACCAATGACTCGAGACCAGTCATTCTCTCTAAGAGAAGACATAGCACGTACTGATCTTAACGGACTATCAATGCCCAATTGGTAATCCTATGATCAAGAACATTTAGGATATGTATACGAAAGAGAGTGGTCTCATGAATCTAACTTCTTTAGATCACATTCTCCCAATTACATATTCCTTGGACTTATCGTTTAAACATATAACATTTGTATGAAAGGGCTTCAAACAATAATCTTTACCCTGTATATTAAACTAGATTAGTTTAACATATGAAATGTCCATAATGTATCATCATATGATTGGCTTTAGGGCACATTTCCAACACTATTTCGGAAACCCAAGGACTCAATCGTATGGATATGTAAAATACAGGATTTCCACTCCTAGCAGGAAAAAGAGGGAAACAGATACTCAATTTAAAGTGAGTAAACAAAATTCCATACTCAATCTCATATATACATATAGAATTCTGTAGAAAGCTGTCATG